>OX421975.1:83870087-84470087 GCA_949128135.1 Parasteatoda lunata
TAATGCTTTGGATGGTCGTTTATAATTATGTTAGCTATTTCAATCGAATGCTTGCCCCTGAAATTTTTAAATTCGTTTTTCTCCGAATCAGTTTTCACGGACATAAACCCTTTTAAACCATTGATTTCTAATTATTTTGCATACATAATGTTTTGCGATAATATTTAAAAAAAGTAGTGTGAATTAATGCACTATGATTGAAATGTTTTCGGTGTTTAATCAATCTTGCTTATCAAACGTACAAAAAGTATCATAGTGATATTTTTTTTTATTCTGTATTTCCTGTTTTCCGCCATTTCTATGATGTATTTGATTATTTCTTTACGATTTTCAAAATAATGTTCCTATCTTTATCTGCGTTTAGTAATTTTAAATTATTAAATGTATTTTATCTTTCTACTTTAGAGTCAAATTCTGTTCTACTTAAATAGAATTTTTTCTGCTTCTTTTGTTATGTCTCGCATGCTATTTTTTCTTAAACATTTTAGGCTTAAGCAGTCTATTTGGTACTAAGTAGTCAAGGCTAATGTATAAAACAATCATTTACTTCTAATGTAGGATTTTGTAACGGACAGCCATTTCGCTAAAAGCAACCGAACATAAAAGTTCTGGAGAATTCGTTTAAGAATAATGTTTATTTCCCGTGAGTACGCATTGTATATTTATCTAAATAATTCTTCTTCAAACATTCTTTTTTGCGACCCAAAAACATTCTTTAGTATAATTTTGGAGATGGAAAAAAAAGAAATATCCAAGTTTAAATTCAGTACGACCAGGAATTAAAAATCGCTTGAGCATCAACACTTAAAATCTGAATTACTTCGTGAGAATAATTTTTTTTAGCAGGGGACGGGGTGTGAAAACTAGACTAGCCAGGCATTCTATTTCTTTCTTAACATGTTATATACATTTTTATGAGAACCTTTCTTCATGCATAAAAGATTTCTTATTCTAGGCGTAGTTTTTCCTTTCCTCATACTTTTCAAAGATTTGGATAAATTCTTTTTCTCGCACCTAGTTTTGAAATATGACGCAGATGCATTGTACCAATGTGTGTACGCTTGCCGGCTGTTCGCTTAAAAAAATAAATATGTATTTTTGCTACGTTTAATTAAGAATTTTAAAAGTTTTTTTCTTCCGGATTTTGCAATATAGTCGTGTCATTGCTGCTCCCATCGGCTTGAGATGGTCTATCATGTTCTGAAAAAAAAAGTACTTTTGCAGAAAATGGCTTCAATTTTTACTGGCTCTGCTCTAAATGTTCTTATAGAGTTTAGTTGGTTTATTATAGTATGGAGAAAGTACTTTTTCTGAAAATTACTCAAACTTTATATTTGGTTTATCTGCATAAAAATTCTCTTAAGAGCAACTTTCCTGAAAATTTTGTTGAAAACCGAGCCCAAACAGGAAACAGGAACACCTCGTTTTGAAATATAGTGCAAATGCCTTGTGACTCCAGTTACTTCAGCTCGTGTACGCGTGCCGAAAGTTTGGTAATATATATATTAGAAATATAATAAAAGATTGATGGAAAGACGTTACGGTTCTCATCAGGACGCATTCCTTTATGACAGCGAAAGAACATTTTAAAATAAATAATAATTATCCTAATATAAAAATCATCCTTTTTTATGCGTCTATGCCTCTAAAAAATTAAATTTTATTTTTTTTTAAAATTTTAATTGAGTTTAAGATGGAAAAAGAAAAGCAGAAATCAAACTTACCGATATAAAGTAAAATAAAATAAACATGTGTTAAAAATTAGATATACTAATCTAACAGTTAACAAGAATTGTTAAGAAGAAAAAATATAATGAATGTGTGCTTTTAGCTTTATCGTAAAAAATAATTGGTAATAAATACATAAAGCAAATAACATTCCAGTGCTGCCATCTATGAAAAAAAATATTTTAATAGTTATAATGAATGGAAAATTTAAGCAACACAACTCATAACTGGTAAAGAAGTTAATAAAAACAATAAAAACGTATTTAAATTGTAAAATCATTAAAAAAAAAACTTCCTAGTAGGTAATATTTCTAGTAGGCAATCTAGAAATGAACCCTTTTATATTTTTTACCCCATGTTTAACAAAGAATTTAAATTTTTTCATTTTGATTTTGCAATTTTATTATATCACTGCTTCTCCAATTGTTCCTATCCGATTTAGATGGTATATCTTTCTATAAGAGAAATACTTTTGTGGAAAATTGCTCAAAATCACTCTTAACATATACATAAGTTTCTTTGAAATTCTACTGCAACCGGAGCTCACACAGAAACTTTTTCCTCTAGGAGTATTCAGATTTATTCTTTGTTTCATATTTCGTTTTAAAATATGGTCGATTCCTTGTGACACCAATTTTTAAATTGATGTAGTGTACGCATACCGTACTTCCACATCAAAATTAATTTTTCGTATGTACCCTGAGGAAACTAAATATGTCTTTTTTCCATTTAATAAAAGTTTTTAATTTTTTTTTCTTCTGATTTTGCCATAATACCATGCCATTGCTACTGGATTTGTTCCTATTGTCTTTACTTCTTCCATCCTGCTCAAAAACATACTTTAGCTGAAAATTGCTCCAACTAACACTTGCTCTGTTCCAAACTGTTTTCACAAATAATTTTCCTGAAATATCTAACCCAAACAAAAAAACTTTTTTTTTTTGTTTGTTGCATTTTGCATTTTCTTGCAAAGAGCTGATTAAAAATCCGGTCTTTAAAAATAACTGCTCTAAATATGTAAGATGGTTTAAATTACCCAGAACTTCCAGCATTCATCCATCCCGATAGATGAAAAAAAGAGTACTCTCTAAACTGTAACAATAAAAAGAGGAAAAAATATTTTAAATTAACACTCGCAAAAAAATTGGGGAAAAAAATAAGAGCTTATTTTCAAGTTTACTTAATTGTAGGAAAAAGTAGTGTCATTATCTAAAATGACAGAAGACGCTTTTATTTATTTGTGCACCATATTCGATATCGAACGAATTATTTCCGGATGCTAAGCTGCTGAAAGGGAGTTTAGGAACGGATAGCTTATACCATGCATATGCAAGTAGTTTCCGGAGTCATTCTAACCTTAATGATCATATACATTATGTCTTACTTCTCTTTACCTTTTCGAAACGATATTATATCGTTGAAAAAGTCATTTTCATCTTACTTTAAGAACTTGTTTTGAATATTTAATCTAATCGATCTCAAATATATTCAATCTCTAGCTATCGTATGTTTCTTTTTATATCACGACTGCTGATAACCGGTTGGAAATTTGCGTGTAATAACTCAATTTCATTGAAAAAGTTGGCAGTTGATGAGTTTGATGTTTATCTGAATTTTCATATACGTAAATTACTATTGATCTTTCTTTATGTCTTCTTTATGATATCTTAATTTGCAATTTATGATTGCTAGAAACAGGTGTTTCTGAGAATTCGTCTCCTCTGTAATAAGTTTATTTATTCGTTGCGAAAGTATAGTTTGTCTCTAGAAAGAACTCCCGACGCCCCAAAATCTAAGACCGTCCGTTGCTATGGAAACAAGAATAGCACATTTTAAAGAGGGGTGCATCTACCTTCCTAGATTTTCTTTCTCTCCCCGACTCGAGTCAAAACCTGTCTTAAATGTTGATCCGACATCACCTGATTGTATTAGTTAAACCTCGTAACAATAGTCACGGCCACTGGTCCGAACGAAAAGCGAAGGATGTACTTTCCATAGACAAACTACAGCCTTAAATTATAGGTTTTAGGTGTTATTCTTTAGATATTTCAATTGATTTTTTAATGAAGTGAAAAATATCAAATATGCCACTTAATAATTTTCATAAGGAAATATAAAAATTAATATTAAAAGAAATGAATATTTTTTTTTGACATAATCTTTCGGAAAATTCAGTTCTTATCAAATCGCTTCAGTTGGAAATCGTTTCCCTATCTTGA
The DNA here is from genome assembly GCA_949128135.1 of Parasteatoda lunata. Lineage (NCBI taxonomy): Eukaryota > Metazoa > Arthropoda > Arachnida > Araneae > Theridiidae > Parasteatoda > Parasteatoda lunata. The sequence continues at coordinate 83,874,035 of OX421975.1, forward strand.
ACTTGTTCCTCTTTTATAAGGATTCAATTATATGAATCAGTAAAGAAAATCTTCATGGTTATGTTTGTAGAAAAAATAACATAGAAAATTATATATAGATATATTATGTAATAATTTTATAGTAAGAAGACGCTTTTGATATTGATTCCAGAGCGCACTATGTGGTATATCACCTTTTGCTTACAAATACTTAGAAAAGCAGGAAATTCATTTTTTAATTAACTTTTTGGCAGGTTGACAGATTTAAACAAAACTATACAACACGAATTTACGTCCCCTAATCAACAGAAATATAAGGAATCTATTGGAACGTTTAGTTTTTATCAAAATCGTTCCATTTGGAAAGTGTTTGTTTTAATTGTTACCATTTTCTTTCAAAACGTCAAAAATTTAATTTTAATGAAGTATTTATATTTAATAAGATGTATGTATCGGTAAAAATTTTCTAATGGTTAAAGAGAAAAGATTTATAGAAAATTATGTATATTTTTGGCAATAGCTGTCTATTAAGAAGGCTCTTTTGATATTGATTCCATAACAAACTGTAAAAACCTTCTCTCATTAATATTTGACAGGGAAATTTTTTTAATCGATTTAAAATTGGCTGTTTAACAGAATAAAAAAATAAATAAATAAATAAAAACACGAGTTCATGTCCACTATTCAACAGAAATGTAGGAAATCTATTGGAACGTTTGATTCTTATCAAAATCGTTCCATTTGGAAAGTGTTTTCCTGTCTTAAAACGGTGCGTATGTAAGACGAACAAATGTCTGTATATATAGTTGTTGAAAGTGAACGTTCATTAAATGCAGAAAAGGCCCCCGAAGGTCCTATCTCATGCAACTTGCATGGATCTTTGAAAAAAAAAAAAGAAAAAAAAAGAAAAAAAAAAAGAGACGGAAGAAGCGTCCATGATCAAACGGAGTTCCCCTTCTTTTTGGGGTGGAATAAAAACCACTTTTAGCATGGAAAGTAAGAGTGGTGGAAGCGTATAAAATATATAAAACCACTGTGGTATTCCAGAATTTCTCTTGGAATTTGCATGTAAACTGGACTGTCCAGAACGAAGCCCCGGAAGGAGGATGCCTGCTCTTGTGGTCTGAAAAGAGAGAAATGGAAATTCGGTTCGCACTTCTGTCGATCCTTTTTTTTTTTTTTTTTTTTTTTTTTTTTACTCTCACCTCACTTATCATTCTGTCTTTTGGTCCGTCGCTTGGGGGTGGATGGCTAGAATAGTTGAAAGATCGTCTGCCCGGTCTGATTTGGAAACTACAAAATTCTCTTCTTGCTAGTCTTCGTTCTATCACATATATTTTCAACTGTTTTTTTTTTTTTTTTTTTTTTTTTTTTTTTCACTCCACCGTGTGTTGTAGCCATGCTGAAATGGAAAACGGGTTCTGCTTTGCGTAAAATTGATTTTATTTTTCTTCTTTATTTTTCAGTCTACCCCCGGTTCGCTCCAATCATCCCCTTTTCCTCTTTCAGGGCCTGCCAAATAGATTGCACTGTAAGTAGTGCCCGAGGAAATTGCTAAGCACCGAATGTGACATCAGATTCTCCCCTCCCCCCCTCTTATTTTTTATTTTGAATAAGATTTTATTTTTATTTTGTTATAGTTGTAAATTTGATTTTATCCCTTTCTTCTGTCATAAGTATTGAGTTGTCGGTCCATATCTCACAAATTGAAAACATCGAACATTTATGTTCGCTGATGCTGTTGTTGACGTTATGGAAGAAAAAATTTATTCTTTCTATGTCCATTCCTTTTTCTGGTTTCATCTGTATCTCAATATTTCTTGAGATTTTATATTATAACTTACTACTTATGCAACTTGTTATCATTTTTTAGTTGTTTTGAATAATTTTGAAGAAATTAATAAAATAAAAATTTTAAAAATTACGCTTTGCAATTTGGCAAAGTAAACTGGAGAAAATGATTTAATTTTTGTAAGACAATAAGCCAAAAATGTAGAGTGCATCACTTTCGAAATACATGGGGAATAGTTTGGGTGGTGATAGTTTATACATTATTACACTCCATCTTTTTAAGTCTGATAAAAAATACTATTTTCTCCTGTTTATTGTATTTGCTTGAAAAAATGTAGTTTTTAATTTTTATTTTATTATTTTTTGTCCATATTCGTTTTGTGCCTGTTAGTTTAATTCGGGTGGTGTTTGAAGTTTTGATTGACTCTTTGTCAACTATACGACTATAATTTCTGTTTATAATGATCTGAAAACTATTCTAATTTTTATTGTAGTCTAGAACAAAACTCCAGTTAAAATTTGAGCATTCCAGCTTCTCAGAAACTGGCTTGAAGTTTCGTTTGAAGAGACGAGAAAATTCGTTAAATTCCTCATGGATGAATATATTTTTATAAAATATATTTAATCAAACTGCTAGTTGAATAACCATTGTTACTGAGTTGTTCTTGAGAAATTAAAAGTGCTGCCGTGTGTACAGATTAAGCGTTCTGTCCTGCAACTTTTTCCATATTACAAAGATTGATATAAATTACACAACTTTCTTTCCATATCTATATTTAAGAAGCTCATATCATTTGGATGGCAGGATCTTAATTTTACAATAGGACGCCACTATATTCCACAATATGATTTACTAGATGGATTTATGGGTAGAGGGGGTGCCAAGAATAGGCAGATGTTTTAGCATTTTTGAAAAGAAAGTATACGTCAAATATTGGAACATCGAAATTCTCAGATTTAAGTTATTTTTATTTAGATATATTCTGAGTGTATACAAGTATATATACTGAGTATATTAATGCTTGATCCAAATTTAACAGTGTAGAAACAGTCAAATGTAGTAAGAAAAAAAAAAGTAAAATGTAATAAGAAAATTAATAAAAAATATAATAAAAAAATGTATATCTCCAATATTTCTTAAACAACTTTATCATGATGCTGGAAATAGTTTCTTCAGGACAATATGCGATGTAGATAAATTTGAACTTTCAAATGAGAAGACTGTAAGTGTGATATATTATTGAAAAAATTGTTTTAAAAATTTAAAGAAAAAACAATTCCTGTAATTTTGACAAGTAGTAGTATATTTAATATACAGTAGTGTGTGTTGTTAGTTCACCGTCATACGCCAGAGCCTTTCTCTTAGTTCGTTAACTATGTTTTCACGGAATTTAGATCAATGTGCGCAATTGTGTTCTAACAACTTGGGATTTGGCCACGTGATTGAACCGCAGTTGAGATCTCAACACAGTTAGTTCCCTGTTTCACACATAGCCTAATGTTTACTATATTAACTATGTTATTTCATGATGCAGATTGTAAGTGCAGTTAATTGCGTTGTAGTTAATTAATTTTTTTATTGACAGCTGCTATCGTTGTATGTTTTACTTAGTTGTTTTTTAATAATCATGAGCGCAATTGTATTGTAGAATATTTTTTGTGTGAATTCATTGTTTTATTGATAGTCGCTGTCGTAGTACGTAAACTACGGACCATCACCACAAGTTTAGGGACACGCAAAATGTCGCAAAAAACTCACATATTTTATTTTATAACCGTTGTTGAACTGCCGACCCAATTTTGGATTTACGACTACGAATGTTCAATTCCGTATCTTTGTAATTTTGATCCCAATCAAGAAGACAAGGGAGCTCCTGGATCAGTACCCCCATAGGTATTGATTCGTTATGGGAACTTGGATGACTTTGTGACCGCTACATATTTAACGTGCACCAGTCACCATTTAATACACGGGGATTCTTCGGCCGGCTGGATTCGAATTCCCGTTTTCACAAACAGGAATCCAAAACGTTACCAACCTGGCTATCCTGGCCCAAAACTCACATATTGACGTTAATCAAGTAGATTTTTTTTATGAAAATACATCGATGATGATAACAAAAATGACACTTGAGATTGATTTATATCGGGTCTGACCCTTCCTTCAAGACAATGCAGATCTCACCATGAGCTTGTCTGCTGTAGATCATATATCTTAGGAAATTAAATCCCATTCCTCCATTAAGACAGTTACTAGGTTTCTACTGAGGTTTCCCGGTAAGTTGGTGAGTTAAAATTTTTTTTGTGAAGAACATCTCATACCTGTTCCATCGTATTCAGGCCTGCAGATGTGACTAGTCACTTTATATCTTCTGTTTTAAAGTATTCCTCAAAACCGAAGAACTTACACTGAAGAGCCATTACATTATGACCACCCTGCTAATAACATGTAGGGCCACTTTTAGCCCTCAAAACTGCTAGCACCCGCAGTGGCATTGATTCCACAAGGTGCTGATAGGTAGTCTGAGGTATTTGGTACCAAGCGCTCACCAACTGGTCCTGCAATTTCCTCACATTGCGAGGGGGTAGCGTGGAGGCACGAATTTGGTTTTCCAAATAGGACCACAAATGCTCTATTGGATTAAGGTCAGGTGAATTTGGAAGCCAAGACATGACTTGAAAGTCACTGTAATGTTCCTCGATCCAATCCATGACGATTCGACCCTTATGATGGTGCATTATCCTGTTGGTAAAAACACCATCCCCCGCAGGAAAAACTGTTGCCATGAATGGGTTAACCTGGTCTGCAACTATGTTCAAGTAGCCTACGGACGTCAGGGATTGTTCTATGAGGATTATGGGTCCTAATGTGCCCCATGAAAACATTGCCCACACCATACTAACCCCGTGGTCATAATGTAATGGCTCTTAGGTGTAAAACTTCGTGTTGTCATCCATAAAAAAAAACTGGTTCATGAAATTATGTGGGCTCCAAAATATTAGATCACAAGTGCTTTAATGAAATTTAGGCCCTATATTGCCGTCCATCTTCACACCGCCCCTGACTGAAACTTCGACCCCTTAGTGGCCCACTTACAACACATCAATAGAGGCAGGGTACAAAGTACTTGATTCTGTTCATATTCGAACATGTTCATTGTTAAAAGTCATAACGTTAATTAAGTTGCTTAATAATTGATGAAACGAGATCAATTGCGTTCTAACCCATTTTGTGAGTTAGCTAATTTTTGTTGTACCTATAGCATTACTTTTGAAATTTATACCACCGCATTTTGACATTAACAGTGTGCAACATCTTTGCTTAGTTTTTATTTTCTTCTGAACATTAACTGAATGTTGTTTCAGGTCATCATAATCATAAAATTCATCCACAACAACAACTACCTCAACATCAAAATCACAAAGTTCATCCACAGCAACAACAACTACCTCAGCAGTTTGTACTGCAACAGTCCAGAACTCAGTCTCATCCTATGCTCACAACTGTTCGCCACAACTCCAACAACAACTCTATCTCAGGTCAGTGTTTCTTTTTTACTTGAATTTCTTCAAAAAATTCATCTAAATACGATTACATGGTTTTATTTCAATTGCAATGTTCTAATTTTCTTTCTGCTCACAGTTTGATATGTTTTAAGGTAAGTCATTCACAAAATTTTTAGTTTTAAAAACTGTCTGGCCACCGTAATAAGACTATATGCCATCGAAGAATTCGTTTTGGCTCGAGATAGTCATTGGTAAAAAGCTTTCTTCTTTTCTTCCGCTTTTATCCTCCTTTGGTTCCAGTTTTTACTTGACCCTTATTTTAACTATTACATTTCCTTCATACGGTGGACGGGCAGTAACTCGCTATTTTGTATATTGTATATTTTAATTCTTGATTTAATGTATAAATCATTTACGGTGTAGGTATACGCCATCATATAAAGAATAAATTCACGAAGAATAAGATCACGTTGAGATATATTTATATTGCAAATTATTAAGAAATTTTTTTTTTCGAATTAAAAAGCGAAAGTGAAAATGATTTATGCGAAAAAAATGTTTACATTTTTATTTATTTATCCCGTTTACCTTTTATTTGTTCTTTAACCAAGTTTGGTTATTATTTGTTTGAATTACTCAAAAATAAAAACAAACATAATCTTCGAATTATTATTATTATTATTGATATTCTCTTAAATTCGTTAAGAAATTGAAAGTAAACAATTTTAAGAAATTGTCCACAATTTTGAATAAAAGAATTAATTAAAGTAAATGCAATAAAATAAAATAAATAGACTAATTAAATAAATATGTTTACAATGACATTTTTTTAAAATTAGCTCTCGCATAAGAATAAATAAATAAAAAATAACTTGATTTTAAGAAGTAAATAATTCTTAATTCATATGAAATTTTGTCATGTATATTTTTAAAAAAGTTTAGAATTTGGTGTAGAGCTATTTCAACAGGAGAGAATATCCATCGTCTTCTCAAAATTATTCATTTCAACATACAATATACACTATAAATAATTTGAGTGTATCCTCAACACCAAAAATGGTAGCAACTTTTTCACCCCGGTATCGTGAAATGCCATACATAACTCTTGGATATAGAACTTCACTTTACCAGCGTTCTTTTACACTATTTGGTGTAAATTGGCCAAGTAGTGTAAAAGACTGTTCAGGGTACGTAGCGCTTAAAAAGCGCTTGAAGGTGCTTATTTACAATTTTCGTAATTTCAAAGCCCTTAAGGTGCTTTTTTCATTGGATGTTTTTAAAAAGTGTTTATTTCGAAAATGAGATTTTTTTTTCTTTACCATGTCGATTTTTGACACGTACTATACAAAAGCGTGGTTTTTGCATTGTTCTATTCAAAGTTTTCACAATATATTCAACCACAATGCATTTCGGCTTACCTTTGGTCCGTAGCGTATGAAAGCACCAATCATATTACATGTTTGATGAAATACTTAGTCCGCATGTGCGTCTATAGAGCTGACTTCCGTGAGATTACTGCACTCTCATGTGCAACTTTGCTGCATTTTGCAAGCTATTCTCAATTTCAGTCTTCATTTTACACCCTCTGATATCGAACCTAAAAACCTCTCTATCTTTTTATAATGTTCTAATATAATCAAGAAAAGAGTTCTTTGTCAGAAACTAGTTATTTTATCATGATCACGTAGAGTCTTTAAAAATTATTTTGCATTTTGTTGATGTATATAGTGCTTAAAAATGTTTTTTGAGTGCTTAAAAAGTACTTAAAAGGTGCTTATTTTTTGTTATAAAAATTGGCTACGCGCCCTGCTGTTTGTTTTGCAAGCAAACCTTTTTTGTTATTCAGTAATACTAACATTTATGTGGATCTTATTACTGTGATTATAGAGTTAGTAAACTTATTTTTACAATACAGTATGAAGTAAGAATCATTGGTTTAGAATGCATATACAGGATGGACGTAAAATAACTTGGCCTACTTTTGGACCTCTAGCGGCCGGTATGTTCAACTGATCGGAATGAGATTTCAGATATCGTTATTCAGAGGCATAAGCTCGAGATTTTGAGAATAGCGCAGCTAAGTGGCGCTTACGGTTCCGGTTATAAGTACAGAAACTCGAAACTTTCGATCGGCAACACCCATTTTATTTCGTAGCAAATTATTCAGCACACGCAAAAACCCTCAACAGCGATTAGGCACAGTATCACCAAAACGGTATTACAAAAACGGACTAGCTATGCACGCAACGCATAAAAAGCAGCTCTGAGCAAAGAAAAAAAATACACGACGTACGGAGAAAAGTCAAGACAACAATCACAGAATGACGTACGCCAAATATTCAATGTAGGAAAGCATAAAAAGCGGAGGTAGAACTATTTAATCGGGAGCTTGATCGGATTCTTAAAGCGGGAGCTCTCTCACATGCCGATGAAATGACTCTGTCGAAGAAAGTTTGTGGTTCGTCATAAAACTCTTTTAAGAAAATGGGATGAATGCGGTAAATCATGAGTGTTTACTGTCAAAACCATGGCTAAATCATATTTTCCACAAGGTCTGCGTGATTTGGTAAATAAATTCGAAGAAATTAGCTACACACCTGTGATTAGCTATCCGGAAGACCAACTAACTGTTCCTGAGGACGTTGTTATGGAGTGCATCAAGTAATGACTTCAGAACACTGGCAAACTGTAAGAGGTACCACTCATGCATTGGATATGCCGAGTTCTAAAGCTACTACGCTCTGTATATCACATGTTTCCATACTGATACCAGCCTGTCCAGATGTTGGACGGGGGGAGGCATTCACATTGTATCGACTTTGCGAATGAACTTCTTACCTGATATTATGACAATAACGACCATTTACCCGGACCATGCCTCGGTCTTTCGATCAGAGTTAATTGCCCTTAATAAGGCATTGAGCCTGCCATGGACTCTAGCGTACCTGACATATGGATATTAATGGATAGCAAGAGTTCAATTTAATATTTGAAGAACTGGCTAAGTATCTTGGATAATTTGGGACAAGAAATCGTTATCAAATTGACTACTTTGTCTCAGATCGGCTCGGTGCACTTGCAGTGGATCCCCTCCCATGTGAATATTTATGGGAATGAGATTGCTGATCGGCTTGCCAAGGAAGGAAGTGAACTTGCTTCTCCCCCTTCCTCTAAACTTCTAGTGTCAGAGGTTCACTCCCTAAAGTTAGCTAAGGTAAATTCAGCGTGAAAGCACCCACCAGCTCATGATTGGTATGCCTTCAAATGCCCCGGATTATCCCTGCAGTGCACTTGTCCTAGATTTGCTCAAACAGCTTGTCAAGACTTAGGACCGGCCATATAAAGTGTCTGTCGTTCAGAGCGAAAGAAAAGACTTATGCCTATTGTCATTGCTCGGCCATCGCTTCTCCATCTCATAATTTGGATTGCATTGGTGCCTCTGTGAGGCAACTGATGAGTGATGGAGAGACTGTCTATGACTTGCTGATGCGGAGACTGTCTATGACTTGCTGATGCGACATGATCTTCTGGACTTGGTCTAGGGCTCTAGACCAAGGGGATAAGCAACAACAAAAACAACGACTGGCCTCTTTGTATGTTATGAATGGACGAGGCCCATTTTACCCTAACTGACCATGTCAACACCGAAAATTGTGTGCACGGCAGACATGAATCCGCATGCTGTGGTACTAGTACCTTTATATGTCACAAAATTTTACTGTGTTGAGCGGCACTTCAGGCACAATTGCTCTCGGCCTGTTCTTATTTGAGGAAGAGACATCAACGGGGGTTCGAATCTTTTTCTGGAACAAGCTCAAGCTAAGCAACCGTGTTTCATAATTACAATATACCAAAATTGCTGCAGTGAAATGTTCGGAATGATATCGATTGGATGCAAGATGGTGTACAACCACATATTACGACGGCATTTTCACAATCGTGTCATTTCAAGCCATTTTCCAAGTATTTTCCAGCTCAAGCCTTCGTTATCCCTCGACCTCACTCCTCTGGATTTCTAGTTCTTGGGATGTCTTAAATCTAGAGAGCACATGTGCAATCCGCAGACTCTGCTGGACTTGAAAGACTCTATTAAACATGAAATTACAAACATCCCTCATGTTAGTTTACGCTCCAATTCATTGTCCTATCTCCCGTATGCAATATGTAATTGCTTGTGATGGCTTCCAAGTAGAAAATTTATAATTTAAATAAACTTTTTCATTATTCTTGATCTGTATAATCATCAGTGATTGTTATCTTCTCTCTCTGTTATTAAATTTTTCTCCGTGCGCTACGATTACGTTTTAATTTATTTATTTATTTTTTGGTCTCGCGCAGAGCTGCTTTTTGTGCGTCGCGCATAGCGCGATCTGTTTCTTGTGATACGCGTACCGTTACAAGACTGTGTAGGCATGATCTGAACATTTTGCAATAAAAAATGAGTGGTGCCATTTGAAAATGTCGAGTCTGTATGCCTATAACCGTAACCGTGTGTGCACTTTACTGCCGTTTTCAGAATCTATGCTGCACTGATGGAAAAAAGAATGTATGCACTGATGAACAGCTGCACTGATGGAAAAAAATCCTAAACTAAATTTGGTAGGCTTGTTTAAACAACTAAAAATTATGTCTATTCAAATTTTGCGCGTGGCGTATAAGTTTATTGCTAGTAACGCCACAGTGAACATGCAAATTAGGGTTGCTTAAAATACTTGTTCTACAGTTCGTAAACGTTATTTTTCGTTCAATTTTGACATAGTGAGTTGCTGTTAGTCAAGAATGCCTTTAAGAAGACGAAGCCATTATCAAAAACTCACAGACTTTTAACATGGCCGTGTTATAAGGCTGCAAAAAGGTGGATTTTCTTTCTACGATATTGCAAACAGACTGGGGAGAAAAGTATACACTGTACATGATTGTTGGCAGCAGTGGTCAAGGGAAGGTATTGCTTCAAAAAGACCGGGTACTGGGCGGCTACGTGGCCCTATACTCAAAGGGAAAACTGTCGTGTACGGTCTATGGCTGTGACTCACCGTACTGCGTTTGCATTAGAAATTCAAGCTGCAGTTGGCACTGCAGTGACACAGCGAACTGTTGCAAATCGGCTACTTCAAGTACAGACTCCAAAACACTGCCGTTTATAACGTGAGTGGTGTCAAGTTAGAGCTCACTGGAGGACAGAGTGGAGATCCATTGTGTTTTCTGATGAAAGTCGATTCTGCCTTGGTACTAGTGATTGCCGTATATTGGTTAGAAAGAGGCCTCTTACTGCTGTTGTAAACCCAACATGCTCTACAGAATGTCGAAATGTTGCCTTGGCCTGCTAGATCACCAGATCTTCCACCAATCGTGCACGTATGGAACATAATTGGGCGACAACTTCGGCGTCATCCACAACCAGTATTAACTATCGCCGTATTGACGAACCAAGTGCATCAGGCATGGAACTTCCTCCCACAAAATGACATATGACACAATGCATGTCCGTTGCCTGCATTCATAATTCTGGTGGTTAAACAGGTCATTAATGTATCAATATTTCTAATTTGAAATCGTTTTTCTCGTAATTGCATTAACCTGTGATCTTAAAACTTTAATCAATTAAATATGTTACTCAGACCAACATATTGCCGAAATTTCATTTCTCTGCAATAATTTTTTCTTAGTGTTGGGATTTGTTTTCTCCATTAGTGTTTTTCTGAAGTCTCATCTCGATCGGCTGAACAAACCAGTCACTGGAGATCCATAAGTAGGTCAAGTTTTTCTTTATGAGCACGTTGTATACTCTAATTTTTAAAATAAAATTAGTTTATAAATTAAATATACGCGTAACACAGAGATAATGAAAAGACTACACCGAAGAGCCATTACATTATGACCACTCTCCGGTGGCGGGGGTAGTATGGTGTGGGCAATGTTTTCATGGTGCACATTAGGACCCATAATCCTCATAGAACAATCCCTGACGTCTGTAAGCTACTTGAACATAGTTGCAGACCAGGTTCACCCATTCATGGCAACAGTTTTTCCTGCGGGGGATGGTGTTTACCAACAGGATAATGCACCATGTCATAAGGGTCGAATCGTCATGGATTGGTTCGAGGAACATTCCAGTGACTTTCAAGTTATGTCTTGGCCCCCAAATTCACCTGACCTTAATCCAAAAGAGCATTTGTGGTCCTACTTAGAAAACCAAATTTGTGCTGCCACGTTACCCCCTCGCAATGTGAGGGAATTGCAGGACCAGTTGGTGAGCGCTTGGTACCAGATACCTCAGACTACCTATCAGCAACTTGTGGAATCAATGCCACGGCGGGTGCTAGCAGTTTTGAGGGCTAAAGGTGGTCCTACATGTTATTAGCAGGGTGGTCATAATGCAATGGCTCTTCGGTGTATTTCGAACTAGGCTTAACAGTACGGAATCGGATAGAAATTATATTTTATGAATTCATTTACTACAGTTCCTTGAATTTTTAAATTCTCTTATAACTATCCGTATTGCAAACATTAAACATATGTACATATTTTAATGGCAAATTTTTGTTTCTGTTGATGTAGAACAGCGTAGAACTCTCGCCAGCTCATTCTAGACTGCAAACAAATTGCTGGCAATATTCTAATTTGCGTTCTTGAAATTTTGATATCGCCATCATTGGCGTTAAGTCATTTAAATTACACCCTTTAAATCCTATACGAATGCTCAATTTAGTGTTAACTGGGTATAAAGCGTTTCTTCTGATAATTTTTTGGGTTGTGCAACTTCATATTCGGAGAGATAATACATCATAGTTTTCACAGTGAACAATGTCATTAACGTAATTAAAACATGAAATTGTTAGAGCTTACTAAGGGAAGCACATAAAAAAATGGTCTAAAAGGCTGGAATATTGGTTTATTAGCTGATAATATTTACCAGAGTTATTAATTATCATGTACGCATTTTTCAAAAGCTATTTTGTCAAATAAAAACGAAATTTCATTAAAATTTTATGAAGGCATCACCTGGTAAATTACGAAAACATTTGTCGTCAGGATTTCTAGATAAATAAATAAAGTAATAAAAAAATAAAAGGATACATTCATTAAGTAACAATTAATATTAAATTAAAAGTCTTTAAAATAAATTTAAATTAATAAGTAAAGGCGTTGTTAAAAAGACAGCGTTTAAAACCATAAATAAAAAAAGATTTGAAGACTACTGTATTTACAAAAAAATGATTAAAAAGGGTTAAACAAACACTCCGTTTCAAATAAATAAATAAGTATATAAGTAATTATAAAAACAACGTTTAAAAAAACTTAATATAAAATATAGCGTTTAAAAAACGATATAACGCTTTATAAGAAAAGGAGCGTTTCTGAAAAAACAATAAATATAAAGCGTCATAATATTAAAAAAAAAGACAGTTAATAAAAAAATATATATATAAAACGTCATAATAACAACAGCGTTTTAAAAAATAATATAAAGCATATCATAATATAAAAAAACGACGTTTCAGAAAATAATATAAGGCGTCATAATATTAAAAATACAGCGTTTAAAAAAATCAGCCATTTTGAAATTATTTATATCAGATCATTAAATAATCAATGGACTGAAACAAAACGATTACTGTTAGTCACTGTATTGACCATGGTGTATTGAGCTTTAAAAATCATTTTAATAGGTGGACATGCTATGTGCAAAGTATTGGAATATATTTTTAATATTTTGATTGATAAAATATTCCCGAACTTTTCCGCACAAAATCAATACATAAGTTAACATTAATCCAACCATTGAAAATCCCCCCCCCCCAACTACTAGTTAAATCATGGCTCAGCTTTAGCACTCAGCATAAGTATCTTCAGCTTTAAAATTATCTATATTATTTGATTTTACTATAATTAATGATGCGTTTATTTTTAAACGGTTGGCAACGATTTCAAACAGTGTAAATCAGAATGTTTATCTACGAAGTGTCACATAGCGTTGAACGAAATGGGTACATAATTTAACTATTTTTTTGCTAAGCGCATGATTTTTTTTGTGCCGTTATTTATCAAAGTAATATGAAAGAACATTTCAGAAGAAATTAATTTTAGAATCCTGAAAGGAAACAGATGCTATTTTTCATATCATCTGTTAATAAACTGATCCCGAGAGCAATTAGACAAAAAATTTACATTACAATCATCCGTTCTGTGATGATATATGGCTGCGAGTTTTAGATTTTGATGTATTAATATAAAATTTACTAATTTTTGAACGAAAAATACTTCGAAAAATTTATGCCGATACAGCTAGCTAATAGTTATTTTATTTTATAACCGTCCTCGAACATCTGGCCTAATTTTAGGCTTACGACTACTAATGTTCAACTCCGTAGCCTTGTAATTTTGAACCAATCCAGAAGACAATGAAACTCCTGGATCAGTACCCCCAGAGGTATGATTTGTTATGTGAACATGGAGGACTTTGTGACTCGACAGATTTAACGTGCACCTGTCACCATTTACTACACGGGGGTTCCTAAGAACTAATGATGAACTGGAAGCTCTTATCAAGCATAGAAACATAGTGAAATTCAACAAAGTATAGAGACTTACATGGCTTGGTCACATTGAGAGATCTCCTGAGAAGCGAGTGGTAAAGATCTTGCATTGGAAGCAATGGGCCTAGAGGGCAAACTGTAGAAAAGGTAGATGGATGATGACTTGAATTATTTAAAAACAAGATCTCCAACTGGAAGATTAAGGTCAGGGACAGAGCTATCTGGGGAAACATTGTGCAACAGGCTAAGGCTCACCCTAGGCTGTAGTGCCAATGAAGAAGAGAAATAAAAATTATGAAAGATCATTTGCAGCTAAAATGTCGCTTATTTAGTTATTGTTATTATTTTACGATTTTAATGATAATTGTTAAATTTTGATGTTTCGTCAAATTATAGTGTTAAAAACATTTCCCGAATTGTTTAACCTTTGACACTCTTTTTTTAATTTATCATAACACTAACTCTTAAAAGTCTCAGACTTATACCACTTTCCTAACGAACTTATCCCACTTTCGAAATTAACGGAACATACAATGGTTCGCAATAAACCGGTTCGATTTTTCTTATTTTATGAATTGGTTTGCTAAACTCTTCAGTGGTGGTGTGTTCTAAATTATCTGTGGATTATTTTCTATGAATGAGAGAATTTAAGTTCTTAGAAAATAGCATGAATTTAAAATGCAACTTCGCAAGACAACTTACATTTTAAACCCTCAACTAACCGTTGTAGCAGAAAATAAGAATACAAAAATATTAAGATGATGACAGTTTGTAACATTGCCTCTATCTAATTTTTAAAAGCTTTTTTAGTAGTTGTAGTTTAAAGACTAACATAGGCCTTTTAGTGGTAAATTTTTAATTTTTCAATTATTAAGTCAACACGCAAAAGGGGGAAATTGATGGAAAGATTCGGAATTTGTTTTAGACCCAAAATATTTTAGACCATAATCAAAAAACTAGATTTTTTTCCTTTTTATTTTGGAATGCTGTTTGTTTTATGGCGGTTTTTAATGAAATCATTATTAAAAAAAGTTGACAAAAAATCCTAGTTCTTAAATTCCTAGTAGTTAAAAATTCATAATTATTTGTGAGTCTTTAACAATGAAAAAGAACTCAATAAATAAAATTAATGATCAAAAAAGGAAAATAGCTTTCAAAACTAAATTCTATTCGATTGCAGTATTCTCAAACGGTATTATTACAAAGCAAATGGGTGAAATGTTAATAGTTTTTTTCTATAAAGTAAGCAATGAGGCAAAGTCTTACCCTTTTCTTTTGAACTTAATAATAATGCTCTTACTTTTTCTGTTCGATATTTAATATCGAATTATTAATTTTAAAAATTAATAAGTTAATTTTAATCACGTCGTTACAGTTTTTTTAAAAAGTTTTTTTCGTTTTGCTGTCGATATTTTTATTTTAAACTCGTTTTTTTTTTGCTGATCCATAATGTTTAAATTACTTTATTTTGTTGCAGGATAACTATAAGATATATTACTATAAGATATATTTTAAAATATAGTTATATAAGTATTGATATATTTTAAAATATAGTAGTTTATTTTGTAATGTTTAAAAAGTTTCACTTTAGAAATTTGATTTATAGTTTTATTGATCCACTAGATGGCGGTACGTACTTTAAATAGAATATATATGATGTCTTTTGGATCTCTATTTTTTATTAATACTATTTTTTGTCTTTTTTTTCTTTTCTTTTAGTTATTAAAATCAATAATTTTATTATTTCTCCGTCTCATGTTTTATGACTTTTCCGCATAATGTAAATACTGTTTTCCACTACTGTTGTTCCACTACTGTTTCTAATTGTACTGTTTTCCACTTTTTTGTACTAAGTTATTAAAATTTATGTATTAAATAAGTTTTTTAAAATAAGGTAAGCAAAAAAAAAAAAAAATGTTAATGTAAATGAATGTGTCAGAATAAAATAAATAAGTTTCCTGAAAATTAAATTAGTTTGTATTCGTTTTGTTTACGTATTGTCGATATAACAGAGTAACGGATAATTTCTTGCTGTTTTGACGTTTCTAACTGTTTTTGACGTTTATAAAGTATTTATTGTTAGCTCGTCGTTCATAATTATGTAAATGTTGTCAACTAAATTAATTTTTTTCGATATTCTTTTGTACATTGGTATAAATAAATGTATTTTCAATAGTCCTTCATATGCTTTTAATTCATTTTATTTAAATATTATTGAAATAATAGCATAGCTGATAATTTACATAGCCCATTTTTAATGTTTAAAATAACAATGTATTATTAGATCGTCAACCTTAATAACGTTACTGTAGTAAATTATATGTATTTTTGATATTTTTTCGTAAATTGGTATTAATTTTGCTTGCCTATATATAGCCGATACAACTGCCGAACAAAAATTTACATAGACCGTTTTTGACGTTTTAAAATGTATTTATTATCATCGAACAAATGTATTTTCAATAGTCCTTCGTATGTTTGTATTCATTTTATTTAAGAATTGCCGAAGTAATAACGAAACAGTTAATTTACAAAGACGTTTTTTATGTCTGAAAAAAGAATTTATAATTAGATCGGCCTACCTTAATTACGTAATTGTAAGTAACAAACGTATTTTTAACAGTATTTCTTAAGTTTCTATTAATTTTCTTATTTTTTCTTATTTTTATTTTCCAATTCTACCACTTACCGGAACTCTTTACATCGTTCGAACATCATTCGAAACTTATAGATTAATAGTTAAAAAAGAAGAAAAACAACAACAAAATATTAAGATATTAGTAGAGATATATTAGTAGATAAGATATTAGTAGATAAGATATTAGTAGAGAAATATTAAGATATTAGTAGAGAAATATTAAGATATTAGTAGAGATATATTAGTAGATAAGATATTAGTAGATAAGATATTAGTAGAGAAATATTAAGATATTAGTAGAGATATTAGTAGAATTTCTTTTAAATGCTTGGAATTATATACAAAAAACAATTTTTAGTTAACTATTTTGTTAATTCCGAATATGTTTTAAGGTGACAAATTTGTCTCTCACATACGTACGATTATAGGACATTTGTAGAACATTTGGCAAAATTTTGACATGTCGCCATACTGGCTTGAGCCATAAATATTAGATTGATTGAAGTATTAACTTTCATTGTATTAACGTCTTTTTATGTATTACGTTGGTAAAATAAATGTTTATTCATCATACAAAAAAAAAAAAAAAAAAAAAAAAAGCTAAACCTAGAAACACATATATTTATTAAATAACTTTCTATCAGAGTATTGATATACACTAAAACTATTAAAAAATAAACTACTTATAATTTATAATATAAGTGAAATAAATTCTCACCATCTAATTTCTCTTTATTGCATAACTTTTTATTTGACGAAAAATCAGTGAAAAACAGCTGTCTCACATAAGTTTTTATTTTGATCACCAATGATGAAACGAAATGTTTTTTCTAACAAAATGTAATGTGTATTGTAGTTGCAGTTGTATTTAATGTATTTATTTATTAAAAATCAATAGATTATTTTAAGACATGGATAAAATATATCAGCAATAGCAAAATGAAAAGTTGGTGAGATATGCCCATTTAAAGTTTTAGATATAGGAAATAGTTAATCATCTGAATTTCTACTTTTGACATTTTAGGAAGTTTGGCATTTGTTGCCGTTTAATTTATTTTGCTTTTTGATAGAATCGGTTTTTAACTATTTAGTAGATTGGGTATTAAATTTGATACTTATACTAATGATTAGAGCCCGGATTTTGATGACCTAAAAAATCTCAATTAATGCCCTTAAAAAGTGCAAAAAATGCCCTTTAAAAGTGCAAAAAATGCCCTTAAAAAATGCAAAAAATGCCCTTAAAATGCGAAAATTGCGCTAAAAACGCCTTATGACATGACTTAAATAAAGTAAAAATATTGAACTAAAACAATTTTTTACTCTTTAAAATTATTATGAGTCATTTCAAAAAATATAAAGCAATGCAATACTTGTTCTACGTTCATTAAAGTTTGAAAAATATGTTTTATATCCAAAAAAAAAAAAAAGGAAAATATATTGACTCCAAAACATTTTCATTTTGTATAGAAACTTTAATGAATATAACAACTTCCATCTCATAATATTACTAAATATCAAAATTGGATTATTAATTTTTTTTTTAATATTTTGAAATGTAAACGAGCGTTTCTTGTCTGAAAGTTAATTTTTATACCTGAAGAAGCTTCTTTCAACGTCTACTGATGTTATTGGTGCGTACTTGAAAAAGACGGTCTCACTTACTGACAATTCTTCTTCAATTTGAAAAGATGTTGCTTCACCTGTTAATATCCTAGAGATTTTCTTCATTGTTTGGAAGCCAGTGTAATAATAAAAAATGATAAAAAATGATAAAAATTGGAAAAAATTAACAAAAAATTTAAAAAATGCTTTAAAATGCAAAATATGCGCCAAAGTTTAAAGAAAAATGCCCTATAAATCTAAAAAAATGCTCTAAAGGACAAAAAATTTTCAAAAATGCAAAAAATGCAAAAAAATGCAAATGTCATCAAAATCCGGGCCTTACTAATGATACTTTTAATATTGTTGATTGGGAATTAAAATTGACGTTCTAATGGTCTCAAACAGTGACGAGTTTTGTTCCTGATAAAATTTTAATTTTTTGGTAGATATATTTAAATTTGAAAGGTTATAATTGATAAAGAAATTGAATTTGTACCATTTTGATTTATTTTTATTTAAAAAAGTCACATTTTAACATCTTTTTATAATATTACAGATTCTAATTCAGAAATGAATTCATCTAATTATATCTCATTTTACTTGCACAATAATGAGACAAAAAAGGATTACAGAAAAAAGAGATTTACAAAGAAAATTAATCAGTTTTATTAACTGCGCATAAGCTGCAAAGTACTTAGTACCCATATAATAAAATAAAAATATAAAATCAACTGGGTGCTTAATTACAATAGCAGGCGATTTACCTCTAACATTTTTTGAGAACAAATATTAATTTGTCATCTTGTTTTAAATATAAATTCAATTGATTCTAAAAGGGAAGGTAATTTATCATTTTAGATCTATTGTTTTAACCTTGCATTTTGTAGATTCAAATATAAAAAGAGATTCCGTTTTATTGCGCTGAGTAAATTTTTTTTTTTGACGACAATATAAAATCATAGGTTCTAAACAACTAGGTGATATATTACAATAGAAGGTGATCTATCTCTTAATTTTTTTGCGAACTAACATTAATTCGACATTTTGTTTCGTATTTAATTTCGATAGATTCTAAAAGAGAAGATGATATATCATTTTATAGCTTATTTCATTGAACAAATAGTAATTGCCCCAAAAGGATAGGACATACTTTGCTAAGTAGACTATAAAAAACACAAATTAAAGCACAGAAATGGACATACTATAATTTCGTTTCTATTAATAAGAAGCCATGATGAAAGAAAATATTTAGAACCGAAACTATAGTAGGTCCTTTTCTGTACTTTCATTTGCTCTTTATTTACGTTATTTTTTTTCCTTCTTACTTTAAACATTAGTTAGATCTATTGTTTTAAACATAAATTTGATAGATTTAAATTTATAAACATTGTATTTATTTTAGTATATTTGGAACTAACTTAATTTTCACGTCGTTCATTCTATTTAAGTGGGTATTTTGTAACAATAAAAGGTTATTTACCTTGCAACGCTTTTATAAACTAATATTGATTTAGCATTTTTTTTTTACTGTTTATTTAATAAAGGTCTGCAATTTACTTGGTAACTTTTTTATGAACAAATATTCATTTGTCTTATTTTTTTTTAAATATTTTGATAGAGAACTGGATTTTTTTTTTGTAAGTTTGATAGATTTAATAGTTACAGGAAAAGTGATTATATTTAAATTTGAATGGAAAATAAATTTTCTTTTTATAACTTATTTCGTTCAGCAAATATAAAGTTGCTCTTACTGAGAACAATTATGACTGTGGTTCTATGATTGTGATGGTTTCTAATATTGAAGAAAATTTACCAAATTTAAAAGTGATTTATTTACTTTTATGAGCGAGCATTATTTTAATGTATTGTTTTAAATATAAATTTTGTGGATTCCAACTTTGGAGGTGATTTATTGTGCTATTACTTATTTCCATTAATAAACCTAATACCGGCATAATGCTCTTAAATATAAATTAGGCAGATTCTAAATAATACACAAATGCACCCTATTGTAATTTATTTTTATTTCCGTAAACAAACATAATTAAAAACATTTGAAAAAATTTTCAAAGAACTATTTTAATGTTTGATTTTCACTTGAGTACTGCATATTAATAAATAATTTTCATAATTTTAAATTAAATATTGTATTTTGTTTTTCTAAACTGTATTATATTCTGATATCATTTTTCTTATTTCGTAAAATATTTAAACCTATTAAATACCTTGGTTTAATTTTTGAATTTTTTAAAATTTTATTTTTGCTGAATACGTTCATTCTTCATCCTTTATTTATTTATTTTTTTTAAAAAAAATTCTAAAACTTAAATGTTCGAAAGTGACAAAAGTAGTTTCCTTCCTTATTTATTTGAGGCATTTCTACGTGATTTAAGATGACTTTATAAATCCCATAAATATGTTGAATTCGTTTCCCCGCTCTTATTTTAGTTTTATTATTCCATAACATTTAGGTACATAAACTGATAGTTTGAGTAAATGGGGGCTAAAACCCTATTGGCTATATTCTGACACTCTTCATTGATTCATGTAATAAAAGAAAACAGTTTGTTTTAAAAATGACTGCCCATACACCGAAGAATTCCATTTCCCGTTTATACACCCATATTTTTCTATAACGCCTATACTTTTCACCGTCCAACACATTATGATGTTATGGGGCCTTTTTAAGTTGATTGATTCTTTAAGATGATTCAAGCTTCACTGCTGACCTCTTGATGACGGGTGTATTTTACATGACTTTTCAATATAAATGACTTGCTTGCTTCTCTATCTGCAAGGCTTATTCTTAAGTACGATTTTCTGCCTTCTTCTGACTTTTCAAAAACGAACCATATTTTGCACTTTTTACCTTAACGAGACCTTTTTGGAAATCGAGTTCAGAGAGTTATTTTACGGAATGGGTATAATGTAACAGTTTTGGATCTTTTGAAGTTGAGTGATTCGTTAAGATGATTCAAGCTTCATTGCTAACCTCTTGATGACGATGCGGACATTTCAATATAAATGACTTGTTCTATTCTCATTCTGCAAGGCTTATTGTTTAGTACGATTTTCAGCCTTCTTTTGAATTTTCAAAAACGATCTATGTTTTGCATTTTTTTTCCCGTTAACGAGGCTGTTTTTTAAGTCAAGTTTAGTTAGTTATTTTACGTTATTCTTATAATATAGCAGTTTTTGGCTTTTTTAAGTTGAGTAATTCTTTAAGAGGATTCGAGCTTCACTGCTTTCTTGAGGATTCTCCACCTGAAAGAATTATTGTTAAATATGTTTTTCAAAATAAAAGAAGAAAAAAAAATTGGAAGTTGTTTTTCACGTGGACAGGTTTAGACAGTTATTTTACTTAATAGGTATAGATACACAGTAATTTTTTGGAACTCTTCCTGAAATTAATTGGTTTAAACTATAACTGATGGAAGTAGACTAAGTATCCGAAATAAGCAACTTTGCCCGTATAGAATGAGCATTGTTTCATAAAATTTGTAGCACTTCTCAAACCTGTAACAAAACTAAGAATATTTTAAGTGTTATTATTTGAGCAAATCTCTTTCTAAGTCAAAAATTGTATGTCAAACATAAAAGTGCTGTTGCGAAAATTAATGACAGTCCCCTATTGTTTGAATGGTTACCTTCTGACGAAAAACAAGCCTCAAAAAGTAAGCTTAAGTTTCACGATAGCAATAGTCAAAAAACTATACTTTCACTGCTTGAATTTAAAATCTTTTTATTCAAACAAAGATCGAATGTTGAAAAGCTTCTGAAATATCTATAATGCTAACCGTCAAAAATCAGTGTTTCTCAATGTTTAATTTTAACTAATATCAAATGTTAAAGCGCTATTGTTACAAGTTTTGCTTTTTTACTAAATTTCATCTTTTGTTCGGCAGCCCTGTGTTGGCTCTGGACTTCCCTTGGAATCTTTGCTTTTGGAAACTGTTTTGGAGATTTTAATCTTAAGAGTGTTAAAGTCTTTTCCAATGTAATTTAGTCCATCTCAGTGGGTGTCTGTCCCAAAATTTAATACTCATGGACTTTGTCAGAATGATTTTCTCAAAGCAACGGTGTTGTATTCTGGATAAATGACTAGTCCATTTGAGTCTGTAATATAATCGACTATTCACGTATATTTTTACATTACTATTTCTAGTATTGTACTATTATTTTAAGTGTTATATTTTAGTTAGTTTCTAACCAATATTAAAAGGTAACCAATGCTATTCTTTAAAAAGCTATTGCTACAAGTTTTAATTTTTGACCAAGTTGTCAGTTTTTCCGGAAGATTTTATTTTCATTTAAAGTGGTAGCAAAGTTAATGCTGATAAACTTGTTAATGCTAGCAAAGTTAATACTGATTTAAAATTATATTAGCCACCAATATATAGAATTAGTTTAAATATATTTAGTCGTTTAAAATGTAATATTTTATTGAATTATATACTGTTACTTCTGTTCTGATACTTTTTGCTATCTTTTTGACAGTAGATTATTATTCTACGCTTATAAAATTTTTTTCGCTTTGTTGTCACATAAACTATTTCAAGTGATTTTTGACTTTCTCATTTGAAGTTAAAGGTTTTACATCGAAAAAAAAATATTTGCAGAAAAAAATATAAAACTCATTTCTCGTCCCCAGTGATGATATGTTTTAAAAATGGATAATTTTCTTGATGTTTAGAAGCAAATTACAGACGTCAACACTACGACAAAAATTTCTTTTCGTCAGAGCTTGAGAAACCCATAAGTCGAGCTTTAATAATATACTTAGGCCTTTCTAATGATCATGAACAGCCGAATTCGATACATTTAATTTCTCGGCGATTTGTTAATAGCCGGGTTGCATCAATGAATGTTTTTATTGTGTCTTCATCAACTTCAACTGTTTTTCCAAAACGTAGTGCTCCTACAATATCAAAATTGCTGTCACCACACCTTTTCACTACATGTCGAGTAATTTTTTTTTTCTTGCTCGAACAACATTTATATCTTTTTCATAGTAGAAAAGTAAAATCTGCCAAAAATGCTGCTTCTTTACTTTCCACATTTAACCAAAAACAACCACGTAGAAACTATCGAACTTGGTCACAAGCAAGCCTTGTAAAGTCAGCTGTCAAAACATATAATGAGCAATGTCAAAATAAATAATAATAATAATATGTAGAGGCTTAATTTGGTAGTTTGCAGTGAAAAAATACAATTAAATCCTTCGTTAAGAAAAAACGAAATTACTTTCCGAACGACCCAATATAGAAATTAAAGCTCTGATAATTTACGTGATACAATGTTACGTGTTTACAGTAATTGGTGTTTCACATTAGTAGCTATGCAATAGTGAGCATCAAAACATTATGTTCCAAATGTGTCATTTGATTTTTAAATTTTGCTGAAAATTATCGTAAATGTTTAGTTATACTTCATTAAGCACCGGACACTGATCAGATCAACTTCACGAACTCACCGTTTCGCAAACCCTCACTCAGACATTGTTTTGAATCCATGACATTTAAGTATACGTGGGTGAGGTAGAAATCCTAGGAGTAAATCCTAACTTCATATTTTATGCTTCATTATCCATCGAATAATAAATTAGATTTTAAATCCTAACGAAAAAGTTTATCCTAACATCGTTTCCTAATTTATCCTGACTACATGATGATGGCCAACTGACCGTCATCTTCCGCAGCAATGGTTGGTACCTTGTTGCGAATTCATGATTTAAATATATTCATGTTTTTCTATCTCTTCATTGTGTAATTTTTGTTCCCTTTTGATCTGTATTTCATCTCAATAATATAATTTATATTTTTCATCCGCTTGCTTTTATCCTAACTAAATGGGAAGTTCTGTAATATTCATTGTTTGATACTCTTTCCAATGTATTCCGGAAAGATATTGACTAGCTATCATCTTCCGCGTTAAAGATTGGTATCTTGTTACGAAACTCTGTTCCGAAGTTGTGATTTTTATCTTAATTTTATTTATCTTAACAAAATAGTATAATATGTATTTTTGAAATTCATCCCTAAAGAGAGAGTATTCTGGAGTATTCTTACCATCATCTTCTACATCTGTAATTGGTACCCAGTTGCAAATTTATGTTTCAAATATGTGCTTTTTTTTCAATCTCCTCAGTGTGTAATTTTTGTTCTTTTCTTAGCTGTATTTTATCCTAATAATATAATTTATATTTTTTCACCCGCTTGCTTTTATCCTAATTAAATAAGAAGTTCTATAATATTCATCAATAATATAATTTATATTTTTTCACCCGCTTGCTTTTATCCTAATTAAATAAGAAGTTCTATAATATTCGTCATTTGGTATTCTTTCTAAAGAAAATGCATTGCGGAAAGGCATTGACCGGTTATCATTTTCCGCGTTAACGAAACCATGTCCCAAAGGTGTGATTTTTATCATCATTTTATCTTAATATTAGTACAATATGCATTTTACCATTTGCTAGCTTTTATCTCAATTGTGTATGATGTTTGAATTTCATCCTAATGAGAGAGCATTCTGAAGTTTTCTTACCGTCATCTTCTATATCAATGATTGGTACTTTGTTACGAAGATGTATTTAATATAATTGGTATTTTTAATTCGCTATCTTTTATCCTAACTACATCTCAAATTCTATAATACTTTATTGCTCGATATTCTCTCTTAATAAATAATATTCTGGACTGATCGTCCTCTTCCCTGTCAGCGAATGTGATGCGAGTTCAAGCTCCAAAAGGTGTTTTTTTTTATCAGTTGGCCTTATTTATATTTTATCTTTAGCTGCATTTTATCATATTAGTATAATTTATCTTTTATCATTTGCTGGATTTTATCATACCTACATATTATAAATTCTATATTACACATTGTTTGAAATTGACTCTGATGAAAGAGATCCTCGGGAAAGGTATTTGATTGACCGCGGTAACGATTGGTACCTTGTTGCAAATCCAAGACCCAAAGAGGTGGCTATTTACAAGTTGCCTTACTGTGTTTTTGGTGAGGTGCATAGGAGAAAGGGTCGCCGCCCGTAATGCTGTCTTCCTGCATCCCAATTGCAGTGGTCCAGGAAAGAAATATTACCCAACCACTAAAGCACATCTGGGGTGAGAGAAACGGTGCCCGATTTACGTCATCCTGGATTTGCAGAGGCCTGGCTTCCTGGCAGGCAATAACTCACGGGCCCGATAAGGAAACATTAGGCCCGCATTTCAATGATCCCCCCCTTCTTTTGACCTTTTCTCATTTTCTGAGACTCTTTCTCTTTTTGAAACAAAAGCATCCTCTTCTCAAAAGGTGAGATCTTACTTTCTCTTCTTCTCTTTTTCTTTTTTGAACTCCTCTCGACTTTTATGAGCGGGATTATGCGGGAGTGGACACGGATTCATCTTTTTCGCTCTCGGCTGTCTTGATTGGTTGCTGCCTTCCCTTCTCCTCCCATCCCATCAAAACTAAACGTATTTATTTTTGAATTTGATTAAAAACATGTATATATTGTTTAGTTCTCGTCTGTGATTTATTGTTTTGTAATATTTTTCATTTTTGATTTTATTCCAAAAAAAAATAAATAAATAAATAAAATAAAATAAATTATGTATTTGCTAATACTGTTATCAATCTCTAAAATTGTCATATGGTAAAATATATTATTTCAATCATTTACATATTATTTTAATTATAACAGATCTTTTTTAAAATAATAAATTGTAAAATATACAATTAAGATAACACGTAAAAGGGGATAAAAAAAAAACAATATATTATGAACAAATAAGGTTAATAACGAAATGCAATTCGCTCATTGAGGGAAATGATACATGGACATGTATTGGAATTGATACGATTATCGATTAATATTTGGTAAGCGGATTCACATCAAGGTACCAGCCATTGATGTAAAATAGGACTGTCAGTCAAATAGAAATTAGAAAAGAAAAAAAAAAACAACGTGAATGAAGCACAAATGAAATTACAGAAATGGACATACTATAGTTTCGGATCTATAAACAAGAATCATCCTCAGTAAGGTAGTAATTAGAGCTGTTCTTGTGGATAGAACCGAAACTATACTATAGTCTTTTCTGCAAATTCATTTGCGCTTTATTAAGGTTTATTTCCGCTTTGAACTTTAGTTCGATCTATCGTGGGACGCGGATTCGCGTCAAGGTATTAACCATTGATGTAAAACATGTCTGTCAGTCAAAGAGTTTATTAGGAGATGTTCGTATATTAGAGACTATCAAATGCCATCTGTACAATTAATTAATTAAAATTCTGCGTTTGATACATTATTGAAGTTCCTTTTGGAATTATTGTTGAGGTGCAAAGATATATTTTTTTCAAATAACATGCATTTGCTACTCAATACAGTTTTTGTGAATTTTAAATGTATTCTTATGCTTTGTTTAATTCTAATTTTTTCTCTCTTCACGAAAACATTAGATAAAATATACTGTGCAGTACATTAATATGAAATAAAAATTTCGTTGTCTGATCCACCGAAATTTTCAAACGAATTATTTTTAGCGGGGAACTTTGTGCAAAATATTTTTTTAAGTATTGAGCCAACTTCATTTATTAAAAGATGGAATTGCACTTTTATGTTTATATTAGTCATTCCTCTTTAGTTTTAAGACACACAACTTAACTTATTTTTCCAGCACATCCTGCTTATTTCTGCTGCCAAACAGAGGACATTACAAATCAGACAAAATAGTAAACTTAATGCATTTTAGTCCTTTCTATTTGCAAATCAAAGGAAGGGGGGTAGAGTTGTTTTACTATGTAATCAAGGCCATCATTTATGAGGATAACCTCTAAAAACGGATAAATTTTGTCGAAATTCATTACCGGTTGTAGTTCGCGTGTTAATGGATAACAATTCTGATATTATAGTTCTTATTTTTTTAAACAAAATACATCAATCAAAAAAAAAAAAAAAATTTGATCAATAGCTATCATACAACTTTTCTTAAAAGTTTAGTTAAAACGTTGTTTAGAAACTAATTGAATATTATACTCTACAAATCTTTATTTTCGCATTTTTTCCATTGGTTTGGAGAATACGAGTTATATAAAAATGATTGTAGTTAAATTTTAGAAATCTACGGCAACAGAGAATACAATTTGATTACGATACACTGTGTGTGGTAACACTGATTTATATTAACGAAACTTCTAGCAACACTAAATGGAAAGGATTAGTTGTGGCTTTGAAGATTAGACAATTTATGATTTAATGTCATTTAAGTGTTTTTGTTTACGTCTTTTAATTTCAAGAAATGTATATTTATAGTTCTTAAGTTAAAAGTTTTTTCTTTGCTTTATGTCATTAAAAATTATTGTATCAAAATAGAATTGTGTGAATTTTATACATAAAATTAGTAATATAAGTACATAAAATTATTCCGCATTATCTTCTATTACATAAGCAAGTAGTCGATGAGTAGTTAAGTATATTACCACGGTGAGGCGCTGCACATACTTAGTCAAAAGGTGTTTCCATTTTGCCGCGCTTTGAAAATAAATGTGTTGCCATCTTATATCCTCTAACACTAAAGTGGAAACTCTTTTAATATTTCTGATATCTAAAAATTCAACTTCCTTAGGAAGGAAAGAAAGATTTTTTAAAAAAAATTATTACTTATGCTAACAACAGTTACTTATGTAACTACAAAAATTGGCACTTAACACAAACTGTATGCTCGCTTTTAAAAGTCACAACATAATTGTTAGCAAAAAGTCAAAGCTTGAGTATTACGTAAATTACATACCATAAATATAAATTATTTTATTTATGCAAATATTGGTGATGAGCCAAATCAAATTATTAAACAATGCATTTATGCGTGATATGCACTGAAAATGCATTAAAATTAAGATAATTGATTTATTAAGCCATACTTTTAATACCGTTTTTTATAGTTTTATTTAGTAATCTTTACCAAACAATAACCAAGATTTCTGTATTATTATGTTATTATCTTCCTTACTTTGTTTCAAAGTATGTGTTTATTACCAAGATTTCTGTATTATTATGTTATTATCTTCTATATGTTGTTTTAAAGTATCTGTTTTAAAAATTTAATAAAAAAAAAAACTTGATTTTTAAATCTTTTTTTAGTTCTTGATTGGCAACATTCTTTAAACTATGGGAACTTTAAAATTCTTCTTGCGGTATTTTTTACCTGCTTCTCAACCCTTTTGTAAGTGTGTCAGTGATCGGCGCTCCGCAGGTGTGAAACCCCCATTTCCCCCCTACTTTTTTTTCATTCTCTCCACTTTATAACCCTCCCCCACCCTTTTTAAATTCCGACCTTGTGAAGGCCGCCTCTGAACCCTTTTTTCCCATCCAACAGAAAAAGGAAGATCAGAGGGAAAAAGAAGGCCGATCAATCCATCATGGTCGCCTCTGTTATGACTTCCTCAGAAATCTTCCCCACCGCAACAAACCCCGCTACCCACAAAAGATTTTTTTTTTTTTTAGGCAGTGAAAGAGTAGAAAAATTATAGATATGTTATTTTGATTTTGTCTCTTAATAATACATAGTAAATTTTATTAAAATAGTATGACTTTTACCAATTTTTTTTACTACCATGTAAAAAAATTAATTAGTTAAACCATATAATTAATTTTAATTAATTTTATTTTATGAATATTAAAATTGTATAATTAATTTTATATAATTTTAATTATATCATTAAAATTATATATTTAATTTAAACGAATTATGTCTTCTAATTATTTTTAAATTCTCTTTATTACTATATAAAAAAAATTAATAAAATCGTAGTAAAATTAGTTAAATATAAAATTAAAAAAATAAAACCACTTGTATTAAAAAATTAAAAAAACCATAACAAAAAAAATTCTTAAAATCATAATGAAATTAGTTGTGTAAAATTATAATTGAAATAATAAAACTACTTGCATCAAAATGTTTTTTCGGAGAAAATGAAAAAAAAATTATGTATTTATTATTATTATTATTTTTTTTTTAATCACAATAATTCGTTGTAATTTTTTTAAAAAAAAAGTATCTTTTAATTTTTTTTTACATCGATTTCATTTTTATAAAATATAGCCAAACTTATTAAGTATTAAAATTGATTGCAATTAAAATAGTAATAAAACTTCTAACATTAAAAAAAAATTTTTTTTCAGAAATAGAAAGGGAAGAAAATTATATTTATGTGCCTTTTTGAACCACAATAATAGGTTGCAATTTTTAATGAATTTTTTTTCGAGTTACTTATTAAGTGTTTTTAAATTGTTTATATATTTTTTTATCAATATAGTTTATTAAATTGGTTATTAAACTTAATATCAAAATAATTTTTTTTTTTTTAGTTCTAGTTAAACTAGTACGTGGTAGTAATTTCACTACCAATCGTAGTGAAACTTCGACCACGAAGGAATATTTTTGGAGAGAGAAAGTGTAGAAATATTTTATATATATGTGTTTTTATATCACAATGGTCCATTATAATTATATTTAGACTTCGATTTTAATTTTTTTTTATTAAAACCATTATAGAAATAATTAAATTTTAAAATCAATTTGAATTTAAACCAATAAATCCCGGATTTTATATAAAAATTATTTCTGAATTATAAATCACCCTTTTTGTTTTTAAATTTTCATTTAAATTATTAATTTTTTTTAATTATTAAATGATGTAGAAAAATGAGAAAAGTCTTTCGTCTGAATTTGTTGTTGCTCACTTATTCACTGTTGTAGTAGTTAACTAATTTTCTGTTTTTTAATCTTATTAAATGAAGCAGAAATATAAACCCAATTATAAGGTCTAATCGTTCATTTAAATTTATAGTTGCTCAGCAACGTATTGTTTTATTTGGTTAATATTTAAAAAAAAAAAAAAAATCGTCTATTGAATCATAGAAAATTGAAATAAAAATCTTTCTACTAAATCTGTAGTCGCTCACTAATTTACTGTTGCTGTTATTTAACTTCATATTTTTTAGTCTTATTAAATCAAGCAAAAAAAATGGAAGCAAAATTCTTTCATCTAAATTTATAGTTATTAACTAATGTTCTATTTGGTATAAATATTTTTAATCTCTTGAATCAGAGAGATTAAAGCAAAAGTTTTTCGTTTAAAGGGGTAGTCGCTCACCAATTTACTATTGTAGTAGATAACAAAATTCTTTCATCTCAATTTATAGTTGCTTATTAATTTACTGTTGTATTTGATATAAATATTTTTAATCTATTGAATCAGAGAGATTAAAGCAAAAGTTTTTCGTTTAAGTGGATAGTCGCTCATCAATTTACTGTTGTAGTAGATAACTAATTTTGTACTTTTTAAGTCCTGAAATTATAGTTGCTTAATAGTTTACTGTTGTATTTGATACATATATTTTTAAAATTTTAATCTATGAAGTCACAGAAAATTGAAAATTCTAAATATATCTTTCAAAATAACACAATATATTTCATTAAATTTTTTTTTTTATGCATTGAGGTAAAGTGGTAAAAGAGTGTGGATAAATTAAGCCTTTAAAAAAAAAAAGAATAAAATAAACAGAATAAAGAAGATTAACTTTAAATGAAACAGAATAAAGAGTACACAAAAAATTTTACTATTTGGGCAGTTCGTCGTTTTTGCTATATTATTTATTATTTTGTTGTTAATTGCATAGTAACATTGTTTCGGTTTTATGTTTATTTCTGAAAAAAATGGTGTTACATAATGTTTAAATTTTTTGACAATGAGAATATTTGTGACTCATGCACTGTTATTAAAAAAATTTTTTTTTAGATTTTCAGTAAGTGATTGCAGTACAGTGATTTCCTACCCGGAAAAACGTTTTTGTTTGCACCTCATTGCATTTTAAAACGAAATTAGAAAATAAGAAAACGATTCCGATGAAGTTTTCTTTTCAAAAATGATTTTTCTTAACTAACTACCTCTTTTCAGCATTTTTAAGTATTATTTTTTTAACAGAGTAATTCATATCGAAACCAGTTTTGGTTTAAAAATTATTTTTAGCAATAATCTGTATGTGGTGTAAAATTTAGAAACTTATTTCAACACATAGAATCATGTTTAAAAGCTCATTTCAACATAGGGTAAACAAACCAGTGAAGGAACATTTCATATATATTGATTAAAAATAAGAATTTGAAAGTTTTTCTTTAGATTGATTGGTAACAATAGCTTACTGCCAAACAATAGGAAGTCATCTAGCAATGTTTTAGATTACCTGGTCAAATAGAATTCTCTGGAAAAAATTTTGAATTTTTTATTATCTCTGCAACACCTTGTTTCTTTGAAAAAATTTACGGTGAGTGTTTGTATTTATATGTTTTAAGTGGAATTAATTGCATGTAATAGTTTTATTTTTCTCACTGCGAAAAAGAGAATTCAAAATATAGTTATTGAAGTTACGTTTTATTTTTTTTTAAGCATCATAGCATAATAAAGTACTGAGATAAGGGGGTGTTTATTCACTGGATCACCAAACGATGAAAAACCAGTAAAGGAACAAGTGTTGCTTTACTGGTTTTTTTTCTAAGTTAATGAAAATAAAAGATAAATTTTAACTTTCTTGTACCTTTAATGATGTTCGCATCAAAAGTATGTTAAAAATACGAAAAACAACTTCTAACCAGTGAGGGAACAGGCATGATACTTTACTGGGCATAGATTTCCCAGTGAATGAACAGCATGTGTTAATATGTTGACACTTTAATTTTCAATTCATGATTACAAAAAAAAAGTTAACATTTTCCAAGTATTTATATGTTATAATTTCAAGAATAGGCTTGTTTTTAAATATTTGTAAGGCTTATAAATTCATAAAGAGCATTAAAAAATAACCAAAATTAAGTGTTCCTTTACTGGGTGTTCATTCACTGGTAAGAGCTGTTCCTTCACTTGGTCTTTTTACTACTTGTTATTTGAGCCTTCAAAACTTTAAAACAATATTATGTAAGTTCTCTACAATTTTTTTACATAATTTGCAATTAGTAACAAATATGTTGAAACTGTCATTTAACTAAAATTACGAATTTTGAAATTAATATGATCTTTTAAAAGGCAAGCGAAGCTTAAGTGTTCCTTCACTGGTTAGTTTACCCTATAAATAGATAAAATTGTGAAAGTAAGATTATGAACATGCACTCCGACGCCCATTTCTACAGACAGAATTAGGAATGTAAACTTTAAGATCTTATTTGATCGACGAAAATAATGAATGTAAAATGATTTAAATAATTAAATTAATAATTATTAAGCAATAATAGTTATATTATTTAATATTTAAATTATTAAATAATAATATTTAAATGATTAAATTATGAATGAAAAATTTAGAAGCTATTTTCAACTTTTAAAATTATGATTGGTGCATTTAGAAACAATTTTCTGCATATAGATTTATGAATGACATTTGGAAGCTTCTTTTTCAACATTTGAAAGTATAAATTTAACATTTAGAGGCCTATTACTGCATACAGATTATTTATGAAAGCAGCATTTGGAAGCTTATTTACTCATGTACAATTATTAATGCAAATTTGGAAGCTCTTTTTAACATATGAAATAATGAAAGCGGATTTTATAAGCTTGTTTCAACCCCCCACAGAATTAGAGAGGCAAAATTGAACAAAATTGAGCTTGTTTTGACATGTCGAATTATGGACTCAACATTTAGTAGCTTATTTTAATATGTAGAACTATGAATGCCCCAAATTTAGAAGTTTCTTTTTCAACATTTAAATTATAAAGTCAACATTTAAAAGCCTATTTCTGCAAATAGAATGAATGCAACATTTCGAGAATTATATCAGTATATAGAAGTATGAATGCAAAATTTGAAAGGTTTTATCCACATAATGATAAAAGCAGAATTTAGAGCCTTATTTCAATATACAAAATATAGAATATAAATTTTAGAAGCTTATTTCAACTCACAGAAATAGTAGTGCAAAATTAAAAGCTTATTTTATCAAAAACAACTGCGAATGGTAAATTTAGAAGCCTTTTTTAATTTATAGAATTACGAATGAAACGTTTAGAAGCTTGTTTTAATGTATAACATTATGAAAGCAAAATTTATAAATTTTAATATATAGCATTATAAATGCAAAATTTAAAACCTTATTTCAGCATATCCTATCATGAATGCAAAATTTAGAAACATATTTTTAATGTATAGTATTATGAATATGCAGAATTTAGATGCATATTTAAACGTATAGCATTGCGAAACTGAAATTTAAAAGCTTATTTTATTATATAGCATTAAGAATGCAAAATTTAGAAACTTATTTTTAATGTATAGTATTATGAATATGCAGAATTTAGATGCATATTTAAACGTATAGCATTGCGAAACTTAAATTTAAAAGCTTATTTTAGTATATAGCATTAAGAATGCAAAATTTAGAAACTTATTTTTAATGTATAGTATTATGAATATGCAGAATTTAGATGCATATTTAAACGTATAGCATTGCGAAACTGAAATTTAAAAGCTTATTTTAGTATATAGCATTATGAATGCAAAATTTAGAAACATATTTTTAATGTATAGTATTATGAATATGCAGAATTTAGATGCATATTTAAACGTATAGCATTGCGAAACTGAAATTTAAAAGCTTATTTTAGTATATAGCATTAAGAATGCAAAATTTAGAAACTTATTTTTAATGTATAGTATTATGAATATGCAGAATTTAGATGCATATTTAAACGTATAGCATTGCGAAACTGAAATTTAAAAGCTTATTTTAGTATATAGCATTAAGAATGCAAAATTTAGAAACATATTTTTAATGTATAGTATTATGAATATACAGAATTCAGATGCATATTTAAACGTATAGCATTGCGAAACTGAAATTTAAAAGCTTATTTTAGTATATAGCATTATGAATGCAAAATTTAGAAACTTATTTTTAATGTATAGTATTATGAATATGCAGAATTTAGATGCATATTTAAACGTATAGCATAGCGAAACTGAAATTTAAAAGCTTATTTTAGTATATAGCATTAAGAATGCAAAATTTAGAAACTTATTTTAAGATATAGCATTATGAATGCAAGATTTAGAAGCTTATTTAACATCTTGGAGGCAAAATTTTCCTATAATTGAACATACGCGGGATCAACATTAATAATTAAGAAAGTTTTTTCTTACAAATTATTACTTTTTTGTCATAAATAATGAACTTTCTTACATTTTACGTGGATTAGCATAATCTCTCCATTCAATGAAATGGTTTATGTGTTCTGTAGAACTTTTTCCTTTTTTTTTTTTCCAAACAAAAGCGAGAGGTGAATGCTCGCTGAGGGAGAGATATTTTTGCCTCGACATTCGCGTGGTGTGAGGGAGGGATTGATGAAAAAAAATTTGCAGGGACCAGTGCGTGGGGGGACGGGCATTTGGAGGACTTATTCTATTGTTTCGCTGCCAGGTTTCGTTTTTATGATAAAACTTGAAAAATCAAACGCACTCACTGCTAGGGTCAGTGAACTGTGGAGGTGGATGACGCCATTACAATATTATGAGAAAGAAAAAAAAATTATTTCCCTTAATGCATTCTATTATTATTCAAAAATTTTAATGTGAGTAAAATAATGCTATTGCGATATTTTACTTTGTATGGTACAGCCCAACTTGATACTTCTGTAAAACTTCGGCTTCTAAATTTCTTGCGAAATTCGTTACTAATAAATTATAGAAAAATCTACTAATAAATTTATAATCTAATAGTTTATAGAATTAAAGAAAGATTTGATGTATACTTTGAGGGTATAAGTTAGGTTTTCTGAAACTATATGTCCCTATTCCAAATTTGGATGAATCTCGTCTAGCCGAACTTTTTTGGAAGCAAAACCTAAATATTGATTTTTATTTTGTATTTTACACCAGAGCCTTGGGTACTGGAACTTTTTACCGTAATTTGATCCGGAATTCTTTACAGTGTAGGGTAAAGTAAAATAAAGCTGGGGATCTAAGCTACTTTGAGATACAAACTGTTCGACCTAGAATCTGTCTGATTTTAATTAAGCTATTCATTGTTTAGTTGTGTACAATATATCATTCCTATATTTTGGTTTGATTTTTCTTTGCAAGTCACTGTGATGTGTTTAGTTTTGAGAAATTAAAACAAGTTGAAATAAAATAAATATTGTAAATAATATAAAATAAATATATATAAAAATTAATAAAATTAATATATATCATTCCTATATTTGGGTTTGATTTTTCTTTGCAAGTCACTGTGATGTGTTTAGTTTTGAGAAATTAAAACAAGTTGAAATAAAATAAATATTGCCCTTCGAAGCAAGCTAATAGCTAATAATGTTAATTGTGCAGAAAAGAAATATTAATATTAAATATAATAGTATGCAGTAGAAAAAAACACCATTTTACACTTTACAAGGAATGTATCCAAAGTACCACTCGCCAATCTTTCTAAAGTTCTTTAGCAGATTTTTTTTTAGGTTCTTAAGTTATATGTAAAATTTATTTTATCTATTTCGAAATTCTTTAGTTATAAAATGTAAGTTAAGTTATTAGTTAAGTCATAAAAACTACAATGTTTACTTTAAACAAGTCAAGTTTAGTTCATTTCGCAGATGAAGAGCATTGTTAGTTATAAAATGTAACATTAATTTTAGACTTTCCTCTTTAATAAAAGAAAAAAAAAGCATTCCCGCAACTGCCCGTTGTAGGCCAGGGGGTCACGGAAGTTAAGGCTCCTCAATTTCGTGACTAACGGCATGATTGTGGTAATGTGGTCAGCACTGCTCACAGACCGTCTTTTACCTACCAGATTGGTTGGTACCCATCGATCTGAAGGTGGGTGGGCTTGAAGCCGCCACTGGGGATCGAACTTCAGTTCTTCATAATGACAGTTCAGTCTCTTAACCACTGAGCCATCGTGGCATAAGTGGACTTGAATATATCCTCAGTGGTTATATTTAACTTGACTTATATTATATTTTTAGAGAACTTACATTTAACATTACAGAAACACAGCCTATTTTACATTTAAAGGAAATTCAAAGCATCTCTATTTTTTATCTTAAATAACAATTTCAAACGAAAAATCAGCTTTCGAACTTTTACAAAACAATTATGCGAGCGTTCTAACCTTAACATTAAATACACATGATCATTCAAAAATGTCTTACTCTTATCTGGAAGCGTTAAAAAAAAATAATAATAATAATATAAGCAAGTCAGCTAATATAGTAGATTTTAGGGTGGTCATTCCCATTCTCTATCTTAGAAAAATGACAAATTTAGAATTGTCTTTATATTAGAATTTTTATTTTATTTTATTGAACTTCATTGGTGAAATTTTATTAGTGAACTGTCTCTTTCATCTAAAACTTAAATGTTGCGTTTTTAAGGGCCAAATTTAAAAAAAAATTAAATAATAAAAATTCCATTGTTTTAATTTATGAATTCAGAAGACGTAATTATGCATTTTACAAGTATCTGTTTATAAAAATTTATTATTTGAATTGAAACTGTAACGAGATGTCATTTGAAATGATTTTTTTATAAATATTTTAAACGCGATTTTTCCAACTGTATTATTTATTTCGCATTTGGTGAAATTTTTGCGGTTCATTGCAATTTTTTTATTTTTTTATCGTAATTTTATTTTTTACCCAATAATTCTAATCGTTATAACCTATGCGAAATAGACAAAATGTTTTATATATTATTTCCTAGCCATAAAAATTAACTGTATAAAAATTTCAGCTAGGTTTATGAGGTTTAACAGGTACTTTCTTTATAAGTAAAATTCAGACATGTATAAATATATACACGAACGCGTGAACATTGTTCGCCGAAAATTTGTCACCATCGCAGAAAATTTGTTGCTGAAAAAAAAAAAAAAAAAAAAAAAAAAAGAAGAAGAAGAAGAAGAAAAATCCGCCTCCTTCAAAAAGTTTTCTCTTTTGCCCGAAAATCCCGAAAAAAAGAAAGATTCATTTTTAAGTTTAACACAAAACTCATCGCTGTGGTAAGACCGTGATTAACAAATTTTGCCAAAATGAAGTGAAGACGAAAAAGTTGAAACTAGTTATTAGAGTTAATGAATGCGTACAGAAAGTTTCTAATTGAGATTTCGTGCTTGCAGAACGTTTTTCATTTTATCTAATATATATATAGTCCGGTTCAATTAATAAAATGATAATAAAAAAAAGACAAAACGACGTAAAAGTGTTTTCTAAAAGTTGTTAAAATTTTTCCCTGTGAATTTAAATTAAAACTTTCATTTTTTGTTTTAACTATTTAGTTAGTGTAAATGTTCTTGTACTTTTCGTACATTGTACAAAAATAATTCCATCATTTTACTAAATTTTTCATAGGTGGCTCCTCAATTTTTAACATTGAACAAGAACGAAACTTGATTATTAGGTGAAAGCAAATTGCTATTTTAATAATGAAAAAAAAATTTTTTTTTCTTTCTTTTCATTTTTCACTCTGCATGTTTTTAAAAACAAAAAATGTATCTTTCATACACTTATTTGTTTTATTATATGTTAATGACATTGATTTAGCCATTAGATGGGAATTTTTTTGGGCATTAGCAAACTAACAAAAATGAGCTGCGTTTATTTTAATCAGGAACATAAAACTTTTTTCATTTGAAAAATTCCCTTTTAAAAATTTTTATCCAACTTTTTTGACTTAATCTTTTTCAATTACATTTCTGTAATTAAACTTAATGTGAAGTTTAATTTTACGTACCCTATTAACGGTTATTTGTATTTCGTTAAATAATTTTACTTAAAATATTTTCCACAGATGTAATGGCTGCTAATCATTAATGCTATACAATCAAAACATGAGATCTGGCAATCAACAAAAAATTTAATGTATTATAAACATTTCACTAATAAATTTATCTCAATGTTCTATTTAAAAGTAAATATTTCCGTTGAAGACTTAATTATGGTATCGAAACAATGTATTTATCTTAATATTCTATTTAATACTAAATATTTTAATTGAAATCTGAATTACGAAATTGAAATAATGAATTTATCTTAATATTCTATTTAATACTAAATATTTTAATTGAAGTCTTTATTACGATATTGAAATAATGAATTTATCTTAATATTCTATTTAATACTAAATATTTTAATTGAAGTCTGAATTACGATATTGAAAGAATGAATTTATCTTAATATTCTATTTAATACTAAATATTTTAATTGAAGTCTTTATTACGATATTGAAATAATGAATTTATCTTAATATTCTATTTAATACTAAATATTTTAATTGAAGTCTGAATTACGATATTGAAATAATGAATTTATCTTAATATTCTATTTAATACTAAATATTTTAATTGAAGTCTGAATTACGGTATTGAAAAAATGTATTTATTTTAATATTTTATTTAATAGTAAAAATTTAAATTGAAGTCTTAAGTACGATTTTGGAATAATATTTTTACGTGATCTTATTATCGCATGGGCCTACGGATCCTGCGCATTATCAACAGTTTCTAAGGAAGCACTAAATGTGTATTGTTAATGTTTTTAAAAGTATTTTTTATTTTTTCCATACTGATTAATCTATAGTTGATGTACATACTTCTATCTTTTACAAACATAATTAGTTTGATACATGGTTAATTGCTTTACTGAACAAAACTTTTTCAGTTTCTACAGCTATGCTATATATGGTCATATGAGTAATATAATTAGATTTCTTTGTCTTTTGATTAATTTCAAAAAGTACTTTTAGTATTCCTTACAAGATTAATTATCTGGAATATTTTTAGTCCTAAAATAGGTAATTATTTAAAAAATTTATGTTGGTTTCGCTATTTTTTTCTTTTTTTCTTTTTAATTTTATTTACAAAAAGTGTGTGACTATTTTAATTGCAAGCTTTTGACTTTGAAAAGTGAAAATGGCATATTTCTAAAAGGAGCACTATATCTAAGTTCAGGCCCTTGGTCAAAGTTCACCTTAGTCGGGTGCTGCGTATTTATTTTAATATTGTGTTTAATACTAATTACCATGACTTGCTACCATTGAAGTCTTGTATTGAAATAAGGAATTTATGTTAATATTGTGTTTAATACAAGTTATTTCCATTGAAGTCTCTATTATGCTATTCGAATAATGAATTTATCTGAATTTACACTATTAAAATAATGAATTTATCTGAATTTACAACATTAAAATAATGAACTTATCTGAATTTAAAATATTAAAATAATGAATTTGTCTGAATTTACAATATTAAAATAATGAATTTATCTTAATATTCTATTTTGTGCTAATTATTTCTATTGAAGTCTTAATGACGATATTGAAATAACATATTTACCTTAATATTATGTTTATACTAAATGAACTCATCTTGATATTTTATTCAATTCTAAATATTTCCATTGAAGTCTAAATTATGATATTGAAATAATAAACTCATATTAATATTCTAGTTAATACCCAATTGCAATACGTATTGTACTTTAACGTGAATAATGTTCAAATGGAGTTCATAATATTTCCATTGTTTTTTCTCTCTATCTGACCGATTGACCATCTGCCTTAAGACGCTGTCCCCTTCCTAATTTTTACTGGAAAGGGAGGAGGAAAACGATAAAATGCTCCACACAGCTGTCATTTTATAACAAGACATTCAAGAGCTCTAAATTTATTATTTCTCTTCGTCTGCTCAAAATTACATGCCATATTTATCAAATATATCTGCTCCAAACGGTAGTTATGGAAGTTCGAAATGAGCAGTGATGATCCCTTACTTATTTGGTGTTAAAAGTTGTTCCATTTTGAGATAATGAGCATCCTGGTGCATCGAGAGATTAGGAAACTGCCATTTTCCTTTCGAATTAGTAAATATTTTAGCTTTTTGTTGTATGACGGAGTGTTGTACTCTCGGCCATCGATGTGTTAATGAGTCTGCACCAGCCGTTGTGAAATAAGGAACAACCTCTAATGACCATCGAATCGTCTTTTTAGATAATCTACATTTAACAAGTTCTGAAGCTGATTAGTTGTGTTATCTTTTACGAGTTGTTTTGGTGTTTAGTAAAACGAATAGTTATTTTGTTATCGTTTTTCGTCATTGCTTTTAAAGAATTTCATTATGAATCTTTATTAAATGAAATTGGATTGAATTCTAATGACCGTCTTTTGAGGTAATCTACATTTAAAAAACTTCTGAAAGAGATAAGTTTTGCTGTTGTTTACAAATTGTTTTGTTATTTCGTATAATTAATAAAGCTATTTTGTTAACCCCCTTTTTTTATTCCAAGGAAATTTTATATGTATTTATTAAATAGAATTAGATTGACTTCTAATGATTTAAAATCGTGATAATCTGTATAGAGCGAATTCTGAAGCTGATTAAAAATTATTATCGTTTGAAATTTATTTAATATTAAGTATAATGTTTAAGTTAATGTTAGTTTGTATGTAATTTTTTTATTATTATTGCTAATGCTCTTCATTTTTTTTTTCAAACGAATTTTGTAAGTATTTATTAAATGGAATTATATTTCGATTTCTAATGACGTAAAATCATTTTTTTAGGTAATTTACATAGAGCAATTTCTAAAAGCTGAGTAAAAAGGTTATC
This sequence comes from Parasteatoda lunata, assembly GCA_949128135.1. Taxonomy (NCBI): domain Eukaryota; kingdom Metazoa; phylum Arthropoda; class Arachnida; order Araneae; family Theridiidae; genus Parasteatoda; species Parasteatoda lunata. Next base: position 83,914,729 of record OX421975.1, read on the forward strand.
GTTTACGAATTCATTTAATAATAAGCATAATGAACACATTTTCTCAAGTTTTTTTAATTTTTTTAAAAAATAAATGCTATCATGTAACTTTATGAAATAAGATGGATTTCTAAGGACCATTAAATCTTTATTTTTAGATAATCTACTTTTAACCCTGCTCTGAAGCTGGTTTGTTGTGTTACCATTTACAAATTATATCGTTATTTAGTATAACTATTGTTATTTTATTAACGCCTTTCATCATTTTATCTTACCGAATTTAATTATATACCTTTATTAAATAGTTTTATATTAAATACTATTGCAAATCAAAATCTCTTTTTTGTAATTTACACAGCAAAATCTGAAGCTGATTAATTCAGTTATTATTTACAAATTGTTTTGGTACTTAACATAATGAATAATTACTTTTCTAACAGTTCGTAATTTTCTTTTAAAAAAAATTCCTCGTCAATCTATATTAAATGGAATTTCAATATTTTTTAAATAATCTTTTTAATTATTCAGCAGATAACCATTTCTAAAAGCTGATTAGTTACGTTATTGTTTATAACCTATTTTGCTATCGAGAACAACCATTAGCGATTTTGTTAAACCTTTTATGTTTTTATATTTAATCATATATCTTTATTCAATTAAATTAAATTGAAATTTTAATGACCTTCAAGTATTCTTTCCAGTTAGTCTACAGTTAAAATATTTTAAAAGAAAATTATTTACTTATCGTTTACAAAATATTTCGGTAATAAACGTATTGAATAGTTAATTTTTTAACGCTTTTCATTTTTTTAAATTTCAACATATATTTTTAATAAATGAAATTAGATTGAATTTTAATGATCTACTAGTAATATTTTTTAGTTAAAAAGTCCTGAAAGTTTGGATAGATAAGTCATTATTTACAAATTATTTTGGTACGTAGTAACCAAAATAATTTGTAAACAATAACTTATCTATTCAAACTTTCGGGACTTGTTAACTGCAGATTAACTTAATATTTTTATTAATTATTATAATAATCATTAAATCTTTTGTTTTTACCTATTTTTTTAAAAATTTCATCATATATTTTTATTCATTGGAATGAAGAAGAATTGAATTTTAATGATATTCACGTTATCTTTTGAGTTTATGTACAATTAAGAAGTTGATTAGTTATGTTATAGTTTAAAGATTGGTTTGGTATTTAGAATAATAAATAATTATATTACTACTTTGTAAATACTTTTATTATAATTTTATATGCCTAATATATAAGTGAATATATATTAAAACACGAGGAGAGGAAATGGAGGAAGAGGAAACAAATGTAATAAAACATAGGGATATTATTGGCGCTGAAAGGATTATCACAATAGAAGAAACTCGTAGGATTGCCAAATGTAAGCGTATCTCACTGTCATTAAGTTTCAATGTAAATACTAGCTTATTGTCCTAGTTTGTAGGAAAATTTTAAACTAGGTTCTTTATTTGATTTGCACTATTTGCGGATTTTTTTCCCTCTTGAAATAATGTAAAAAGTTAACAATAATTATTATTTTATCCTATATTTTAACCGATTCTTTTTGTGTCTTATTTTTAATCTTCTTATCCTGTCTTCTTTTCTATTTTTTTTTTTTCTTCTTCCTTTTCGTTCTTTCTTTCTTTTTTGAAATTGCGAAAATTTTACTTAAAACATGCTGACTTTTTAATGTAAGAAATTGCATATGTTTTTTGCTCAGAGTATTGTTTGTTTTTAAGATATTAAAAAAATAATGTGGTTCATCTATTAAGTTGAACAAGCTTTATAAAATCGGTAGTGTTATATTTTCGCACCATTTATCCTTTCTTATTGTAGATTTATCATATGAAATAGTTCTGGAAATCTTATCTGAAGCAATCCAAAATTAAAGAAAAAAATGACTCCAAAATATAAAATGATTTATATAACTTTTTGATGTTTTTTTTATAGAAATGAAAGGCAATTTTCTTATAGCGAATAAATATTTTATTGAATCATATATTGCCCATTCTGATCCAATATATGATTCAATAAAATATTACCTTGTGCCATCTTTCTCACCGAGGCATGATTCGATGCGCATAAAATTTTTGTTCTTTACTGTCAAAAAACTGAACTAGGTGATTTTTGACCTTAGAAGTAAACCTTTAAGTAAAGGTTTTGCCGTCTAAAAGATTTTGTTGAGACCAAAAAATTTTAGACAACCCATTTCTCGTCACCAGTGATAATGTACTTCACAAATAAGTATTTTTCTTGTAGTTTGAGGGAAGAAAAATAGCAAATACGTAACGCGACGGCTCAAATTTCTTTCTATAAGAACATGAGGAACTCATAGGACGAGTTTCGAGATTAAACCTCTGGCTTTTCATGAACGATTGAATTCAATAGATTTAATGTCTCAGTGATGTCACGGGAGCGAAATTTTTCAAATCAGTTTTGGCATCAGCGTACTGACAATATGTGTTTTCCTTACATATCGGATAACAGTGCTGACGTTAAATATATTCAGTGGTAGACGGATCATGGGTTAGAGTCCCCTGCTAACCGTGGGAGGTTTACACGGATTTTCTCTCCATATAATTCAAATACAGGTTAACTCCAACGAAAAGTCCATCACAAAGGCAAATTTCTCTCCATACTTGATCGAAGAGTTTCTTTGTCTTGGGGTTCAAAATAATATTGGTTCAAAATTACAAGTTGGATTGGGTTCAAAATTGCAAGGCTACGGAGATGAACATTGGTAGACGTAAACCCGAGAAATTGGATCGGCTGTTATTCAGTTGAACAGTGATAGTCGTAAACCGTAAAAATTGTACAATTATACGGTTATAAAATTATGAAATCACATATTGGATATTTTTTTCGTGCTTGTACATCACTCTTACCTTTTCGATTGTAAAAAAGTAAAATATGCTGAAAATTCTGCTTTTCAATTTCAATCTTTGAAAGGACACCAATGAAAAACTACTGCTTAGAATCTATTGGAATTTTCCACAAGCAAGCCTTGCTATATCAGCTGTCAAAGTATGTAATGATTATACGCCGTAAAAGTGAAGTTGGCTGTGAAGAAATGTAATTAAATCCTCTGTTAGGAAAAACGAAATTACTTTTCGAACAATCCGAGAGTTAACTTGGATAATTAATATTGCTAAGGATTAAATTGCAGTTTAAGTTTGGAATTTCTTCTCCGTCATTGGCTGGGGTGAAATGATTATCTTCCAGAAAAATAACAAATGTAACTCCACGAAATATTCAGGAATTATAGATATTATTAATTAGAATTTACAGAAGGTTGTTTTAAAAGTTTGTTTAACGAGCTTATTTCCAGAAAAACCTTGTAGCGAAATTCTTTTGAGATCAAAAATTATTTTCACTTTAAAGACGTGAATCGTTATTTCGTGTTTAGTGTATACTGTGTAGTCAATATTTTAGTCAAATCAATTGAATTAGTAGTTAAGAAGTTTTTATCTGTCTTTGGTTCGTGTGAAACAGTTGTCTTCTTCTTAGAAAAATCCTTGGAACGCCAGAATTTATTCTAGAAATATAAATGCTATTTATCATACGCCTACGCGAATATTGATTAGTGTATGCTTCCTCTGTTAATATTGATGTAAAATAAATTATAGTAAAAGTTTCGAAGATTTTCGCGATCATTGGCAGAAGTGATATCACTGTTCCAGAAAAATCTTGCAGAAATTCCTGTAACAGCGAGAATTATTCTAAATATGTAAATGTCAGCTCTGAATACTCCAGTTATATATAGCGTACATTTAATAGTTAATATTAAAATGAAATAAATTACAGTAAAAGTTTAATAATTCTTTTCGGTTATTGGTTGGCGAGAAATCATTGCCTTTCTGGGAAGTCGTGGAGATTCCAATAACGCCAGGTATTATTCAAAAAAAAATATAAATGCTATTCATCACCACCTTCATGAGTTATGATTAGTGCTCACTTTAATAATTAATGCTGATGTAAAATAGATTGTAGTAAAAATTTAGAAATATTTCTCGGTCATTATTGGGGAGACAGAATCACTACCTTAAATGAAAACCTTGGCGAAATTCCTGCATCTTCAAGAATTATTCTAAAAATATATGTTATTTTATAGCTGCTTACACGAGTTTTATGTAGTAAACATTTAATAGTTATATTGACCGCGATGGCTCGGGGGATAAAGCGTTCGTCTTCCAATGCGGCGAACCGGGTTCGAATCCCTGACGATACGAATTCCGCATCCGGCTTGCACCGACCACAGTGCTGACGTGAAATATCCTCAGTGGTAGACGGATCATGGATTAGAGTCCTCTTGCCGTCAGGCTAACCGTGGGAGGTTTTCGTGGTCTTCCTCTCCTTGTAACGCAAATGCGGGTTAGCTCCATCAAAAAATCCTCCACGAAGGCTAATTTCTCCCAATACTCGATTCAGGAGTTCCCTTGTCTTCTGGATTGGGTTCATAATTTCAAAATTACAAGGCTACGGAGTTGAACATTAGTAGTCGTGAACCCAAAAAATCGGGTCGTCTGTTCAACGACGGTTATAAAATATTAAATAGTTATATTAATAGCCGCGATGACTCAGGGGATCTTCCAATGGGGTGAACCGGGTTCGAATCCCACCAATGGCTGGTCGATACGAATTCCGCATCCTGCTTGCATGGACCACAGTGCTGACGTGAAATATTCTTAGTGGTGGACAGATCATTGGTTAGAGTCCCCTTGCCGTCAGGCTAACTGTGGGAGGCTTTTGTGGTCTTTCTCTCCATGCAACTCGGGTTAGTTCCATCAAAAAGTTCTCCATGAAGACAAATTTCTCCAAATGCTTGATCCAGGAGTTCCCTTGTCTTCTGGATTGGGTTCAAACTGTTAAGGCTACGGAATTGAACATTAGTAGTCGGCTGTTCAACGACGGTTATGAAATAAAATAATTATTTTGAGGTAAAATGAAAGATAGTTTAGAAATTCTTCTCGATTGTTGGCTTAGACGAAACCGTTGTCTTTAAGAGATGGCGTGGTGAAATTCCTGTATCACCAAAATGTATTCTAAATATATAAATGTTATCCATCACTACATATTCGAATTAGTGATGCTTCAATAGTTAGTATTGACGTAAAATAAATTATAGTAAAAAATTTAGAAGTAGTTCTCGGTCATTGGCTGGGACGAAATCACTCTTAAATACGGGATATTCGTGGTCTCGTAATCTCAAAGGGTCATTACGATCTCGTGCACTAAACAGCGGGTGTCGTGAAGAGCGTATTTAGAAATCATTTGTCCGAACATGCTTTTTCATGAACCCCCCAAGTAAGAAACTGGGTCGTAAAGTCTAGGGCGACCGTAAAATTTTAGTTTCACAACTCTTCTTCGTGTTTTATTTATTTTATGATTTGACTTGCTCATCTCTTACTCTCTGTTTTACAACTACTTGATCTGGCTTTCGAGTTCGTGGGTTTCTCTATGAATAGATTGTTCGTTTTCCAATTTTTATGATTATTGAATTGGGGCCTGCGTTTTTCTCTCTTTATACCTTTCTTTCTTATTTCTATGTGGGATAAATTATTTCTTTCGAATAATTTATTATTATTATCGTTTTATTTTACGATTTGATCTTCTTTTCATTTGAACAAGAAAAAAGTCTTATTATTATTCTGTTTAGGCTTTATCGTGTGTAGTTTTACGATTGCGTGCCATTTTATATTGCTTTGCTTAAATATTAATTTTTTGTAGATCTTCTGAAATTCAGTTTACTTAAATTCTACGATCAATAATCCCGATTATAATAAAAGAAAGTTCGCATCTTCAGCGATAGATTTTCAGAACTAAAATTATTGTCTGCCATATTACGTGCAATTAATTAGAATATGAATAATTCAATTTATTACGAAATTATATTTTATTGCAAAAGCTGTGTTTTTTTTTAATTTACTGATTGTAAGTAATTAGTAACTGCATTTATATTGAGGAAATGGTTAATATTTTTGTTCTAAATCAGCGGTTCCCAATTTTTCCGGATATGGAACTCTAATAAAAATATCGATATAGGTAATATAGGAAATATAAAATAGGAAACTAGTTTCAAATAAGAAACTGTTGTTAAATGTGTTAAATTAAGTTTATGGAATTAGAATTAAATGTATATTGTTATTCTCAAAGTAACGGAATAATATTTAATTTTATTTCAAAATGATATAAAATATATTTTATATTTTGATGCGATTCAAGATGCATACATAATTTAATCTTGTTTTATAGATCTATCGATATTATATTAATAGTGTATCCAGCGGTTCGTGTTCTTTTTTTACTAATGATATAAAATCCTTATATATATTAGTGAGTTTTTTTTCTATAGAATTGGAAAAATTTCAATAATGTGTTTCATATTACTCGTAGGAGTGTAAAAATTTTGTAAAGGGAAAAATCGCACCATTGATTTAGATTCAAAACTATCTTTAAATATATCAATTCAAGTTTGAAGAATTCACATTCAAATGTAATTCAACTACTGTCGTTTTTTAATATAAATCGCAGTTGATATTTACAGAAATATTAAGCTTCTTCTACAATGAAAAAAAAAAAAAAAAAAAGTACACACAAAAAAAAAGGAAAAAAAAGAAAACAAAAAAGGAGAAATAGATTTCTTTCAACCGAAGTGGAAGAAATGAAAGAAACTCTTTTTTTTAAAGAGAAAATATCAAATATTAATAAAATTATTTTAAATAATTTATATTTGTAATATTAATTTACTTTAAATAATAGCAACGATCACTAGATTTTATTTAATTATGACTAATAAAATCTCAAAATTAATTTCTAATGTCACTTAAAAAAAACACAAATTAATAAAAATTATTATGAAATTTAATCAGTGTAGAAAAATTTTTACAAAGTAAAATAATTTTTAAAAGAATATTTATTATGAAAAATATTTATTATGAAAAATATTTATTATATTTATAAATATTATTTGTAATAGATATAATATTTATATACTAATATTTATATACTAATATTTACTAATATACTAATATTTTTGTTATAAGATAACTAAAACTTGCATAGTTTAAACACCATTTAAGCTTCCGTCGTACTATTTACGTAGTAAAATAAAGTTAACAAATCAATTATATCATTTATTTTTCTGCAATTATTCTTTTTGAAATATTCTCGAAACTTCTAGTTTTATTCCATTTGCTTTATTTTTATTTTGTTCAAAATCCAGAAGTTTTCAGACACAATTCTATTTTTAGCGGAAAAAATTCTATTTCTAATTCTATTTTTGTTAAATTATTCTATTGTTGAAAGTTAACTAAAAAAAGCAAAAAGTTTTTTTTTAAAGAACTTATGATTATTTTTTTTTTATTTTTAATTTTCTGATATTTTGAATGTTAAGAAGCATTATTATATTTCGGAATGTTATGCCTTTTTAAATTTTTGAATATTAAGAAATATTTTTAAATTTCTGAATGATAAGAAGTATTTTTAAATTTCGTATACTTGAAGAAATTAAATATTTTAAGTTTTATGAAATGTTTTAGTTTTCTTAATATTAAGAAACATTGAATTTCTTAACATTTTAAATGTAAGGACGTCTTATGAAATTTTTTTTATCTAAATATTTTATTAAAATTTATAGTATTCTAAGTATATATTACAAAGTATAATTAAATTTCTAAATATTCTGAACATTAAAACTATAGTTAAATTTCTTAATATTCGGAACATTAAAAAAAATTGTTAAATTTCTTAATATTTTGAATATTAGAAAGTTTTTGAAATTTCATAATATCCTAAATTTTATGAAATATTTTTATATTTAAATTAATAATCCAAGAAACTGAAAAGGAAATATATACATAATATAGAGCTTCATTTACTTCAAAAAATACTTTTATTTCCATCTTTATACTTTTGGAATCAAATAAAGTATTGTATAAAAGATATTATTATATTTCTTAATATTAGAATATAAAATCACGATATTATATTGATATTATTATGGAATATAAAAGATATTATTATATTTCTTAATAGAATATAAGCCAGAGCGTGGAGCCAGAGACTCTTTAAATTTTATCATATTCTGATAGTTTTGACCATACTTTTTTCTCAGTGTGTATTAATTATAATTTTACTACCACTTTTTAAAATCTTTACTGAGGACCGTGCTAGTTGCCTCTCACCGAATTCAAATGTCGAAGAGCTGGAGATATTGAATCCGTTTTATTGAATTTTCAAAAATAAAACTTATGGTGGATATTAACTGTGTTCGGCAACATACATCTTTTGGAATTCATAAAGTACACTTTCCTTATCAAATTATAATTCGAGATATAAGGCGCGCGATATATTATGTTTTCTATTCATTTTTTTCCTGATTAGATACCAACATAATTCCATTTATATTTCAAATCACATATTTGTTTCTTCTCATTCACGTCTGAAAAGTCTTGAAAATGGGTTTTTTTTTATTTATTTATTATTATTTTTTTTAAAGCTTTTGAAAAATGTCAATTGCTATTTCCTATTTATATATTTCTTGAAGCGAATGAAGTTTAGACAGGTAATATCTTACCGCTTCAATTTCATGGGATTATTTATTTAAGACGTCTTAATTATTTCAGGAACGCAAATCCAGTGCTCTTAGGTTAGATTAAACTTCCACTTCTGTAATTTATGAGTGAAAAGCACAAAAAACTGTGTAAAAATAAGTAAAGAACTTATTAACAAATAATAAAATACAGTATTTTCCTGCTGAGCCATGTGCATTTTCAAGCAGCGAAACTCGGCTATTTTACTTATGTGTTGTTTTGATACTCTCGTTTGATACACTCGTATCTGATAGAAGCATTGGACAAGTGTGAATGAACTCATTCAACATATAATTGTTTGAAATTTGCAAACACTGAGTTTTATTATCCAAGTATTTTATTGTATATGTTTTAAAATTTCTCCTTATAACTTTCTCATTCTTTTCCCCCAAGCATATTAGAAGTGCAAGACCCTCTTCAGATGCTTGTTTACGTTTAGACCAACTTCACACCTGCCGTATCTGGCAGACCCCACCGGGCCAACCACCCACCCTCGCTTATTCATCCCACTCTCTCTCACTTTTTTTTTCCTGACCGTGACCCCCAGGTCGTCCTCTTCCCCCTATTGTCCCGGTCCGGGAAATCAAGGGACCAGCTGGTCCACGTTCACTGTCTATGTGTACCTCGGGACGCTGTCTGGAGAACCATGTGCCCTCATGGGTGTCTTTGATCCACTATTTTAGCCAAGGATTTTCAACCAATTTCTTAAAGATCTTCTTCACGAAGAGCATCTCGAAATGTGCATTGCTTTACCACTTTCTTCGATGTGTTTCGCTATGTTTAGATTCACCACTTTTTGGATTAAAATTTTGGAAGGTGGAGGTGGCAGCATGGTTGATGCACGAGGTTGGGGTCATTGTCCGACGGGACTGCATGAAGCTGATTTTTCTAGCTACCGTGCCTGGGTTTTTGTAAGTATGGACTTTCATGTCATTTGTTTATTGTTTTAAGTTTATCATTGCATGCTTTTTTTTCTTTTTTTTCTGAAGTTTGTGGATTGTGGGGGTATTAGTTTGATTAACCCCTTATCATTACTTCTTTTAAAAAAGAATACGTACATTATTATTTGTTTCTTTTTTAAAAAAAATTCGATTTTTTTTGTTTATCTATTTATTTTTGTTTGAATATTTGATTATCTCAGAATTCCAATTAAACTGTTCAACTGAGGTAGATGCTAATTATAAGTACATAAAGTTCAATTCATTTACTAATTAAAGTCTATAATTTATCAATCAATCATTAAAATCGTTGATTTGAAATATTAAAGTAAAAATACAATGTTAAAGAAAATTTATTTAAATAGATTTTGTGGACGGAAAACCAGAATCTGGAAAATAAAATTATTTTAAATTTTTATACTAGCTTAGAGAAAAAATGGTCACATGCACTGATTACTAACAAATATTAATTTAAAAAAATTGTATTTATTTTAAAGTAATCTAATGTAAGTGATTGAAGTTTGTAGATGGCATTGTTAGAAACCTATCCTATACTCTATTATGGTACTTCAGATATGGAATAATTTGTGGGTGTGTTAGCCACAAGCTTAAACATGTCTTATAAAATTCTATATCTCCGTTTGAATAGTCCAGTAGAATTTAGGCGATCAGTCGGGAAATTTTTCTATTAGTAAGTCTGGTTATGAAAATAGTTTATCGATCAGATTCAACATGAACCTGCGATTAAATCCATAGTTTTTTACTTAATTAAAAATGATATATTTTGATCCAAGGTCAAATCGAAGGTTTCTTTTTTCTATATTTCTTAATAATCAATGGTGCTTAAAAATATAAATGTTTAGTATTAATCTTTTTTTTATTACGAAGTTAGATTTAGAGAAGCTACAATTAGGTCTTTAAGCATTCATTTAAAAACTGTTTTATTTGAAAATTTAGGAGCTTTTCTTTAGTGTACTGGCTACGAATAATGGGAAATTAAGCCTAAGTCTCAAACTCTTATAAATCAACCGCTTATTCTATTATTTTTCATTTGCTCACTTTTTTAATACATTTCCTTTGTTTTCTTTAGAATTTTCATTATTAAAATTTTTTTTTTATTTTAAAAAATATTTAAAGAAATGAAAAAATATCAAAATTTTTGGGAAGATGTTTAATTCTTTTGTTACCTTTTTTGTTTTGTTTATTGAAGCAATTAGTTAGTATCAAAACCGTCTGAGAAAGTGTCAAAATGTTCTCTCTGAGACATACTAGCGCATTGCTGTTGATGCTTCTTGCTTCTAGAAGTCCAGTTCTTTCGTTAGTTTTATGTGAATAATAAATATCACTTCCTCGCTGATGCTCTTGCTTGCTCCTTGCTGCCACTATTTTTTCAACATTTTTTCTTTAAAAATAAAATTCCCTGAAAATAGTATGTAGACAAAATATAGTATGAATCATGCCAGCAGGAAGTGAACGATTTCATATGTAATTATTTACCATAATTGTTTTTAGCATAAAACAAAAAACCGTAACTTGTCGATGAATTTAATTGGTATCAAATAATAGATAGTTCATGAAATAATATTATAACAAAAAAATAAACAAAATAATAAACAAAAGTTTTATTGTAGTGAAACAATAACTAATCGAAGAATTTTAGTCTATAGATTTCATTGTTGTGAAGCGATACATACTATATTGTTTGCAATACAAGAATTTCATTGTCGAGAAACTATAGTACTGCAAACATTTTATTGCCGTTTAACAATAACTAGTACTAGAATTTTATTGTCATGAAACAATACGTAATAGAAAAATCTTATTTTTAGGAAATAATAGTAAGTAAATGAATTTTATTGTCATAAAACAATGAAGATTTCATAAAATTCACTGAACAATACAGAAGGTAAAGTTCAGATCATTTGACTAATTACTGATTGCTTTTAATGCTTCTGACTCATTGGAGTCCTGATTTTATTGCTTAGTGAAAAATACTGTTGTTAACTGATTTTATTTATTTATTTACTTTTTTTGTTTTTATGCTTGACCTTTGATCCAGTTATTTTCTCTGAATAATATGGCAATTCAAGAGTGAAGATATAAAACTTGCCAAAGAATAAGGCAAACGGGACAATTTGATTCTTATCTATAATTCGGTTTATGAATTAAAAAGGAAATATTTTTTTAATGTTCATGAATTGATTTATTCATTTTTAAGTATAATTTTGTGTGACTGTCTTTTACAATCACACGAATTCTAATTCTCCTTATGTATAAAAGTATCTTAGAAATTCTTCTTCATGCGTTCAATTTGTTGAAAGCACAGTCTTTCAGGGCTAATATAGCTCATTCAAAATAGTGTGAACTACGTTGAAATACTGCAAATATTTATGGTATTTAAATAGATTTACGTCCATTTGTTAAGAAATAGACCGTATTGTTTATATGAGTGTTATTGATTTTAAATTAATTGAGTTAAAGCAGCAATTTAAATTACGATTTTAGTCACTTGTTTAAAAAAACGAACACTGTTTTTAAAACATCAAACAAAAAATAATATGGCTGAGAAAGGTTTTTTTGTTTTTTTAAAAAGAGTTTGGTTAGTAAGAACAAAAAAATATTTTTTTCTGAAGTATTAAGATAAATTTAAGATTTTTTAAGACATTCTTTGAAATATTCTTCTTACTTTTCAATGCCTAAATTTATTTAAAAATGTTAGTTTGCACTTGATGAATGAAAACTTAATTTGAATAAAGGAACAACATAGAATTCAAAAGTAGATTCATAAAATAATTAAATAGATTCATAGAATACTGAAATAGACTCATAGAATACTAAAATAGATTCAATAGACTCATTTGGTGAAATGAATAACTTTATTTTTTAAATGTAATATGATATTGTTAAAAAATGCAAATGGTTCTCTGAACTTTTATCATATTCACGACTTAATAATTTTTCTACTATTTTTACTATTTTATCTAATAAATATTATTAATTGCGGTTACTTAAAAACACTCTAGTTTCTTGGTACAGCATAAAATTACTCTAACGTTTATAACACTTTGAAATTGAGGCTAAGTATAATAACTAGTAATACTTAAATTTGATTTTGTTGTGATTAAACTTCGTACGTCATTTTAGAAGTATCTGAAAAAGACTAACTTAAAGTTTTTGTTCAATTTTTTATCTAATTTGATTAAAATTTTTATAATTTGTATGTAAATGAACAAGTTGTTTTACACATTGAATTTTTTTTTTTTTTTTTTTTTTTTTTTTGGTCTTAATAAAATGAAGAGCAAAATTTATATCCTAAAAACCAGGTCTTATAATTTATTTTATCAAATGCTGATTGCATTAATTTTAAAGATACTGTTATCCTCATGACTGTGTAGTTGAAGTTAAAGGAAATTTTACTGGAGTCGGAGCTGTAACGACTCCGGGTACTTAAAAATTAGCTCCTATAGGTTAAAGGGTCATTTTCCAAAAAACTCACTCTTTTGATGTTTCTGAAATAAAATTTCTAATGACATTCATTCAGCATTCAAATTAATTTACTATATGTTTTTAGTAAATGTATATACGTTAAATTTTTTAAAAAAAATAATGCCTGCATAATTTTTTTTAAATGCGTCAGGTACAGCTAAACTGCTTTGCCTCTTAGTTCTTCAGCCTTCTTTAACTCATATTTCACTATAATTAAACCAACTTTTAATTGAAAATAATTTAATTTCTGTTGCGAAAATTGCGTCATATGTAATATATAGCATGGATTTTCTAATATACAGTTTTAAAGTTTCTTTTGAGTAAACATTTTACTGTTGCCCCAGACTTTCATCCATTTTATTATTATTTAGTTTTATTATTTTTAGATAGGGTTGCTTTTTTTAAAAATTTTTATTATATTTGCTGGATTGCACGAAAATACAGTTTTGACACTGTAAGGATGACTGGCATCATTGTTTTAAATTTATTGTTCATTCGATTTTTCTATTATAAAATCAAATTACACTTTTCAGTTTTTTATAAACTTATCTTCTTTTTTCAATTGAACATATCCATGTAAAATGAATGTAGTTTCTTCTTTCCCATAGCATGCATGATATTCCAAGAAATGATAATGAAATGTTATTATTGTTTTTCCATATTATTCAACTTTAAGCCTGACACTTTTACTTTGCGTTATTAACAACAAGGCTTCTTAATAATATAGTTTTTATGTTATTAATGATTTAGAGAAGGTAGGAAAGGGACCCTAATAAAAACTTGCTCACTTTTTTAAATGGGATTTTCGTCTTTAAATAGAATTTTCTCTGAAACCGTCTTCTCTGTTCTAACTGGAAGATTTATTTCAACGAAATGAATTAATCTTGCATTTAAGCTAAATAGATTAATGTTAGCATGATTTGTGTACATTCTACAAAAATTAAAGTGAACAGGAAAAGGACATGTTTTTGTGTAGCATACAAATCATTGCCATGCATAAAAAACCTATTTTTACAAAATATTTGGAAGTAATTACTTGATCAAATGTTTCAGAAATGCATTTAAGAGTTTAGAAGAGAAAAAAAAGAAAAAAAGAAATGTATACACTTTTTTAAAACAAGTGATAATTGAATATGTGGTTAGTAACTTGAAAAGTACCAACAAAAAAAAACAACAACTTATAATCATATATTTTTAAATGCTAAAATCAGTGTAAAATCAATCTAAGAAGCTAAAAAATAATGGTATTAATTAATCTTTCAAATAAATCATAAATATATTGTTTGGTATTAGATCTCTGTGGCAGTTACAGTAAATTGTAGCATTTGGTGAGAATCGCCAATATATTGAAAAGTCTCTTTTTCATTTTCAAAAGACAGTGGCCTTTCTGCATATTGACATTTTGTGCCAATTTCGTAATTGTCATAGATAGATGGCGCTGGCTAACGAGCGAGAAAACAAAAGTAATAGTCATATATCACTGCTACATACTCACTACAGTTACATACAAAGTATATTATTATTACACGTGTATATTATACTATTTACTAAAAACATTATTTTTGTAAAAAATTTTTCATAGAATAATAATATAATATACTATTTTTAAAACTTCTAAAACAGTTATAAAAATTGTATTTTGTTTGCTTGTGTGGCGTATAAGCTTACAAAGAACAATCTTAAATAAAAGACACATAAGTTTATGGAAAACCTACACGAAGAACAAAGTTCTGGTAAAATTACCTTTCTGTATGATATGAACATTTCTGATAAGAAGACATTATTCTGGTATTAAAAACCAAAATATATGGTATATACAGCCATTCATTTAGTACTTTTCCTTTCACATAGTAACGGTTTTCCAAAAATTCTAGTTTTCAAAATTATAGTTCTTATTACCGCACAATTCAACCGAATGAATAGTTTTAATGCCATGTTCTAAGGTACCATGATAAAACTACCAAATTTTACCACATTTATCGAATTATATCGCATATTATTAAACCTTATTTTATTGTTAATTTTACAAAAATTATTACCAAAACGCTTCGATAAAAATTACGAACTTTTTAGTGTTCTCATAGAGCCAGAAACACGATAAATTTTACCATATTTTGGTAGTTTTGACCGTACATTTTTTTCAGAGTAATATCTATGGGTAATTTTCCAGAAAGTATGGCATTTTTGTGTCCACATTTTCCTTACCTTGATTTAAAAAAAAACAAACAAAAAAAAACAAAACAAAAACACTATTATAGCCATACAATTACACTCGTTAAAAGTGATAAATTTATTTAATCATAGATATTATGACTACCAGATAAATTTGAATGCGTTAAATGTCATTTCATTCACCTGTCTTTAGCCTAATAGTTATACATACGGAGTAAATTTAAAAACAGAGCTCAATTAATATATACTGTGCATATTTTTGGAGCTATATATTATAGTTACTAGAAATATACAATGCAATTAGCCTTTAAAAAAAAAACTCGATTCATTAAAAATGCTTTCCATTAGTTTGCTTGTCATTATTACATCTCATTATAAATATTATTTAACTGACTACTAAAAAAAAAACATATTTAAGCTAATTAGGAATGGTTTGTTTGATTCCCTATTCTTCATATACAGGAAATATATTAAATTTTTAGAACATTGACTAATGATTTTAGCTGATTCAAATCAGCTAAAAAATTACTACTTCCCCTCCTTAATTTTATTTTGTTTTTATAATTTACTTTTTTTGATAATAATAATTTTATTAATTTTAATTTTTATTTAATTCTTCTAAAGGTTATTGAACCCAGCTAAGTTGCAGTTTATAGTGAGGGAATTTTAAAAATTCTAGTTTAAATTAAGATAAAAAGTACCGGTACTCGGGGTGTACTAGTAATTTTTCCCGTAAAATCCATTTTTACTGTTTACGAAACAAAAATTCTGATATACCGTAATTTTTACATTAATAATTACTGTAAAGCCCATAAATCACAGCATGAGTTGCTGTGATTTATGGGCTTTGATATCCCAGACTTAAGAAAAATATTATCAGAGATTAACTACAAATAACTTTTATGAATAGATGTTGCTATAAATTTTATTTTCCTTCAAGAGGCAAACAGGAAATTATAGAAATTAAGTTTCATAGAAAATTTATTGCCCCTCCATGTCTCTCACACACATTTTAAAATAGATTATTTTGGAGCAATTAATGTAGCTTGTGCATGTAATTATAAAAATGAAAATTTCTAATGTGTAGTTAATTCTTTACCTTAAAAATTAACTGTCTTAGATGGGTAAAATAAGTTAAATTTAATTGCTCTTTTAGTTTATTTTTGCTTCTTATGTCACTTTCATTCCTTAGCAATAACTACACTGAAGAAAATGTGGTCAAAACTTCCAGAATATGCTACATTTTATTGTTTTTTTGACTGCAGGGGGACAACAAAAAAGCTCGATTATCTTTGTCAAAGCGCTTTGGTAATGATTTTAGTGGAATTAGTAATATATTTTGGTTTTTTAATATGCGATAAAATTTGGTCATTTTACCATTATTTACCATTAAAATTTGGCATTAAAACCATTTATTCAGTTAAATTTACTTTTCAGTTTTAATGTTCTTACTAAATGTAATAAGAACTATAATTTTGTAAACATGAATTCCCGTTAAACCATTACCATATGAAAGGAAAAGTTGCCAAATGAATGGTTAAAATACAGTATATTTTGGTTTTATTAACCAGAATTGTGTTTTTTATTTATCCCAAATGTCATTAGCTTACAGCACAGTAATTTTGCAAGAATTTTTTTCTCTGTATATTGTTTCTTAGAAATCAAAGAATAAAAAATTAAACACGTGAAATTAAACATAGAAACCTTAAAATTTTGATAAAGTTGTGTGCTTAATTTGTTAATTAAGTTAGAATTTATGAAAAAAAAATTAGTAGTTTTTTCGAAAAAATTAAAACAAAATTATATTTAAATATGCAATTTTTTCTGAATGTGTAAGATAATTCTGTTTTGCAATCTATTTTAAATGGAAAATCTATTTTGATTAGTCAATCGAGAAAATAATTTCACAGTGTCTAATTTTCTTTTGAAAGGATTTATCAAAAAAAAAAAAAAAAAAAAAAAAAAAAAACGAAGTAAAGAAAGAAATATATAGAGGTGACATTTTTCTTTGCCTATATTTATGTAAATTAGCTGTTTCATCAAATATTTGTAAATTTCACGCCCAAGAATGATTTACGATAGTCATGATTATGTATTAATTTTATTTATTTTTATAGACTAATTTTATTAATAATTGATATTTTTTAAAAGAAAAAAGGCTTCATAAATCTTGCTCTATCCATTTTGAATGTCGCACATTCTCAAAAACCACCCACATACATTTTTAAATGTTTTTTCTTTAATTATCCATACTAATATATCTCCTTTTTTAACGCAGAAATATATTCTTAATACATTTTTATTGCTGCACGACCATTTCCTTTTGACTATGATTCATCCTCCAAGTTTGTTTTAATATCTTTAGGAATGTCTGGACAATTTTTATTATCTTTTTCCAATTACCGAAGACTTTTTTCAGATTGAATACATAACTATTCTTATTCACGAATTTCATTTATATATTGCGTGCATTATTTTATCTTGAGAAAAATAACGTTGCTTAATCAAGCATAAACCTTGCATTCAAGCCTGTATTGTTTTTGAAAATATATGCAGACATTTATTATTTTATTCTCTTGTCCCTTGCGTGATTTAAATTTTACGATATACGTCTGCACATTACAAGACTTAATCATTTTTAGACGTAATTTTGCATAACAATTCATATTTTTCTGAATCATGTTTAACGTATTATATCTTAGAACTTGATTATAGTTTTCCAACTTATTTAAATATTGAAAGAATATACTTTACGCTTGAAATTTATTTTAATAGGGGATTATATCACTAACTTCATTTGGTAAATTGAATCATTTTTGCACCATTCTTAGACTGTTATTTATGTTTGTAATTTTTTACTCTACTTCGTAGCTTGTCATTTTTTTTTTGTTTGTTAAATTTATTCATTATTCCTGGATTTAGAATTTTTGTTGTTGTTAATGTATCTTAATAAATTAAAAAAATAATAAATAAAATAAAATAATAAACTGCAATAAAGTAATTTTTTTAGTTTCATTTCTTCAAGATCCAAGATAGATAAATTTAGAGAAAACTTGTAGGGAATTCGAATAAATAATGATTACTTTTTTTAAATTTATTTTTCTGCTTTTTTTTTACCTTAAGTTTATTAAATGAAAAACAAAAATACTGTGCTTTGTCAACTTTGAAATTTTTCTAACAATTTTTCTTTTCTATTCATGATCTTATTGTAAAGAAATTAGTGACATAGAATGCAATTTTTATTGTGTTTTTTCATTAATATTAAGTATCAACGTTAATTTCATACATCAGCAATGCCTTTTTAAAAATCATAAGTTCATACATAAATGCGCTATTATGTTAAAATTTTTATGCTTTTTCGTTATTATGTTTCATTGTAAAAGCTCCTCCTCATGAAATATTTAAGTGGGTTTTTATCCTACTTGTAAATAAAAGCTAAGTTTACTGCATTTTATAAAGTGTTTTTTTGAAGTAATAATTTTCTTCAATATTAATATGTCATCATATTTCAGATTGGCATTATAGCTATTAAATTTTATACATTGTACAATCAGGACAGAAGGGGAAAGAAAATTTAAATTCAGATGACTTCATTTTTTTTTATTTTTTTTTACGGGATGATTTCGTTTACACTTTGAAAAAACCAGTTTAACGTAAAACCTTAATATTGTTTACTTGAACCGTAGAATCGTGCAAATTTGCTGTAGGCCTAAGGTGAATTTTGTTTCCGTTGCCATTTTATAAGTAAAATAGAATTGATATTAAAATAAAAGTTTTATTCTTACGCTGTGTTTTAATAAATTAAGTGTATGTAAATCTAGAATATACTTAACATAAGAATGTTTTTCACGCTGTAATTTTAATACAAAAATGCAAGTTTTAAACTATAATAAAGTAAAAAATGTTTATTGAATGTTTCAGCTTTTTACTCTTTAATTTTAATTAAAAAAATATACACATGTGTCAAACAATAATATTTAAAATAATATTATAGTTTGACACACATATCATATATATATATATATATATATATATATATATATATATATATATATATATATATATATATATATATATATATATATATATATATATATATATATATATTGCATATATATTTATGCAGTTTTGATTTATGAAATATTTGTGTAAAACTATGATATTTTATATAAAAAAATACATATAGAGAGTTTAGTCCTTTCATGTTGTATTTAAACAATTAAATGGAATATGCAAATGAACATGTTGTATTTTTAAAAAAGAAAAAGGAAGTTTTAAATTTATAGATTATTTTTAGATTTATAGGTTATTTTTTTATTATAGATCAATGCATGCAACTCATGCCATCATTATGTAAGAAAGGATGATAAACATTGTAGACATGCTGCAGTTTTATATATTTATGCATAAAACTTATAACTATATATAAAATACGGAAAAAAAAAGTGTGACCGAAATCTGTTAATTTTATTTTACAGCTTTAAAAAAATATTTTAAAGATTAATAAGTCGAAATTTTTTTAAGTTAACTTTTATATTTTACATATTTCATTTCGATACATTAGGTCTTTTTAATTGCGATTTCAGACTGAATATTTAATGAATTTATGTGTAAAACTGGAATAATGTGAAGTGGTTGTAGAAATGATGTTTTAAACAGACATTATATATATATATATATATATATATATATATATATATATATATATATATATATATATATATATATATATATATATATATATATATATATATATATATATATATATATGCAGCATTTAAAGCAGTTTAATTTTGTTCATTTTGTTTTATTGTGTCAAGTGAAATGGAAATAAAAAAATAACACTTTTTGCATTTTACTTAATACAATAAAACCTAATTAATGTTATTTAATAATTTTTTCTTTGAGTACTTAAAAATGTATATTCTGTTCATTATAGTACCTTATTTAAGCTGCATTGTTGAATGATATTACGGTCAATGCCTCAGATCACGAGCATTACTTATATAATATCCCCTTTTTAAAAAATTAAGACAATTTTTATCAATGCAGGCGGAATGATATATCAAATTATTTAAAATATTTTTTTAAAGAATAATTGAGTTATGTATTTATGGAACATTCTTAATAATTTGAATTTCTTTATTCCGTTTTATCTTGATGAAATTGGATCACCGGTTAAGGTGACGCTCGCACCAATAGTTGTGAACTGAGGGTTAACAGCTCGATCCTCTCCACCAACAAAACAACCCGTGTATGTACGCAGCTAGGTGCACGTCAAATATGTCGTGACTGAATGCCCTCTCGTTGGTTGTGATGCGTATGTTTGGAGACCGGGGTACTAGCTCAGGCTCTGTCCACGTCTTCTGAGTAAGGTTAAAATTACGTGGCATTCCTACCGTAGTGTTTAAAGATCGATTCCAGAAAAACGGGGCTAGGTGTTTGGCCATGATTAAATGATGTGTGTATGAAACAATGTATTATTTTTAAAACTATTAAGTAAGTTTTAGCTCATGATTTTCTAAAAGTCATTAAAAAATTTTTTAAACAATAATCTATACATTTCAAACTTATGGAACATTTCAAATAATTTCTCTTTAATAATTCTAATTTGTTGATTAAATTCCTCATTTAACTTGAATTATACAAAATAAATGTTACTGAATGTTTTAAAAATAGGCATGCTCTTTAAAAATTATAAGTTAGATGTGCTGCACATTTATTGACATTAGCATCACTTAATAACCTTGGTCATATTTGTTTCCTGTCTTCAATCATTGGCAGGTTGGATTTTTTATACTTGTAATTTTATTTATAACTGAATATTTAAAAAAAAAATTAAATATTGTTAAAATTATATATTTTATTTTACTTTTAACGCACTAATTTTAATGCACTTTTAATGCCATTAGTCTTAAACAGCAACACAATTGTAATGTGTTTGCTGAATGTTTAAATTTATAATTATTTGTGCTTTTAATGGTATTAACATTAGACAATAACTCAGATCATTTGTATCATCTGCTTGCTATCCTTAACAGTCATTGGCAGTTGGGTCTTATATTAAGTTTGTAACGTTTAACTGAATAGCTAAAATATGTATATGATATTGAAAATTTCTAAATGTTTATGTTGCATTTTTAATTACATTAACATTAGACAGTAAATCGGGACACATATATCATCAGTTTGTTGTCTTTAGTAGCCATTGGAAGTATTTTTTTTGTTCTTATATTTAAAAAATGTATATGCTGTTTAAAATTAAAATTATGAGATGTGCTGAAGTTTTAATCATATTAACATTTGTCAATAACTCATATCATATGTATGAATTGTTTGCTGTCTTCCGCAGTCAATGGCAGTCGAGACTTACTTTAAGCAAGCCACTTTCTTTTTATAACTGAATATTTAAAAAAAATATAACTACTGTTTAAAATTATAAATTATATATGCTGCACTTTTAATGACATTAACATTTGTCATCTCAGATCATATGTATCATCTATTTGCTTTCTTTAACAATCATTGACTGTTAAGACTTATTTTAAATATGCAACTTTTTTTATTAACTGAATATTAAAAAAATATATAAATACTGTTTAAAGTTATAAATTATATCTGTGGCAATTATAATGACATTAACATTTGCCATCTCAGATCATATGTATCATCTATTTGCCTTCTTCAGCAATCATTGTTAGTTAGGACTTATTTTGAAGATATAACTTTTTCTTATCACTGAATATTTAAAAAAATTTAAATACTGATTAAAATTATAAATTATATGTGCTGCACATTAAGGATCAAAGGACAATATCATCAGTTAGTAACACAATATTTCATGTTCTTGCTGCCTTCAGCAGTCATTAACAATTAGGACTTATTTTAAGTATTCAACTTATTTCGTAAATGAATATTTAAAAAAAAATATAAATACTGTTTAAAATTATAAATTATATATGCGGCACTTTTAATGACATTAATATCAGTCAGTAACACATGTTTTCTTTTCTCAGCAGTCATTGGCAGTTGGGACTTATTTTAAGCATGCAAATTGATTTCTATTTCTAGCCATTTAGAAAATTTTTAAGGAGGACCTAAAGTATATATTAATCCCAACTGCATTCTTGATGAGGCGGGGGTGGATGCGGAGGAATTTTCTCTTGAAAGAGGCGTAGTTTAAAGTCCCAGGACCCGCCTTTTCTTCGAAATTGGAAATGAGTGTAGAGAAGGTTTTAAGCCCTGGGCTGAAGACAGTTGTAAATCCCATATATTTAGCACGATTTGATTTCAGCCATTCTCTGACTTCAAAACCACCCACAACCAATAGGGTGTATGCGCTGATGTCATGTGCGCCGCGTCTCTGGCATTCCATTGGCGGCTCTCCTCTTCCTCCCTTCGAATATGCACACACTTTCTGAGTCATCCCTCCCCAAGATCTCTTTTTTATTTCGAATCGATCCCCACATCGATCGCTTTTTCTATTCTAAAGTCCTTCCACCCCCATTCTTTATTCTTCTTTCACTCTCTACTGCCATCTTAGTTGATGGCTCTCTCTCTATCCCCCCTCTCCATCCATCTAGCATTCTTCATCCTTTGCTCTTGCGCTTCTTCTTCCTTCTCCGCTCTACCTCATCTTTTGTCTCTCTCTCCTTTTTTTCTCTCCGGTGAATAGTTTTTTTTTTCCTGCATTCCCCTCTTTCAACTTTTTTATTATGTTAATGTATATATTTTTCTTTTCCTTCAGTAATCTAATGCTGATTGAAAATCGGGATATGTTGATTTTATGCCTTCGTACGGGCTTCATAATTTCGAATCGTTCTTTTCTTTTCTTCCTTTACCTTTCTCCGCCTGGTCGTTGTAATAAGTGATTTTTTTTTATTTGTTTGAATAAATATTTTAGTTTGGGATTTTATTATGGAAGGAGTTCTTTTGTCTTTCTAGTCGTGTTTCTTTGCTCTTTTTTTATGTGTGGGGTGTTTTATTTATTTAGTTTTCTCCTGTTTCTATTTTTAAAAGCTAAAATGAGTAGCCTCATTGTTAATGAGATGCATTTTTGAAGTCTAATTTATGAATATTTGCATCTCCTAGTCCTAATAGTTTCTTATATTTGCTGTAAGGCTTAGTTTGTGTCAACCTGCAGAGGATCGTAGAGACGAAATTTCTTTATTTATTAAGCAAATAATAATTATTTTTGAATATTTTATAATTCATTCAATTTTTAGAAATGTTTCCTTTTGAATCTAGATATCATATTTTAAGGATATAAGACACTCTTAAAATTTGAATTTGGCAGAAGTTTTTCCCTAACATTTAAAATTTGGTAACTAAATTTTGTTTTGTTAAATGGAACACGTGCTGTCGGTGTCAAAATATCAAATCAAATCCGTAATTAACAAATATGAGACGGAAATATCAACAAAACATGACAAAAAGCTGTAACAGTGATTACCTATAAATTACTTATCCCTTATTTAACGATATTTAGTAGTTTTCAGTCATTCACTATTCTATGTTGTTATTGCGTTTTTGATTTTGATTTTATTTTTCAAAATTTAGGTATTAAAACAAAATCTATTGTTTTATATTACATTACATTACGTTATGTTATGCTGTGTTATAGAACTATTACATTTATGCTACATAACATTTTATACAACATTTTATCTTAAAAATATTAAGCTTTCGTAAATAATTATAAAATGGTTAATAAATTGTATATTTACTTCAATAATAAGTTTTACGTAATACTGCGTATACTTCGTATTTACGTATTACGTATTTACGTAATTACGTATTCGTAATTACGTATACTTCGAACAACGCTTACAAGTAGAATAATGAATACAAGATAACTATTTAAAATTCCAAAGCTCTATTAAATATTAACTTTTATTATTATTGCTAAATGAGTTCCTTTGCAGTTTCTTACAATAGCCGAAAATTCAATAAAAATTTAAAAAGCATGTTTGGAGATGAAATTAAAATGGTAATTGAACTAAGTGGTTAGATTCAAATTTCATCAATATACTAATATAGTATAGGAATTATTGCTCAAAATAGGAACTTTTGCTCCAAATCTGTGTTACACAATACAAAACTTCATGAACTTTTAATTAAATCTTTTTTAGTTTTGATATAATAATTTATTTATCTTTAAAAAAAAACCAATTGTAAAGCAATTGGGGATGGTTGATCAGCGAATCGTTAGGGGACTGGGCTATGCAGACAATACATAAAATAAAATGAGCCACATTCAAAAATATCTATTATTTACTCCTAAATTAGGGTGTAGCGTTTATATTTATTTTCTGTAAAGTAACATATACGGTGTCAAATCTCTTATTTTTCTAAAGAGGACCTTTAAATAGCTGTAAAATTCTTAATAAGTATTTTCGATGCGAAATTTGTTAAATCTGAATTCAAATTAATGCTAAACTCATTAACATTTTATGTAGAACCTTTTGCTGATAAAGTATTTTCATGCGTTTAATTTCATAAAAGAACAGAAATCTGAACTTGAAAATTACAAAATGAAGTATTAAAAGTTTTTATTTATAAAATCATTTTTTGAAGAAAAAAAAAGAAGTAAAATATTGAACATAAACTGAAATTACCGTGAACTAGCTCATTAATTTTTAATTATATTTGGATAACTTTGAATTATAAATGAACTAGTTCATGAGTTTTAAATATATCTGGATATAATAGAAATTTAAATGACATCACTAATAATGACTTCTCTATTTCACTTGAAAAGCAGGTTTATTGTTTTAAAAATGCTATTATTTTTAAGCAATTTGATTATATGAAATTTGAAGTTTGCGATTGTACTGTAAAAATTCCAGCACTCAAGATGCGGGTACTTTTTACCGTAAAATCGATTTTTTTTTTTTAAACCGAAGTATGTTACGGAATAAAAATTCTGATATATCGTAATTTTTACAGTAATAATTATTGTAAAATCACTGAATCACTGTAATTAAATAAATATTACTGTAATAATTTCTGTGTGACATCTTACGGTAAAAATGGATTTTACGGATGATGCACCCGAAGTACTGGTAGTATATTATACCGTAATTTGACCTTCATTTGAAGAATCTTGGATGCCAGTACTTTTTTACAGTGTAACCTTTTACAGTATACAGTGTTTCAGTTTATCATTTGAAAAATTGGACTTCAATTATATATGTTTCCTAACTACAGCTTTTAAATGTCATTTTTCTCTTTCTCTCCTTTTCTTAAAAATATTTCCTTTTTATGTTCTTTTTCTTGATTTTCTATTAGGAAAAAATGTTTTATTCATGTGAGACTTCATTTTCTTACTTTTTTTGTTGTGATTTGATTAATGTATACAGTTGAAATTCATTACTGTTTTTCACTTATATCATGTGTTATTAATGGCATATTTTTGTTATCGGCATTTAATAGTTAATCATCATTAGTCCGTTAATAATAGACTTCAATATCTATGGATTATTGTTTATAATCAGTTACTTGGTTGATGATTATTTGTTATTACTTATTTTCTTTGTATTGTTTATTATTCTCATTATTTTGTTGTTAAATGTAAGACCGAAGTTAAATTTTACAGTAGTTTCATTGAAAGAATGTGTTAGACTTTTTTTAAATTCATATTTCGAATCATACTTGAATGATGATTAAAATTTTATAATTTGTTTTCTAAATAGTTTACTTGGAGCGGTGTTTGTAGAATATTTTATTATATATTTATATATTTCAAGTTTTTAAATTCATATAATTTAAGAAAAAAACCATTTTAAAATTTAGCCGGATTAGGGTTTGTAAGAATTTATAATTAAAGTTCGGTTTCAGTTCTCAATTATTAATATAATATTATTCAGTTATTCTCAGTTAATATTTTTTTCAGTTCTCAATTATTATAAAGACTGTTATAGACAGCTTATTTTTTTTATAGTTTTAAGATAATGGATGCCTTTTTTTATCACTATTTCGTAAGAATTTTAATCCAAATAGTGAAAAAGTAAGCTTGTACTAAAAATTGCAATAAAATGACTTGCAACCAGATTTATTGATTGGGAATAGAAATTTTCATTTTAAATTGTTAATATGCTTTAAAATTATGAAACGGTTATTAAATTATGAACTTTATTAAGGTTATTAATAGCAAAGCCAGTTTTTAATTAATATCGTTATTTCAATTCGGTGTCGATTTCATAATGATACGCACAATCCAATTTGATACAAGAATGTTCAATATTCAAAATGTCAGTTTAATTAACAGTTTAGCAGTTAAACAATTTAACTGATAAACAGTTTAATTGGAACAAGCTTTGTTAAGTATGAAATTGCAATTCAAATCATAGTTTACAATTTTCAGACAATTTTACAAGTTTTAGTTAAAGTTTGTTTTTAATTAGTACAATAAATTTTGACAATTTAATTGTATTATTAATTAAGAATTGATGAAATTTCTCAGTTTCCAAAGGATTTTTAAAATCTTAAAATGAACCTTTTTTATTTTTAATACTTTATCATATGCACTGATGCCCAAAACCTAATCAACTTTGTTTGAACTGTATATATATATATATATATATATATATATATATATATATATATATATATATATATATATATATATATATATATATATATTTCATTCAATTACTACTAATACCCTATCTTTAATAAAATTTTAAATGTCTCCTAAACTTGTGCATTATATGTGTAATATATTATAAATAAATATTGCAAATTCGATTGAGAAGTGAAAGTTTATTTAACTTGATTGTCCTTTATTTGAATGATTTTAACAAAGCATTATTTGAATGATTTTCCAAGTAAAATTAATTTTAAAATGAAATTAAAAAAATTATAAATTTGCAATTTAAAGTGGATTTTTTATTTCTATATTTTTATTCTATATTCACAAAATTGAAAAAAAATCAAATCTGTAAATATTTAATTTATAGAAAAACGTAAAACTATATTTTTTATTATAAATTAGTACCTTAAAATTCCTATAACTGAAAATGCGATAGAATATTTTTAAAGAAGGAAAATTTTTTTTTTTAAACTTTTACCAACCTCGAAATGATTGAATTACTCTTAAAAAAAGTAGCAAAAAAGAAAAATTTGAAATGCAAACAAGATATTGTAATTTTCTGGATTTAAAGTTTGTAAAAAGTAGTTACGAAATTTATTCATAAATAACTATAAACTAAAATCAAATTAATAATTTTACAAATACTTCATTTAAATGTTTAGAGCAAAAAACAAGAAAAAAAATTAGAGGGGCAGTGAACTTAAAAAATGATTTCTTATTTTATGCAAGAAACATGAAGTTAGTATGTAAATCCGGATCAAATTACGGTACAATGTACTACCAGTACTTCGGGTGCTTCATCCGTAAAATCCAATTCACCGTAAAAACTATTTTTTCCGTAAAATATTATACCGTAATTTTTACTACAATATTTATTTGGTTAGAGTGACTCAGTGGTTTTAAAGTAATTATTACTGTTTAAATTACGTTATTTTTTTATTTCGTAACATGTTTTAGTACAAAGGATTTTACGGCAAAAAGTAACGGCACCCTGAGTGCCGGTTCTGGTTGCCGTAATTTGATCAGGAATTTTTTACATAGTATGCGTGTACAACACAACTAAAGTACCAAGATTCAAAATAAAACTTAGAAAAATGATGAGATATTAATCAAAACATACATTTAGATACACCAATTTTAAAAAGTTCTTGCACATTAAAGTAATTTTAAAATTTAAAAAAAAAATTTAATCACGAATAAGGTTTAGAATAAATGTTACTTGAAATTATTTTTAAATAACATGTTTGCGCAGTTAAAAATTTTTTTAATAAAAAAGAAATAGGATAACTGAAACTTTCATAAGATAAATAAATTTTTCATAAAATTAAATAAGGCAAATAAGATTTGCGTAGAATAAATGATATTTTCATATAACAACAAATTTTCAATTCCATCAAATTTTTACAAAAAAAAAAAAAATAAATAAATAAAACAAAAAAAAAAAAAACAAAAAAAAAAAAGCTTTTTTTAAAACAATTTGCAGTTTAAATTTTACATGTAAAACTCATTTCAAGAAATATTTGTTAAAAACCGTATGTATGAGAAATTCTTTTTTTAATATTTAATAATAATTTCGAGTAAGTTAACTTTTTATTCAAATTTTCATTAATAAAATTCCGCATATTTTGAATATATATATATATATATATATATATATATATATATATATATATTCAAAATATGCGGAATTTTATTAAGCAGTAATAATTTAAACAGTAATAATTACTTTAAAACCACTGAGTCACTCTAACCAAATAAATATTGTAGTAAAGATTACGGTATAATATTTTACGGAAAAAATAGTTTTTACGGTGAATTGGATTTTACGGATGAAGCACCCGAAGTACTGGTAGTACATTGTACCGTAATTTGATCCGGATTTACATACTAACTTCATGTTTCTTGCATAAAATAAGAAATCATTTTTTAAGTTCACTGCCCCTCTAATTTTTTTTCTTGTTTTTTGCTCTAAACATTTAAATGAAGTATTTGTAAAATTATTAATTTGATTTTAGTTTATAGTTATTTATGAATAAATTTCGTAACTACTTTTTACAAACTTTAAATCCAGAAAATTACAATATCTTGTTTGCATTTCAAATTTTTCTTTTTTGCTGCTTTTTTTAAGAGTAATTCAATCATTTCGAGGTTGGTAAAAGTTTAAAAAAAAAAATTTTCCTTCTTTAAAAATATTCTATCGCATTTTCAGTTATAGGAATTTTAAGGTACTAATTTATAATAAAAAATATAGTTTTACGTTTTTCTATAAATTAAATATTTACAGATTTGACTTTTTTTCAATTTTGTGAATTTAGAATAAAAATATAGAAATAAAAAATCCACTTTAAATTGCAAATTTATAATTTTTTTAATTTCATTTTAAAATTAATTTTACTTGGAAAATCATTCAAATAATGCTTTGTTAAAATCATTCAAATAAAGGACAATCAAGTTAAATAAACTTTCACTTCTCAATCGAATTTGCAATATTTATTTATAATATATTACACATATAATGCACAAGTTTAGGAGACATTTAAAATTTTATTAAAGATTGGGTATTAGTAGTAATTGAATGAAATATACTTAAAATCACGGTTATTAATTCTCATGAATATAACATAACCATTTTTTATTTCTTAAAAAAAATTTAATTTTTAATTTTAATTTCAGACATATTTTTGTTTTTAACGATTTAAAATTGTAAAATAATTAACTGTCTCTAAAGCTGTGTAGTTTAATTTCTTATGGATTTATAATTTCAGAAATACTCAATTTAAACTTTTTCTGATCAGAAGCGAAATGTATATTTTGTAGTGTTAAATATTTTTATATATATTTTAAATAATTATGTTATTGAAGGAATTTTTTGTAAACAAATATAGAAATTATGACTGATATATATTGATATATACATAATAATTTTCACAGTGCTTGACAAGTATTAAATGCTTTAGATGAAAATGTTTATTTTTCTTCTTCTGAAAATGGTTCAGTTGCAAAATGATTTAATGAACTAAACTATAAACTGCAAACTAATATTTAATTTTCAACGTGCTTCTTAATTTTAGAGGCAATTAAAATTTTTCAGACACTTTTCTGATATATAGTTTATAATGTAAATGTAATAATTCCTTAAAATAGATTTGCATGGATTATTTATAACTTGTCTCAAAAATGTTGTCGTATCTTTTTCAGCCGATATCTCTGTTTTAGAAATATCAATTTTCGAAGATTTTAAGCACAAAATGTTTAGCTTGTAGTGTTAATTTTAAAAAAGTAGAATTATAAACTTTTTCTTAGACTATTAAAATTATAAAATAATGAATTGTTTTAGAAATTACGTTGTTCAATTCCCAATTTCTAGAATTTTTACTGATCAGGTATTAATTTCACATTTTGAGTGCAAATTTTATATGATACAATTTTATATGCTAACTCTATGTGACAATTGTTAAAGAACAAATTTTATCGAAAATTTAAATGTTTATTCCTTGCTAGTTTCTTAATTTTAAACTTATCTTTTTTCGAAGTTTTTAAGCATTCAGTGCATAAGTAGAAGATTAAATTTTATAAAATATAAATCTTACCGTTTATTTAGTGTAGCAATTGTAAAATAGTTATGTTGTTAATTGTTAGCTATATTGTGAAATTATATTGTTGCATTATTATATTTGTTCTTATTTATAAATTACGGAGAAATCACAATCAAAAATTTTGAGCATGGAATATACAATTTATAGTATAGTTTCAGATACTGTATACCCAAATCGCCATTAACATCCCTTTTGAACAAAATTTCTTAAAAATTAAATTTGAACCGCTTGCTGTCTATAAGATTCGTGAAAAACAAATTATATTGCTTATTTTTCAATATTTTTTTATTTAAGGAGATAAACGTTTTTTTAAAATTTTATATATAAATTACGAAATTTGTAGTTAAACGTTTAAAACTTTCATTTTATAAAATTTACTTTGAGCAGCAATTGTAAAATAAACAACTATTTAAAGTACCAGTTGTTTTCCTTAAAATCGCAATTTTCAGTTGATTTAAGAATTACAGGAGCATTTCCTTTTAAATTTCCTAATCGAGTCATTACTACGCATTTAGTAATTAACTATTCTTATTTTATAGGGATATATGTTTTTTTCAATTTCCAGGCATAGAATGTACATCTTGTAGTGTAAATTTTATAAAATTTTAAGTAAGCCACTTTAAAACAACCGATTATCATTGTTTATTTAGAATAGCAACTGAGAGTTGTCTTTTAATCGCAATTTTCAATTAATTTAACAATTACGGTAGCATTTCCATTTAAAAATTTCCAAATCGTATAATGACTAAACATTTAGTAATTGTCTATTCAAATTTCTTATTTACAGTAATATATATTTTTATAATTTTCAAGGATAAAATGTGTATCTCGAAGTGTAAATTTTATGAAATAAATTTTTTTAATCTTTGAGCAGCATCTGTAAAATAACCAATTATCATTGATTATTAAGAGTAGCAACTGTGAAATTGGAAGTTGTCCTTTTTAATAATTTTCGATTGATTTAACAATTGCAAGAGCATTTCCATTTTAAAATTTCCCAATCGTATCAATTCTACACTTTTAGTTGTGGTGTATTCCAATTTCTTATTTAAAGGACAATATACTGTCGAAATTTTTATAGTCATAAAATTTACAGCTTGTAAATTTTATAAATTATAGTTTTTAAATTCAATAGATTTTAGGGTACTTAATATTTTTAAATGGTAAATAAGAAAAATAATAGTAAATTCTTATTTGATTTTACTGTTACAGAAGACTACCTTTTTCCAAATTACTCAATCTCACTACCGCTACACATTTAGCTGTATTCTATTTCTATTTACAGTCTTTTAATTCTTTTTAACTTTGATATACATTTTCAAAATTATTTACGCATAAAATGCACGATTTGTAGTGTAAATTTTGTAAAATAAATTTTTTAAACTTTTGCTTTGAGCAGTATTTGTAAAACAAGCAATTTATTTTTGAAATCGTTTTATTTTCTTCAAATGTCTTAAGGAAAATTTCCAATCTCCTTATTGATCAGCATTTAGATAGATGCACATAGAGACATACGTTTTCGAAATTTTCACACAAGGAATGCTCAATTTGTAGTGAAATTTTTCTTTTTTTTGTAAAATGATACCGATCATTTCTCAGATGATTTTTTATTATATTTTCAAAAACTTCTGGGATAAAATGCGCTATGTGTCGTGTAAATTTTATAAAATAAAATTTTTGAACATTTACAGATGAAAATTTTTGAACATTTGAACATTGATTTTAAAACAACCAATTATCGCTGAAACTGTATTTTTAAATTTTATATTGAAACTGTTTCCATTCTGGTTTCTTCTCCATATTTAGTCTTATTTCAACTGTATTCTAAATAAATATGTTTTTAAATTTTTCATCAATTTCTTATTTAACTAGTTATACATTCTCAAAATTTTCACGCATAGAATGCATAATTTTCAGTGATTTTTTTTAATAAAATTTTTAAAAATATCGCTTTGAACAGCATTTGTAAAACTAATAATTGTCAGTGGCATCGTAATTTTCAATTTACAAAACATTCCCAATTTTGAAATTTCTCGATCTCGTTTCCACTAGTTGTTGCCTATTCCAACTCTATCAAATCTTAAACAAGCGATATTGTTCGCTGACAATAAAGCTACCCGTGTTCATGATTGCTTCTTAATAACGGAGGAAAATAAAAAAAAACAGGATTTGATGGCGATTCCTACTCCTTAGAACCGTTAACCAGTGATTATTTACCAGCAAGATTCTTACTTTTTATCCTCTTATGGCAGGTGTCCATGAAAGACTATCCTCATTTGTTTCAGCTCTGAGGATAATACAAGACGAAGAAAAAAAAAGGAAAATAAAGCATAACTGCGTTATTAGGATATTAGGTTTGTTACCATAATCAATTGGTTGCCGTCGGAAAAAGATGGACCGTAACCCATTTGCCCATCTTCCTTTCTTACTCTATTCCAAGACAATTTGCCATCCGTAACAATGGCCTTTGGCCGCCGGTAGAGTCCAGTTTATTGGCTATCGGATGGAAGGACTCGCTTAATTTCTATCGCCCACGAAAAAGGATTGTAATTACTCTATCGGAGTTGTCTGTCTTCTAAGGCATAAAAGATTCTGATTTTTCGATTTTTTTTCTTCCTTCGTTCGCGTTTTCCTTTTCTCTTTATTAAAGACTCTGGTTTCTTATTACTCTTTTGTGTTGTGGTTCGGGCTTCTTTTATTTCGTCCCTTTTCTTTAAAAGATGTGCCGGCTCTTTTAAATCTCGGGCTTCTCATCAACCGATAGAACTAACTTCAGAACTTTTCTGTAAATTAGTTACAGAATTGTGTCTTTTGTTCGGACCTTTTCTGACTAGAAAAAAGAAAAAGTTTTTAATGACTTGTCTCGGGTCGCAATTCTCTCGAGAATTTAAAAAAGAAATTGTGAATTTCTTCATTCTCTGTACTTAAATTAATCTTTTCTGGATCTGTTTGATTTGATGAAAAATTCATTACTGCTTCGAAGCTCTATTTAAAAAGTGAGAAAACTTCTAATGGTTTTGAATAGTGTGAAGCAGGATTTCTGAAATTGTTTAATCTATACTAGTTCAACAATTTGTTCAAAATAAAAGTTTAAATAAGTTTTAATAAATAATGATAGTATCTATTATGATAAATCACGGAAAAAAAGTTTACAACTGCAATGAAAAAAAAAAATTCTTTCATGCCACAATAAGGTAAATTTTTTTTCAAACAACCAGTTTCAATACAATTACAAGTTTTAAACGTAAAGATTTTTCTCGAGGTAAAATTTTTTGACAAAGTGTAAAATTGTTTTTTGCTGGAAAAACAAATCTCAAAACTTCAGCGTAAATTTACATACTATTAAGTAAAATCTTTAAAACATAAATCAAGTAATGGATAAAAGTAAAACAACAACGCTAATACAGCACAAATGAAAGTACATGAATTCACATATTATAGTTTTAGTTTTATAAACAAAACCCATCCTCGGGGTTTAAACAACAAATGATTTATTGAAGTTTCTTGTTTAGATAACTGAAATTATAGTAACTCCATTTATGTACTTTCATTTGTTATTTATTCTCGTTATTTTTTGCTTTACTCTGCATAGCAGAAAGTATACCGTATCTTTTGCTGGTCAAGAAAAGAGCAATATTTAAAGTCAACCGTAACAAGTTAAGCGTAAAATGAAAATTTGAGAGTTTTCCAAGTTGCACTAAAAATATTCTAGCTTATGTTTGTTTGAGTTCGAAGTTACGCAAAAATTTATCAAAAACAATGACTGTAGGAAATGAGTTTGAAATTGATAAATGATTTATTAGACTTTTTCCGTAAAATAATTGGGATTGAGAACAGAAGTTCCTGTGAAATATGACTGTCCTGTCAGCTGTGAAGACCTCGATACCTACGTCATCTGTGTAGCATTTTTAAATTCAATGCATTTGCATAAGAATTTATCAGAAGTAGTGAAATGTGAGCATTGTATCAGATAAGTTCGAAATTTAAAAGTAATTTGAAGGAAATTTTACATTTTCCGCGAAGTAATTGGAGTGCAGAAGATCTTGTTTCAGCAATACTTGCAGCAGACCATAATGTTTTTTCAACTTGGAAATCTGAGTGATTTCCAAATATTACTTAACACGTTCTAGTAATACTTGCAGCAGACGCTTATGTGTTTTAACGTGGAAAACTTAATATTTTCCAAGCTTAACATATTCTAGCAATATTTAAAATCGACCATAATATGTTTTTAAAATAGATAAAAAATTAAAGCCTTCCACTTAACATATTCTAATCTGGTTTGTATGAGTTTGCATTTGCATTAGAATTTATCAGAAACAGTGAAACATGACTGTATCAGATGTGTTCGAAATTTAAAAATAATTCATGGGAAATTTTACATTTTCCGAGAAATAATTACAATAGAGTGCAGAAGATCTTGTTCTAGCAATATTTGCAGCAGACTGTACTGTGTTTTTAACATGGAAATTTTAGTGATTTCCAAATATTACTTAACACGTTCTAGCAATACTTGCAGTCGACCGTAATGTGCTTTGACATGGAAGTATTAATATTTTCCAAACTTATCATATTCTGGCAATATTTAAAGTCGACCATAACATGTTTTTAAAATAAAACTTTGAAAGTTTGTTTGTTATTATGAGTTTGCATTTGAATTAGAATTTATCAGAGACAGTGAGGTATAACTGTATGAGATCAGTTCGAAATTGAAAAATGATTTATAGGAAATTTTAAATTTTTCTAAGAGTGCAGAAGATCTTGTGAAATCAAACTCTGCTGGCAGCTGCGAAGTATAGGGATTGTCATTATAATTTCTTGCATCTTTTTTCCAGTCCAAAAAAGATGTTTGAAAGATGACCTCCGTACCTACGTCACCTGTGTGCAGCCTTTTTTTACCCTCTTTGACCGCGATTTAAATCGTTTGTTCACTTCTCAGAAATCTTATTCGGGCAGTCCCTTTCGATAGTTTCGCCATCACCTGCGTTATACCTGCTTGCTTACCTTACCCATTCGATCATTAGCGGGTCGAGCGAGTCATTGCACTTGGGGCCCTTATTAGGGGGGCCTTCAGGCTTCTCTGCTTATTCATTTTTTCATATTAGTATTGCGGCAGAGGCCCTTATTTAATGACCTTCGATGAGGCTGCGTAATCAGTTCGTTACCCCCTTCAACTATACGCAACTGTTTCACTAAACTTGAATATTCTCAAACTGACCCCTTATGTGGGGCCCCATGTCTTTAGAATTGCGCCCATCCGGTCGCATATTTTAAAGCTATTTCGCTACGCATGTACTACCTCCATTTCGCAACTTGAATTTTTTTGTATACATTTAAGGCAATTGAATGTGGAAGATGGCTTGGGCTGGATTGCTGTCAGGCGTTTTTCTATGGATGGGGCCCCACTTGAACTAGAAAGGGTTGATTTGCCCTTTTATGTGCAACGTGAGTAAAGTGAATTTTTAGTTAACCTGTAGGCAACATTCTTTTAGTTGTGCTGCATATAAAACGTTCTATTTAAAGGTCACGGGAAAGAAAGGACGATAATTTATCTCAGATAATTCATCTGCGAAACTTTACTTCCTTCCCACTTGTTTTCAATTATAAAATTTGAAATTTGTTTTGTATGGATTTTTTTTTTGTTGAATATAAATGTATAGTTATTGATCTTACTTGATTTTAAATGTTTAGTTTATAATTATTTAGATAATTAGTGTTGTTTTTAATCTAATTTTAATTATCGTTATGATATTTTGGTTTTTAAATACACGTTAATACCAAAATGTTATCCAAATACTCAAATATCGTTCAGCAATCAAATAAAAACTTAATGTGAAAACGTACGTTTTAAAGATCTCAAGAGAGAAAAGGTGATATTTTTTATCAAAATTATTATTCAACTAAGAAATTTAACTTCCTTATAACATTTCGAATTTTCTCGCTGTTTCTGTTTTATTATTGAACGATAAAGATGTAATAATAATAAAAGTTTAACTAGTTTTTAAAAGTGTTAATTTAATATGAAAATTATTTAGTAAATTGTCATTAAATTTTAAACATAGTTGTATGGCTAGAGAACCATTTGTGGCTAATAACAGCTTATGGGCTATACGTGTCTGTACCACAAAAGCTTCCAAAGTCTAAATATCGATTTTATGTGATTAAGTGTTCGTTTTCGCTTGCTAAGTAGACTATTCTCTACAACTCTGTTAATCGACAAGTTTTAATATCGTTGCAATTTAGCATAGTGAATATTTTATTTGAAAAAAAAAATTACATTTCAAAAACTATCTGGAAATATTTACATAAATTTCTTATTTTACTTTTACCATTTTCAACGGATTTTTGATCACATGCTAAATTGGAAAATTCACCGTAAAAAATTCCGGATCAAATTACGGTAAAAAGACCGGCACTCTGACCGGTACTTTTGCAAAATCTATTTTTACCGGATCGTGCATCGGAACAAACGATCTAATATACTGTAATTTTTATAGTAATAATTATCGTTGAATCCCTATATCACTCTAATTAAATAAATATTACTGTTAAATTAGGGTATAATATTTTACAGAAAAAATAATCGATTTTACGGAAAAAAGAAATTTTACGGTACAATGGCTTTTACGGTTGCTGCACACAAATTGTCGGTACTTTATACTGTGATTTGATTCTGGATTTTTTACCGGGCATAAAATACCTTTTTGTCAACTAGGCATAAAAATGTTTTATTTTTAAATTCCCTGGCACTATCTCACCAGTTAGAGATACTTGTTTTTGAATAAACTATTAACACAAAGCAACATTTAATATTGAATCGTTAGGTAACTTCATTGATTTCATCGATTTATATCACTTTGCTGGTGAAGTCTTTCTCCGATATCATTCCCACTACATGATTATTTTTTTCATGCCCAAATCAGATAACATGCTTCCTTTTAGTAGAAATAGAATAAGCTATGGTGGCAAAAAAATATAAAAAATAAAAAGCACTTGTAATAATGAAAAAAAACGGATTCTATAATTAAAATTACAATTTTCGACCGAAAGTTTGTATCTTAAAATTTCTGTTTCAAAGTAACGAACTTAACCACCTGAGTTTTTCGTTAATTCATTTTTTTAGAAAAACTTTTATTCTTTATTCGTATAAAATAATCAGTTGTTAAATGTTGTTGTTGTTAAATAAAAAAATAAAAAAAAATGTTTCTTTATTAAGTGATTACGACTATACATGGTTGAAATTCAGGTAAGCAATACAAAATGCGTGTGTATTATGTTTTGTTTATAAATTTATTTTTTTTAAAGGAAAAAAAAAAAAAAAGAAATTATTTTATCGATTTTGGTTAAGAGAAATATTTGAATTAAAATTGTTTAGGTCATCAAGTTTTTTATTGTATTTAATTCTGAGATAAATTTTTAGCCTTCTTGAAAAGGGTTATAAAAACTACTTATTTAAATAAATAATTTTGATTTGTAAATCAGAAAGATATAAATGATTCTTGTGTAGCAAATGGCGTTTTTACCGCCAAAAGGTAACTTTCTTACAAAATGTATTCCAGGTATGTTCAGTCATAGGGTGTTCGCGCGAGGCTTGTAAAAAAGAAAAAGAAAAAAAGTATTCCTTGGATATCTATAAAAAAAGCAGAGGGGTGACATGCGGAAGACAGCGAAAGTGAGATTAAGACTGGAGAGCGGCACAGGTGGAAATCTTTTTAAAATGGCTCCGCGTGTGCGCCTCGTGATCAGACGATTTTTTTTATATTCTTTTATTATCCATATCCCCCCCCCCCCATGATGGTGGTTGTACAACTCTCTTTGTGGTCCTACTTCCCTTCCTAGTTTTTAAAGAAAGGACTCTTTCTTTAAGTCAGAGTACCCTCTTAAATATTCGTAAAATCGAAGAAGCATTTTATTTATAAAATAATCGATTCTTTTTTACTATTATTTTGCCCTGCTCTTAAAATAGTTATATTCTTAAGTAGCTAAAAGTTTTGTATAAAAATTTTATTATAACTTATTCATGAATATCCCTTCAATATTACATACATCCAATCATCATGCAAATTTAATGCAAAAAATACATTCTTATTTGTATACACTATTGTTATATATATAAAAATAATATGATAAGATGTATGCTAGAAATATTGTATAGTTAAATACATAGATATACCCACACATTAATAATATGAACATTTGTTTAAATATATATTACCGTTAATAACATGCATATGCTTTTTAAGATTTGTATAAACATCTATTGCAATAAACCTATAGAAATGCATACATATTACATTTGAATACATATACATTTTTAAATTTCATAATTATCTATTACAATTAAATATATACAAATGCAAGCATTTTATGATTTTTATAAAAATATATTGCAATAAACTTATACAAATACATATTTATAGAAGATTTATATAAAAATCCATTACATTTAAATATGTGCGAGCAAAAACTTTTTTTGATTTGTATAAATGTCTATTACAGTAAACTTATACAAATGCATACGTATTGACATTTGAATAGAAATAAATTTCAATTAAGAACATACATAAATATTTAATACTTGTATAATAAATAATCTAT
The DNA here is from genome assembly GCA_949128135.1 of Parasteatoda lunata. Lineage (NCBI taxonomy): Eukaryota > Metazoa > Arthropoda > Arachnida > Araneae > Theridiidae > Parasteatoda > Parasteatoda lunata. The sequence continues at coordinate 83,953,704 of OX421975.1, forward strand.
GATAGATAAATATGTACAAACATTTCTTGACTCGTATAAAAATATATTACAATAAAACTATACAAATACATACATATAAGTTTTAAGATTTGTTTAAAAATCCATTATGTTTAAATGTATCGGGGCACAAACATTTTTTGATTTATATAAAATTCTATTATAATAAACTTATATATATTAACATTTGAATAAAAATAAGTTACAATTACGAACATATATATATGCATTTTAAGTTATGTATAAAAACTTATTACAATTAAATATTTACAAACAGAAATATTATATGATTTGTATAAAAATATATTACGATAGACTTATGCAAGTGCAAAGATAATGACATTTGAATAAAATTATCTTACAAAAAGAACAAATATGTTAAGATTAGTATATAGATATTTTACAAATACATTTTCATGGTGACGTTTGTATAAAAATGTATTGTAATTAAATGTGTACATTTAAACATCTTCATAAAAAGAAGTACATTACAGTTACATACTAACAATCGCATGAAAATATTTTACAATTAAATACATATATGCTCTTATCTATAAACATTTGTTTAAAAATTGGTTGTAATTACACACATAGAGGCACGTACATATATGTGTGTAATGATTGTTACGGTAAAAATACGTAAATGTATTGACGTTTGTATGAAAATGTATTACAATTAACTAGGCAGATATTTATGGACGTTTGTATCAATACAAATTACATTAAATACATGCATTGTAATTTTTTTGTGAAAAATAAAAAAATACAGTAAAATAATTTTTCAAAACGTTTGAGTTTTACAGTTGATTACTGAAAAGTAATAGATTGATTTACCAGTAACTTCCAGTATGTAAGTATAGGTTTTGAAAAAATGCACAAACTTTTAAGGTCTAACTAACTTTGTGTAGATAAAATGTCTAAAACATTATTTATTTATGAAGCACATGAATTCTTTTTTTATTGTAATTATTGAAGAAAATGATATTGCCATAGACTGCAACCAAAAAAAAAAAAAAAAAGTAACTACCCTTAAAATATATCATTTATCCTAATCTTTAACATTCCTTTTATAATCTAGCACATTTAGATATACTTTTTGACGTTTTGAATTTTTATATGTAGTTCCGGTTCCAAAAGAGAATAAGACACATTTTATTTTATTGGATTTATATTCTCTAAACTAATATGCAGCTAAATTTGTGTCTCAAACAATAAAGCAATTTTTACAAAATTTAAGAAATTAATTTACGGTATGGACTCGCCTAAACGTGTTTCATTTGTTTATGTCAATAATTAAATCTAAACTAGTACAAACATTACTATGTCATCCATCTTTCTATACTTTATATGCGCTCCTCCTGTGCAATAAATTTATCAACACTTTCAAGTCAGTCTTTTCATATGTCAAGTTTTTTTTATGTTTATTTTACTTAAAAAGTTAAAAGTCACAAGTCACAATATTTTCCTTTCATTCTTATAATGTTTCATTTAAAGTATCTATTATATTCGAAATATCTATGAAGTTATTTATTCAATTACTTATAAATTTTCGGAAATGATTAAATGATTTTTGCTTTTATATTATGTGACGCAGGGGGATATTGCGCCATTAAAATATCATTAATGAAAATAGAGAAAATTAGGTTGTTAATTATTACTGAATATATGGGCGAATCTCAGGAATCAAACTTCCAACCGCACGTCAAACCGTAACCACCGAAAATTGCAAAAAAAAAAAAAAGGTATACAATCCAATTCTGCGAATTTTATGTTAGTGATATTCCAAAAGCTTATTTAAAGTAGAGAAAACTTGTATCATTAGTTTAACTTGTAACTCGCAGAATTGGATTGTATACCTTGTTTTTCAATTTTCGATGGTTACGATTTGACGTGCCTAAATTTAGCGACAAACTTTAAGTGTTTGCAAACGTCAATATTCACGAAAAATATCATTCAAGAAAATATGATAGTACAGCTGAGCTACTAAATTATGTTTTTAGTGATTTTCAGTTTTTTTAAAACAGAATACATATTGAAATAAAAATAAAAAGTATGTTAAACACTCTAAGTGACACTCATGAAAAATTGTCAAATGTAGGATTGAAGTAAGAAATGAAAGCCAAAAGCAAGTTACTCGCGATCAAAACTGTACGTATCTTAAAGTCAGTAATGCATAGTTATTCCTGTAATTTTATTAGAATTAATTAACAAAGAAGCATTGGAATTATTTTAGCTTTATTATTTGTGTAGATATTTGTCTGACAGTTTTTTTGCATGATTTTGTAGCGTTGTTTAGTATTGGTTTATTGTGTCTTTTTTTTTTTTTCATTCCGTCTGAAGAGCGGGTATTCAGTTAGTTATAAATCAAATTTAAAATACTATGCATTGGTCGTTATATAGTATTATTCATGGTTTATAACTAGAAAAAGAAATTAACGGAAACTTGAAATTATTTGTTCCTTTAAAAAAGGCAACTAAAATAATTATTTCTTTATTTTGCAAATATGTAAAAAATATAATACATAGTATTTATTCATGATTTATAACTAGAAAAAGAAATTAACGGAAAGTTTAAATTATTAGTTCCTATAAAAAAAGGCAACTTAAATAATTATTCCTTTATTTTGAAAATATGTAAAAAATGTAAAACGTATCATTATTCAATGTTTATAACTAGAAAAAGAAATTAACGGAAAGTTCAAATTATTTGCTCCTGTTAAAAAAAAAAAGGCAACTAAAATAATTATTCCTTTATTTTGTAAATATAAAAAAAATATAGAACATACATACAAACAATACATTAGAACAAAATATACATTCATGGTTTATAGCTAGAAAAAGAAATTAACGGAAAGTTTAAATTGTATATTTTTCTAACAGAAGCGTTAACTGCATTTATCTTTGAAAACTTCCGAAGAAAAAAAACGTTTCAAGTTTTAACCGTAATATCGATTCTAAGAGCCATAATATAAAATATCAATTAAAAATAAAAAAAAATCCTATGAAATTGAATTTATTACGAAGAAAATTTGAGAATTCACTTGCAAATTTATTTTCTTATAAAACTTTGTTTAGTTTAGTATATTTTTAAGATATTGTCACCTGTAAACTCTGTAAATAGCATTTGCTTTTTTATGTATAGTGGTAATATAAGAGAAAACAGTTTATTTTTCTTTTCGATATGAGTTTGTACAACTTACAAAACAAAGCTCTATTTATTTGGAAGATATTTTTCATGTTTGCAAAAAAAAGAAAAAAAAAAGTATATAGGGAATATTCCTGTATTTCTTGCATTAGACGGAAATTCTAAACTTGTATTGCTGTGTTATATATATTTTTAAAACTAAAAAATTTCCCGCGCATTTGTCTTGAATGTATTTCACAACTGCTTTCCATATATTGTTTTTCTTTCCCTTAATAATTCAATGGGTTCGAATGTAAAAGTATACCTAGATTAGTTTTCATAGTTGTTTTTTTCTTCTGAACTATGTATTATTTCTTGAAACTTAAATACAAAACATTTTAATTAAATTGAGTCTTCAGCTGGCTTTCCAAGATCTTATTTTTTGACACAATAACAGATTTAGAAGTGCGTTCTAAAATTGATCTATTCGTGCAAAAAAGAAGGAAACTAGCACTTTGGCTTTACGGACCATTTCTTCGATTAAGTTTTAATTCGAGTACTTTGAGTACTGACGTGGTGTAATAATTTTCGATTTTAAATAAGTTTTCTTTATGCAAGGTAAATAGTTTGAATATTTGCTTGATGCTTCAATTTAAATTTTGATTTGAATATACTTTCTATAAATTTTCTAGGAACGGTAGCAAATATGGAAATTTATAAAACTTATAAAAAAATTTCTTTATTTCAAAAACACTTAATAATTTTTTAACTAAATTTAATTTCAAATATTTCATCTTTGGTCGCAATAACAGATTCTGAAGTGTGTTATTGCATTTGGGATAAAATAAATTTAGATTTGAATATATTTTCTATAAATTTGCTAGGAACGGTAGCAAATATGGAAATTTATAAAACTTATAAAAAAATTTCTTTATTTCAAAAACACTTAATAATTTTTTAACTAAATTTAATTTCAAATATTTCATCTTTGGTCGCAATAACAGATTCTGAAGTGTGTTATTGCATTTGGGATAAAATAAATTTAGATTTGAATATATTTTCTATAAATTTGCTAGGAACGGTAGCAAATATGGAAATTTATAAAACTTATAAAAAAATTTCTTTATTTCAAAAACACTTAATAATTTTTTAACTAAATTTAATTTCAAATATTTCATCTTTGGTCGCAATAACAGATTCTGAAGTGTGTTATTGCATTTGGGATAAAATAAATTTAGATTTGAATATATTTTCTATAAATTTGCTAGGAACGGTAGCAAATATGGAAATTTATAAAACTTATAAAAAAATTTCTTTATTTCAAAAACACTTAATAATTTTTTAACTAAATTTAATTTCAAATATTTCATCTTTGGTCGCAATAACAGATTCTGAAGTGTGTTATTGCATTTGGGATAAAATAAATTTAGATTTGAATATATTTTCTATAAATTTGCTAGGAACGGTAGCAAATATGGAAATTTATAAAACTTATAAAAAAATTTCTTTATTTCAAAAACACTTAATAATTTTTTAACTAAATTTAATTTCAAATATTTCATCTTTGGTCGCAATAACAGATTCTGAAGTGTGTTATTGCATTTGGGATAAAAAAAATTTTGATTTGAATATATTTTCTATAAATTTGCTAGGAACGGTAGCAAATATGGAAATTTATAAAACTTATAAAAAAATTTCTTTATTTCAAAAACACTTAATAATTTTTTAACTAAATTTAATTTCAAATATTTCATCTTTGGTCGCAATAACAGATTCTGAAGTGTGTTATTGCATTTGGGATAAAATAAATTTTGATTTGAATATATTTTCTATAAATTTGCTAGGAACGGTAGCAAATATGGAAATTTATAAAACTTATAAAAAAATTTCTTTATTTCAAAAACACTTAATAATTTTTTAACTAAATTTAATTTCAAATATTTCATCTTTGGTCGCAATAACAGATTCTGAAGTGTGTTATTGCATTTGGGATAAAATAAATTTTGATTTGAATATATTTTCTATAAATTTGCTAGGAACGGTAGCAAATATGGAAATTTATAAAACTTATAAAAAAATTTCTTTATTTCAAAAACACTTAATAATTTTTTAACTAAAATTTCGAATATTTCATCTTTGGTCGCAATAACAGATTCTGAAATGTGTTATTGCATTTGGGATAAAATAAATTTTGATTTGAATTCTCTTACATCCTGCAATGTAAATTTGAACTTGAATATGTCTCACTTGGTGCTGCAATTTTGATTTGAATTCTCTTACATCCTGCAATGTAAATTTGAACTTGAATATGTCTCACTTGGTGCTGCAATTTTGATTTGAATTCTCTTACATCTTGCAATGTAAATTTGAACTTGAATATGTCTCACTTGGTGCTGCAATTTTGATTTGAATTCTCTTACATCCTGCAATGTAAATTTGAACTTGAACATGTCTCACTTGGTGCTGCATAAATTTTGATTTGAATTCTCTTACATCCTGCAATGTAAATTTGAACTTGAACATGTCTCACTGGGTGCTGCATAAATTTTGATTTGAATTCTCTTACATCCTGCAATGTAAATTTGAACTTGAATATATCTCACTTGGTGCTGCATAAATTTTGATTTGAATACTTTTATTAGATTCGATGCAGGTTTCGATTGGATTACTTTTTCACTTGAGGAAATTCAAACTTTAATTAAAATATTTTTACCTTGCGTGATATAAATTTTAATTTGAATATATTTTACGTGGAGCTGAGTAAATTTTAAATTAAAAACTTCTCATAGGTTTGGCTAAAATTTTGATTAGATTTCTTTTCACTTAGCTAAATGTAATTTTGATGTAAATCAAATTACTTAATACAATGGAAATTTTGATTGTAATGTTTCACACGGTGCCGTATAAATATTTTGATTCAAACTATATTTTTAAGTATAAATGTGAACTGCTTTGTACGGATATATATATATATATATATATATATATGGGTGAATTTTCACGAAATATGACAATTCTCTGTCCTTTGCTCGAAGATCTAATACTATAATACTAAAAGAACTTTTTTTTTTAAAAAAAATTAATAAATAGCATTGCTGTTAGCATTTTAAAATAACTTTGCACTAGCATTGACTGTTTTGTATGGTTAAAAAATTTAATTGAACTTCAAAATGTCATTTTCCTGGCATGTCCCAAACAATATTTCCAATAATAACTAGCTTTAAAACTTCCAATAAATTTTTAAATATCTAAATTTTTTTATCTCAACCGGTGTAAGCATTTCTAGAATATATGCAGAGATTATTATTTATAAAAACTTCGTTTAAATTAATCTTTTCTGTCAATAATTTGTTTGTCCCAAAAAATTCTGTCATTTTCCTGGCTACTTTTATTTAGAGGTTTATAACCAAAATAGATGATAGAGCCAGCAATCAATATCTTATGTTAATAGATTGATTAGGTACCCTTCTATATGAACATGTCTTGTTGCATGAATAAAGAACCAATTTTTTGGTTCAAAATCTATTTGAAAAATTTTTTCAAGATGAGTACGTTTTTGTATTGTCATTTTCCTGGTTTCATGAAACCATTAATAACATAAACTACATAGATTTATCTGAGTTATTTTAAGAAATCCTGTTGTTTTCTACAGATTATAAACGTCTAAGGCCAAAATATTTAATTAAAGTAAAGTTATATGCTATAAAATGGCGAATTTGTCATTATCCTGGCTGTCATTTTCCTGGCTTTTGAATGCCAGGACATTGAAGTGTTACCAGAAATTTTTTTAACTGCTAATACTGTAAGGAGGGAAAGCAAATATTAACACAATACCAAGTTAATGTATGCTTGTAATATGCTTCAAAGTTATTTATTTAGTTAATGATTGATTATTATCCAAAATTTTATTCCGTACATATCAGCAACAATTTTTTTTTTAATTCTTTCTACAGTGGATAAAAAGAATTAATCTAACATAAAGGCTTAAGTTGAGTTACTTACTATTAACTTTAAATGACTGTTTTTTTAAATTTCTAAGCTAATATGTCATTTTCCTGGCATTTAAGATTTGGTGAATTTCTATTTTTTTTTTTTTCCTCGAGCAAATGTCAATAAACTACACTGCTGTCTGTAAGATATTAATAAGTGTAACTAAAGAAGTATAAAAAAAATTTTTTTAGATTATTATGAAGACTTTAAATTTGAAGAAATTTTTTGGTCCGAATTGTCATGTTTAAAAAGAATCACCCATATATATAAATTTGTAAAACTTATAAAAAAAGATCTTATTTCAAAAATGTTTCTGATGATAGAAAAATAAAACTGCAAGAAATGTTTCCGATTTTCTAGCATTATACGGAAATGCGAAACTTGTTTTGCTTCGTAATATATATATATTTTTTTAACTAAAACTTTTTCCTCGCATTTGTCTTGTAGAATGTATTTCCCGATTGCTTTCCTTATTTTTTTGCCCTTCCCACAATAATTCGATGGATTCGAATGAAAAAGTATGCCTAGATTAGTTTCCATAGTTTTTTTCTTTCAAAAAAACTGGACTATGTATTATTCTTCGAAACCTAAGTCCAAAACGTTTTAACTAAATTGAGTCTTCAGTTGGCTTCCCAATATCTCTTCTTTTGGCGCAATAACAGATTCTGAAGTGTGTTCTGAGATTTAACTTTTCGTGCAAAAAGGAAGAAAGCTCGCACTTTGGCATTAGGGACCTCTTCTTCTCTCTGATTTCTCATTGGAGGGTGGGCCTACTTGGGTTTTTATCATCATAAGGAGCCTAATGGAAAGCACATCTCTATCTTTCAGAGCATTGAAGAAGTGCCTTCGAATTTGTGGGGCTTTCCTTACAATATTGGGGGAAGGTTTTCGAATCCACCTCTTCAAATGTTCAATGTACTTAAGCAAGGAGAGGATTCGTATTTCTTCTGATCAAAATTTTTTTTTCTGCCTAGGCGTTTCAACGGCCATGTTTCCTGCATTTTTGTGGAGTGACTTATACTGTTTCAATGGCATTGTATTCCTCTCCCCTATTTTGATTCTATAGGTGTTTTAAGCTATAATATGAGATTAACTATACTCTCTTTGAAGTTAATAACACTGTATTAACGTTTTTATGCCCCTTATACACTTAACTTATTTTCTACATTAATAAATCTACAGGAAAACCAAAAGATAAAATATTATAAAAGATTGGGGCGTATTTCCCATTAAGAACGTTTCCATACGTTAAATCTAGATTTTTCCATAATATTACCATAGTCTAGGTTTTTTTTATAATGTAACTATATTCTATATTTTGTTTAAATAAAACCATACTCTATATCATATTATAATCTACCTATAGCGTACGTTTTGTTATTATGTAAACGTAGTCTATATTTTGTTATTACGTTACCATAGTTTATATTTTAAAATAATACAACCATAGTCTATGTTTTGTATTAATATTATTATAGTCTATGTTTTGTTGCTATGTATCCCTAATCTAAGATTTTTATAATATAACCATTGTTTATGTTTTATTGTTACTATACAACCATAATTTATATTTTGTTATAATGTAACCTTAGTTTATGAATAATTAAAGTCAAATATTGGTCTATATTTAGTTTTCATGTAACCGTACTCCATGTTTTGTTATATTATAACTTTAGTATATATATTAAAATAAAACCTTAGTCTGTGTTTTGTTATTATACAGTGTTTGCATATATTTTTTCTAGATGAAACCGTCGTCTTTACATCTCAGGTAGGCATTGGGTCAAAATGTGTTAAACATTAAAGGATTCACTGCAAATAAATAAATAAAAGTTCAAAGTAAGAAATATTTGTTGGGGGAAACGAGTGTTCCACAAGCGTTTATAGAACAATAGAAATTGCTTCGATTCGACATTTTTAGTTCGACTCCTTTAAATTCAGATATCCATTCAATTTATTTCAAATTTTGATTTATTTTCAATGAAATAGCTTTAATAATAAACCAAATGAAGCATAATTTGAAATTGAATTTTTTTCCCAGCTCTAAATATTAAAATTGAACCAGAATGTGATATTAAAAACTGGCAACTATCAACTGAACTATTTCAATATAACATATTCTTCGCTGAACATATTACCTCTTTATGTGTAAACACTACCAAAGTAACTATCTTTAATATTTTCATAATATTTGCTCAGCCAATAACCACTAACCACTATCCTCCAATGAGATTACATTTATTGTAGTTCCCCACTGGCATAATTCAACTAATGTTAAATATAAGTCTATATGTTAAGTCCACTCATGTTGAACTTAAATCTACTCGTGTTAAACATAAGTCAATTATCATATATAATTAGTCATATTTCCATTTAAAATACAATTATCGCATCTTCGCTGAACATAACATCTTTTTATGTGTCAACACTACCAAAATAACTATCTTTAATAATTCAATTCTTATCATTAAATAGACACAATATTAGACATTTTATTTCTACCAGAAAACATGTTAAGAGAAAGGGGTGTGTACGTAACATCTCGCATTAATGCTTGTCTAAGAAGAGAGAAAAGATGGGTCAAAACGATAGACCGCCCCCTCTGGCCGTAATGGCCATGTGCGACCCACTATGAGATTGGCGACAGATGTTGCACTCATGCACCCTTTACCAGACCCTTTGCGTGTTGCACGACAAGATTCTTCCCATCTTCACACCTTACATAAACAAAAGTTTTTATTTCCCTTATTGATGAATAGCTTCCTTCTTCCGATGAGAGAATTTCTCTTTACCATTGCCTCCTATTTGTCATCAGGGATGGATGGAGAATGGGAAAAATGACCACACTAAAAACTACTATATTAGTTGAACTCTTTATTCTCCTTTTTTTATGCTTAGAATTACAGATAAAAGTAAGACATTTTCGTGCGCTGATTCGCTTTTATTTTTTTTTTTGTAGCTGAAACGCTCACATAATTGTTTTTGAAAAGTTTAAAAGTTAAATTTTGGGTTTAAAGATTACTCACGGAATTTTCTATAAAAATAAGTAATAGCTGTGTTTTTATAATGTTAAATATAAATACTTAAATATGATTCCTCAAATAAAAATTTTCTTTTATAAATATAAATCCTAAACATAGGTCATCCACTAATGTTAAATGTAAGACCACCAATATTCATCTTTAAATATTTGTATAGTCAACAACCACTATATTCTCTAATCGGTCTACTTTTAGTTTTCCACAATTGTAATTTCACTGATAGTAAAAATAAGTTCACTCATGTTGAACATAAGTCCACTCATATTAAATATAAGCCCGTTCATTCTAAACATATGTCCATTCATATTAAATATAAGTCCACTCTTGTCAAACATAAGTCCACTCTTGTCAAACATAAGTCCACTCTTGTCAAACATAAGTCCACTCTTGTCAAACATAAGTCCACTCATGTCAAACATAAGTCCACTCATGTAAAATATAAGTCCACTCTTGTCAAACATAAGTCCACTAATGTTAACACTTGATGACCGATTGGAGAGATCTTCCCGTTTTGAAATGTGTGCAAAACGGGAAATGCTGTAGTTAGCGAATAAAGCACTAATGATCATGAATTTCACTGATGTTAAAAATAAGTTCATTCATGTTAAACATAAGTTTGCTCATGTTGAACATAAATCCAATCATGTTGAACATAAGTCCACTCGTGTTAAGCATAAGTTCACTCGTGTTAAGCATAAGTCCACTCATGTTAAATATAAGTCCACTCATGTCAAACATAAGTCCATTAATGTTAACACTTTGATGACCGATTGGGGGAGATCTCCCCGTTTTGAAATGTGTGTGAAACGGGAAATGCTGTGGTTAGCGAATAAAGCAATCGTTCAAAGCTCAAAGACATTCGTTCGGCCGGCAAAATGAAAAAAGTCTACTAATGTTAAAAGTCCGTTTATGTTACAACCCCACCAATTTTAAAAATTCACTAATTTTAGTTTAAGTTCACTGATATTAAATATAAGTTCATGAATATTAAATATATGTCTACCAATATAAAAGCTAATATCTAAATCTGAGAGAAGAATAGGAATGACCAGACTAAATAGTTGAACGTTAAATATAAGCAATCTGATATAAGTGTTAGTCCTATAATGTTGCATTCCAGTCTACAAATGTTTAATTTAGCTTACACTCAAGTTAAATATAAATCCTCAAATATTTTACCTATAATGTTAACTGTAAGTCCACTAATATTTTATTTAATATAAATTCACTAATTACAAATCAATGTCTACTAGTATTAAAATTAATATTAAAGCTAATTTTAAATCTGTTATTCTTCTCGGATGGAGAAAGGGAATGACCACCCCAAAAACTACTATATTTGCTGAATTTTTTTATATTCTCTATTTTTTCTTATGCCTTTAGATAAAAGTAATACATTTTTGTACGATCACGTGTTCTAAATGTTAAGGTTGAAACGTTCGCATAATTGTTTTGTAAAAGTTCAAAAGCTGTTTTTTTGTTTGAAAATGTTTTTGAGGTAAAATAGAGATGCTTTGAATTTCCTTTAAATGGAATTAGGGCTGTGTTTATGTAATGCTATATGTAAGTTCTCTAAAAATGTAATATAACGATAGTTAAATATAACCACAGAAGATAAATTTAAGTTCACTTATTCCGCGATGGTTCTATGGTTAAGTCCTGAACTGTGAAGAATTATGTGCTGTCCTTAGCTTTGAAGAAATATGGTTCGATCCCCGGTGATGGCGTGAAGCCCAAACAGCTACAGATCATTGGGTACCTGCTTGTCTAGGAAGAATTTAAAAAAAAATCTACTTATGTTAAATAGCAGGGCTATAGCATTAAGTTTAAGTCTATGAATTTAAATGTAAAGCAACTATTATTAAGCATAAATCCTTAATACATGCTTTTTACGCTTTTATTTGCAAATAAAAGCTGAACTTTTTTGCGCCCCTCTGTTTTAAATGTTAAAACTTAAGCGTTCGCGTTATTGTTTTCGAAAATTTAAAAAGCCGACTGTTAGGTTTAATGATGTAATACATTATGGCAAAGATTGCTCTGAATTTTCTAGAAAAATAATGGTTAAGACTGTTTCTATGAATTTAGATAAAAAGTTATCTTTATAGATCCTAAGAGAACTTATTATACAGCTTATGTTTAACTATAGGTTAAATATAAGCTGTATAATATGAAATGTAATTTCTCTAATCTTAAATATAAGTCCTTAATAATTTAAATATATGACGGCTAATAATGTTAATATAAGTTTCCGAATGTTAAATATAAAATCACTAATGTTAAATATAATATCCATTAAGTTAAATATACATATCTAATGTTCACTATAGATCTACTAATTTTAAATTTAGGTCCTCTATTAGATTGAAATCCCCCCTATAATATTAAAACTAAACCCACCAATCTTACATATAAGCCTACTAATACGAAATGAAAACTATCTAATGTTGAATATTACTTCTTCGATGTTATAGAACCCTTCAATATTTAATATGGGTAATTTAATGTTAAAAGTCACCAATGTTAAGTAAATGTCTTCTGATGTGACACATAAGTTCACTAATTTTGAATAGCTCCCTAATGGTAAATGTAGATTCACTAATGTTATATATTTATATTCTAATATTAAATTAGGTCTTATATTGTTGTTAAGTATCTACACAGCTGTTAAGTTTGACTCTTTATGTTAAATACAAATACACAAATGTATAACAAAGAATCTGTAACATTTTAATCGATCTAAATGTTAAAATACGAATTACTTTATTTAAACAGTATATTATAAAATATAGGTCCCTATTAAAATACCAGTCAATTGTTTATGTTGAGAGGTATTCTATGGCAACAAAAGAAACTTATAATAAATTCTTATCTTTATTCTTACACTTTTACATATGAAAATGAGGACGTTTTTGTGAGTTCATTTGTTATAATTTCAAGTTTAAAAATGTTTTGAGTTTATAAATGTTTTAGCAAAATTAAAAATCTAAATTGTGGAATTATTTTTATCATAATTAATGTTGTTTGCTTTATTGCTTATTATGTACAATAGTCTTCAATCACTCCAAGTGGTTTATTTTATTTAACAAATTTATTTATTAAATAAATTTAATTCATTTAATTTACCATTTCGAATTTTTTACTTAAATCTTCCGAACTCTGTTCGACAAAGTAAGAAGTTTAAAAAAAAAGTAAAAATTGTCCTTTTTAAGGTGCATGATGGAATATCGTTGTGCATAAGTTATTTTTTGTAAGTGAAAATAATTTTTCCCAATTTTTTTTATTATTTTTTATTGCAGTTTGATAAACAATCACACAACCACTGTTTTCAGAAAAATCATTAAAAAAAAAAATTGGGAATAGTTTATTTGTTTTTGAAATTACGATCAATAAGTTACAATTTGTTGCGAAATTTTCTTATTAATTTACGTTTAGGAGGAAAGCACCTAATTGAATTATTTTAATTAAATTATTTAGTAGAAAGCAAATCCTGATAACCAAATCGCCGTGGTTACCAGAAGTACTTCGTGTACCAATTTTTTATATTATTTTTTTTCTAAGTAAAACGTTACTTTATCTTCCATGTATTTACGTGTAATATAACATTAATTACGTGTAATTTTGTTACATAAATTTGAACTTTGGAGGAAAGGAATTATTAAAGTTATTTCAATTAAATTATTTTGAAGAATGCAATTCCCGGTATCCAAATCGCCATGGTTACCAGGAGTAATTTACGTACTAATATTCAATAGCATTCAATATCATATTCGCGTACTAACATTCAATTTTACGCATGTAAAAAGTTGCTTTTTATTTCATTTTATGCGTAAAATAACAATTTGTGCAGGTGTGATTACTAGTTATTAAGTTTAATGTTCGCATATTTTTCATTTACTTTTCTTTAAAAATAAGGAAATAAAAATTACGATATAGATAAAGATAAATTGTTATATTTATTTGAAAGAGTTTGGAGGAAGTATTACTAAAACTCTCAAGTCATGTCTCACAAACTGAGTGCTAAATACTGAACTTAACGAACCTTACGTATTCAATGTGTGTGATGTACGTGTAATTTCGGAAAATACGGTATTTTTGAAATGGAAAAAAAAAAAAAAAAAAAAAAAAAAAATTATGTTTTTCCTTTAATTTCTGATAAAATATACTAATTAAAAAGGAATAAATAAAAAATTTCAATAATTATCGAAACTAATCAGTTTCATTGTTAAGTTGTACTTCATTATTTATTGCTAGCTATAAATTTTGTATACGGAAAACGTAATTCGAAGAACAATGCATATTCGATATGCGCATTGCGTGCAATTTCGGAAAACACAAATATAAGAATAGAATAAGAAAAAGATGTATCCGATATTTAAGATATGTATGGATCTGCAAAATTTGCTGTTTATAATAATAAGTTTTGAAAGCAAAGTAAATTCACTCTTTTTCTTTAAATAGACATTAAATTTGACTGTTGTATTGATAAAAAAATTTTAATACAAAACCCTAAACTCTCCTTTTAATTATTATTTGTTTTTTCATCGTTTATTATTACTATAGACTGTTGTTGTTGTCGTGAGCCATTAAGGCAGAGGTGTGCGATTGTTCTTGTTTTCCAGTGGCGCCATCTATGTATCTATAGATTTTGTCTACTAAATGCGCAACTCTAAGAAAACGTGTATCCGATATTTATTATATACGTGTAACTTTAAAAAATACGGTCTATAACTGTAATGTGTCTGAAAAGGAAGAAAATTTACTTTTCTTTTCTTTATGGCTGAATAATTTGAAAGAAAACAATTTCTAATAGTTTTCCTAAAAATTCGGTTTTATTATTTATTCTATGTGCAATGTTATTTATTTATTTGGCCTTTTAAGTACAAACTAAGAAAATAAGAACCAAGTGAATCTGATATTTACGTGTAACTACAAAACTTACGCTTTACAACAGTGCGTTTTGAAATGAAAATGTATTTACGCGTTTTCCAGGGATGTACTTTGTACGGTTTCGTCTACTGAATACGCAACTCTAAGAACACGTATCCGATATTTTTGATGTACTCGAAACTTAGAAAAATACGGTCTATAACTGAATGTTTCTAAAAAGGAAGAAAATTCACTTATATTTTCTTTAATAGCTGTTCTCTGAATCATTCGGAGAAAAAAAACTTCTAGTAACTCCCTGAAAAATTCGGTTTTATAAAAAAAATTTTTTTTCATTCTATGTACAATGGTATTAGTTTATTTAGACTTCTAAAAATACAAACAAAGAAAATAAAAACGTTTTGTATCTGATATTTACGTGTATCTTGAAAATTAACTGTCTCTTACAACGCGTTTACAAAAGTTAAGTGACTTTACAAAAGTAAAGTCACGTGTTTTCTATAATAGCTGTTGAGTTTGAAAAATAAATAAATAAATAAAAATAAAATCTTTAAAAAATACTTCAAAAACTTTTCGTTTTAATTATTATTTGCTTATTTCATCATTTATTGTTATCTATAGATTTTGTCGACTGAATGCGTAACTCTAAGAACAACACGTATTCGATATTTATGATATACGCGTAACTTCGAAAAATACGGTCTATAACTGTAATGTTTCTGAAACGGAAGAAAATTCACATATCTTTTCTTTAATAGCTGTTCTCTGAATCATTTGAAAAAATAAAAAAATAAATAAAAATCTACTAATAATCGCCAAAACTATTCGGTTTATTTAGTTTGTAGGCATCGAAATCACGTTGCTGCATGGCGTAACGCTGTGTTGGGTCCCGCGATTAACGCGTTGACCCGTTAATGGCCCATCGAAATGTCGTCGCCAATGCCATAAATGAATGCTCGGCGTGATTACCGATGCTATTAGGAGTTTGCCCGACAAAATATTAATGGCCGATTTAGTGTCTGCCCGTTAGAATCGGCCGCTGGGGGTGAAGTTAAGGAAAAAATAATGATACAGATTTTTCTCCCCGCTTCAGAAAATTTAGCCGTTAAGCTTTTTCTTTTTTAATGCAGAAATGTTTGCTTTTTGATTTTTTTATGTGTAATAATGTTGATTCTGTCCAGCATTAATATGGATTTCTTTTTACTGTCGTTTAGTATTTAGTATTTTTATTTCTAACTTTGACGAAGTAATTTACTTCCTGATACGTCCCCCCCCCCTTCTCTTTTTGGAATATTATTTATAAGTTGCAAGTACACTGTTAAAAATTCCGGTTCAAATTACGATATAAAGTCCCGTAAATTTAACCAACTCAAATTTTTTTTTTAACTGAGTAATACCTTTTAAATTAATATTTTACCAAGTCGTATTTTTAAATTTTTTGAAAATTCGAATCTTTAAAACGGAATATTCAGTTAACTGAAAACAATAAACAACATTTCAACTTGACATAAATGCACCTATTTATCTACATATAAGTGTACAGATTTATTTAGGGAAATAAGTGTAACATAAATAAAAATAAAATATCATAATAAGTTATACATATTTTAAAATTCTGTAAAAAATATAAATAAATAATATGAAAATAGTTATTTTTAAAAAAATTTAACCTAAAATTTTTATCTATTTTTTTACTATATTTTTACTATATTTACTATATTTACTATAATATATTTATTTTTCACGTTTAAGTTATTCATTTATTAAATAAATATTTGTATTGCCCAATTTTAGTCTTATTTACATTTAATCTAGTTTCTTCCGGTTTTTTCCACTTTATTCCGGTGTTCTGGAAAAAGTACACTTCTTCCGAATAAAGTGCCAACTCTGAAAGTTCCACGTCCCGCAGTGGACTGATCGTTAAGACACGGTTCCCAGCAGATCACCGAAGTCAAGCATCACTGGCTGCGGTCAGTGTGCGGGTGGGTCACCACTTGGATCAGTCTGCGTAGGGACCGAGAGTGTGCGGTATTGGTCCTCGTTAAACTGTGCTACCGTAAAGTGCTCGACTTCGCGTGCAGGTCGTTGGGCTACCGAAGCAGGGGTGCCATCTCCTCTGCAGAGGATCAAAATTGTGATGGCATGTCTTCGGATCATCCTCAGGGATGTTTCCCAGACCGTCGCCAATAGCCCATTGTGCAGCTCTAGTGCGACGTAAATGAACTACTACTACTACTGAAAGTTCCACGAATGTCAAAAATATATTCGAAACTTTATATTTTCGATTGTCTATTAGTTTAGTTCGTTTTCTTCGAAATAAAGATTTCTTTCTTTCTTTATTTTATTATATTTATTTATATTATTTATTTATTTTTTATTTATTTCATTAAGATATAACTATATATTTTCCATCTCTCTGAGTACTCTCATAAAAAAAAATCTGTAATATTACTTTTTTTTTAAAATTATCGAATATATTTTCAAAGTTTTTCTATTTCATGTCTTTTTTTTTCCCAATACAGATTTTTGTTCGTTTTTTTCCCTTATTTTAGTCGTTGATTTTTCGCTTACTTTTGTTGTCAAATTTTTTTTTGAAATTTAACACTTCCGTCCCTAAAGTTAAATATTCCAATTAACAGAAGAGGAAAAAAAATTATAATAATGTTGTTTTTTAAAAAAAAAAAAAATACCGCATAAAATATGAATTATATAAAGCGTAAACAAAGCAAACGTTTTTCAAACTAATTCAATATATTTCGTGTGAAAAGGTACAAAATATTGGTATTTTTAACATGTGCTGGAACAGGCACTTGATATTTACATCAACTACTTTTCGTCGGTGTTTTTATTTCTCGAAATGAATTTTTTGTTTGGTTTATATTTTTAAAAGTTAAATGATAATTTAAAAGTTATGAAATCATCAGTAGTTATCAAATCTTTTATAATTACATAATCTGATATTTTAAATGTATTAAGCAGAAAAACATGATATTAAATAAGAAATGAGAGTATGCATCAGAGGTATGTTTCAGTGATGCGTACCATCAGTGCATCAGATGCATGCTATCAGTAGAGTATGCAGTATGCATCAGTGAGGAGATAAGACCTAAAGTTTTTCGCTATTTATATTTTTCAAAATCGTTCGTTTGAAAAAATCAATTAAATAATCATTGAAAATTCAATGCTTAAAATGTCTAAAAGTTATTTAGAGAACAATCAAATGTTGAGGATGATCTACTTAAATATTTACCACAATTTTACATTGTAAATTTGAATTTCAATACATTTTACTTGATGCAGTGTTAATTTTAAATTTGAATGCTTTTCACTTGCTGCAATGTAAAATTTGGCTTCTGGCACTTTAATGAATCCCCCATTTAATCAGCACTTGACCTAGATATTCTGTAGACTCATTGATTTCAGCATCTTAGCAGAAATGTATACAGTAGTACTTTTTTATGCCCCTTTTCTAATCGTCAAATATCAATAAATTATAAAATATTTAAAATTTATTATGTACTTCAAATTTTTAAGAAAGTTTCGCATGATGATCGAACCCAATTTCTTATATTATTTGAAAAAAAAAAGTATTTTATCTTTTGCATTTTTATGCTACTACTACTAATAATAATATAATAAAAATGCAAACGGTTATTCTCGTAAATGCATCGGGCAAAGATTCGGTATGGATAAACTCTGTATCAAGTGGCAACGATCATTCCAATGCTTATTAAGAATATCAGGCTGTAAAAGACAAAAATTAATCAACCACGGAAGGAGATAATATAAAATTCAAATTGTCAAAATTTTATTAACTTTTAAAATTCAATGTATACTTAAAATTTTTAAGAAAGATTTGCATGATGATTAAACCAAATTTTGTGTGTTATTTGAGAGAAAAAATTATATTATTACACATAAAAATGCAAACGATTTTTCTCAAAATGCATCATGCAAAGAATCATTAAAAAAAAAAAAAAAGTCTGTATCAAATGGCGAAGATCGTTCTAATGCTTATGAAGAATGTTCTATATCTGGTCGTAAAAGACAAAAATTAATCAGCCGCGGAAGAAGATAAAGGAAAAATCCCTCTCTCCTTCTATCACTGGTATTTAGTGGATAGCCAGAAAAGAAACAATGCCATCAAATGCTGTAAGGGAAGGGTTGAGTGAGTCTCG
Organism: Parasteatoda lunata; assembly: GCA_949128135.1. Lineage (NCBI taxonomy): Eukaryota > Metazoa > Arthropoda > Arachnida > Araneae > Theridiidae > Parasteatoda > Parasteatoda lunata. The sequence goes on from OX421975.1 coordinate 83,972,918, forward strand.
TGACCAAAGCACGTGTTTCTCTTTTCTATCGTTCTCTTCTCTTTTGTTGCTGATTACGAGACGCCGTTAATTGACTCCCCCCACCCCCACTCATTCTCTCTCTCTCTTTTTCTCTTTTTTTTCTTGGTATCTGGATCTAGACACAACATACTTTCCTGTGATGTTGTTGTTTGTCTGTCCAGCGGTCAGTCGGTCAATGCCGCCTTCGGACATCAACCCCCCCTTTTTTTCTTCTCATTCTCACTTTTCTTGAGAGTGCAGTTTATGTACTGATTTTCGGGGGGGTGGGGTATGATATTTAACTTGTACATACTGGGTACCTATTTAGTTACTTTATCTATTGAAATTCATTAATTATGGAAAATATGCATAATTCTGCCCAAATTTTAGTTCATTTGATACATGGAATTAAGTTTCGTATACTTTTCACCTATTTTATTTTTAACTTAGTGCTACGTAAACTAGCATTAAATGCTAGTTTATTTAGAAGATATCTATTTGATTCTGTATATGCTTCGATTTGAACTCACTTCACTTGGTGCATTGTGATTTTTTTATTTGCGCTACTTTTCGCCTGGGGCAATGAAAATTTCTGTTTGAAAAATTTTGATTCGATGCAATGTAAAGTTTGATTTTAATGCTTTTAGCTCGATGCGGAGTAAACATTGATTTGAACACTTTTCATCAGCTACAATCTAAGTTTAGATTAGAATACATTTCACATGGTGTAATGTGAATTTTGATTTAATACTTCTTGCTATTTGCAGTCTTAATTTTGATTAGAATGTGTTTACCTTGGTGCAGAAATTTTGTTATGAATGTTTTATACTTTAAGTTAGCTTTATTACTTTGCAAAATTGGTGCGTTTTACGTTTCATTACTCTTGAAACGTTTCACTTGGTATAATGCGATTTTTAATTTGCATGCTTCCAACTAGGTGCGATGTAAATTTTAATTTGATTATTTTCTCTCCTTTCTGCAAAATAAATTTTAATTTGATAACGTCTTCTTTGCCGCATCTGGTGCAATTTTAAATTTGATTTGGTAATTTTAATTCGAAAGCTTTTTCATGGTGTGACTTTTTACTTTGATATGAATCATTTCTACTTTACTTTTGATACAAACGAACAATATTTGCATTTATATTCTATTTTTGTCGTGGTTTTGGTAGATGAAACATATAATTTATTTTTTGTAATCAAGGGAAAAAAATACATGAAAGTATAACTTATATAAATTGCACTTTAAAATATGAGCTAAATTTATCTACTCGTATATTTTGTTTCATTTGTAACAAACAAGATTAACGGAAAATGGTTTTTGAACGGAAGGATTATTTTTTATTGTGTTTGTGTTTCGAAATTTTCACTGAAAAAAGTACGGCCAAAACTACCACGACTTGATAAAATTTACCGTGTTTCTGAAAAATATTCTGAACCCCAAAAACCTTGGTAGTTTTTACCGGAGCACTTTGCTAATGGTTTTGATAAAATTAACAATAAAATATGGTATTATATTATATGATAAAATTTGGCAAATGTGGTAAATTTTGATAACTTTACTTTATCGTGATACCTTAGAAAATGGTGGTGAAACCATTAATTCGCTTAATATTACTTTTCAGTTTTGTATTTTTTGCCGAATGTGTGGTAATGATGACTAAATTTTTCGATAAACCGTTACTATATGAATATAAAAATTACCATATGACTGGTTTAAATACCGTATAATTTGGTTTTATCATACAGAATTACGTTTTTTAAACGTCACATAGTACCAGAAATTGTTTCTGCGTGTATAATTTATGTAAATTGCACTTAGACTGTGATATGAATAAACTATACCAGCTCGTTTATTTTGCTCCGTTTCTAACACACTAAATTCTCGGAATATGTTTTTTTGAACAGAAGGATTATTTTTTACTGTGTTTGTGTTATAAAATCTGCGATAAGTTCAAAATTTTTGTTCCAATTGAAAAGTTCTGTTCTCTTATAATTTAAAAAATTCACGGAAAATTTAAATATTGTTATTACTTTTTATAGTGCTTTAAAATTGAAAGTCAAATATATATTTATGCAGTCAAAAAGTGCTATATTATAATTAATATTTTAGAAGAAAGTGCGACATTTTCGATTGGAAAGTTTTTTATAATATTCCGGATGAATGCATAAGTATTTTAATTACGTAAAAAAACACTTGGTTTCAGTTGCCACTGGAAACAACGATATTGTGCCAGAGATTAAGCAAAGACTAAATGCTGGAAATCGCAGTTTTTTTTTTTTTTTTTTTTTTTTTTTTTTTTGCACTTAAGAAATTGTTAACATTAAAAGTAATAACGTTTAAAACAAAGCTTCAGATTTATGAAACTAAATCAGACCAACCGTTATCTATGGATCAGAGAGATGGACTCCAATCCAGAAACAAGAAAAAATGCAGATTACCTGGGGGAGAAAAATTCTTAGAACTATTTTTGGACCTGTCAAAGAAAGTGATCTGTGGAGAAGGCGATACAATTTCGAAATTTCAAGACTATTTAAAGAAAAAGATATAATCAATTATGTAAAAGCATAGAGAATTCATAGGCTAGGACACCTTGAGAGAATGGAGGAAAACAGAGGCACTAAGAAGATATTCAAGTGGCAGTGCTAGGGCCAAAGGAAAAGAGGAAGGTCTGCCAAGATAAGGTTAGACGAGGTGGAGAAAGACCGTAAGATTCTAAAGGTTCGAAACTGGAAACAAAAAGTTACAAGCGACTTTGGAGAAAAATTGTTAGTGAGAGCATGGTCCAACATGGACTGTAATGCCAGGGAGTTAAACACAAATTAGATATTTATTTGATAGAAATACTGATGTTGGAAAGCGGACGAAAGAGTAGAGATTTTCACTTATAATTAGAAAGTTAAAGGAAAGTGAAGTAAGGAATATTTTTCTTTTAGGCATGATATTTTAGATCGGCAGAAAATGTATCAGTCTATTTTTTTTTACCCTTTGACGCAGATGGAACACCGTAGTCCCTTTTTACATATTTTTTTCTGTAAGCTCTAATTACAAGTAAAAATATATTTTGGTATTTTTTAACTATAAAAGACAGTCTAATAGTTACTAAAACAGTCTGTTAGATTATAGAATTATATTTGTACTAAAATATAAAATCCCCCCCAAAAAAAGTAGTAAAGCAGTCGTTTACAGTTTTATAAGAATGATAACAAATTAGATATTTGTCGAAAAGTGTGCCATTTTTTCGATCAAAGAAGTCAATTTTAGAATAAGCTCTAGACTTTTTTCTTCACAATATTGTGAGAATGGTAACAAATTTGATATTCGTGTAGTCAAAAGGTGTGACATTTTATTTTATAATTGAAAAGATCACGCAAATTGTATCATGAGATCTTTTAACTGTAAAAGATTCTCAGAAATTGTAATAAGAACGTGATACGAACTTTGTGAATTCAAAGTCAAAATAGTCGAAATATAATGTTTCTAGTCATAATATAATGAAAGTGATAACTCAGATGTGTCAAATATCACAATTTATCCGTAATTATTACGATTTCGTAGTCAAAATTAAGGCTTTACTGTTGAGCGATAAAAGTTAAGGCTTTATTGTTGAGCGATAAAAATTACGATTTTTGAGATTTTTCTAGAATATTTGTTTAAAAAAAGTTTTTTCTTTCTCCATAACTAGCCATGGTTATGAAATTTTGTTGTTTGCAGCTAAAATATGATAAGATACAGTTCTAATTTAAGCAAAAAATCGAACTCACTTTCCCCGGAGCCATCGCGATTCTCATTTTTGCTATCGAAACATATTAAAAAAATTAATGCATGACATGCTCATTTAATTTTATTTTACACTCATTTTTGATTGACATTCAAAAATGGCGTACTATTTTTTTAAAAAAAATTATTCTATACTCATTTTTGATACAAAAAAGTCATTAAAAATAAGCATGATAAATATTTTTAGATTAAATACCCGTTGCTATTTTGATTATGTGATGTATTTTAAAATGCGTATTCTGTACTCCATTTTGCGTACACCCGTTTCTCGCAGTATTATAAACATGCATTAAAATTGCGCTAGTTTAAATTTCGGAAAAGCTAACTGTATTTCTGTGTTTATTGTACCTCTCATGACTGATAGCTAATCTGGGAAGTTTCCGACTCTTCAAATAAAATACTCATACAATCGAGAAGTGCGTACAACATATTATTTTATAATTTGAAAAGCGTACGTAAAGTTTAACATTTAAATTCAAAATTCACTTAAATCGTGAAGCTTTTAGAAACTTTAGAAAAAATAACCTTAAAATGCAAGATAAACGTAATGTATGTCTATTTTTTTTTTTTTTTTTTTATTTTTTTTTTTTAACACTGCTTTACAAGTGGTAACAAATTGACTATTTGCGAAGTCCGGGTAGTGTGACATTTTATTTTATAATTGAAATACTTTTTTCTGGTGTATTCACACTTTCGTGAATCTTAGTTACTGTGATGTACCTCTTGCGTGTGTGACAGATATAGGGGGTTGAGTGGTTTTGTCCCTGAGTACCTCTCATTTTGCGTTCTGACTCCATTAGAGAAGAAAAAGCACGCGATGCAAAGCTAACACGATAATCACTGCCTTCCCTGGGATTTTTTTTTTTTTTTTTTTTTTTTTTTTTTTTTTTGTTCTATAATTGTTTTGGATGCGTTGAAAACCATTTAGTCGTCATTATAAATGTTCTTTTACCTCCTTTTCAATTTTTTCATTTTAGATGTGCTTTTAATGTTTTTTATCAGTCACACACGAATATTATTATCGAAAGTCATTTATACGTTTCACTTGAAGAATAGTATAATTAATAATTTTATTCAATACTTTTGACGTCTCCCGCGATGCATAAAACGTTTTGTATGCGTATCATTTTTGTTTTTAATGTCCGAAAAAGATAACATAACTTACTTAAGCTTATGTAATGTTTCTGTTAGGAAATATTAAAAATACAGCATTTTGTCACAAATTTTTTTAATGTATAACAAGATAACATTTATATAATGTTTCTGTGACGAAATATTTAAAGTGCAACATTGACAAAATTTTTAATGTCCCAGATAGCACATACAAGACAACTCCAAACATTTCAATTATCCAAAAAAGACATAAATTAATTAAGCTTTCTAATGTTTCTGTAATGAATTATTAAAAATATAGCATTTTTTTTACAAACATTTAAACCTAAAAATATAGCATAGTTTTTATTCTAATAATGTCACAAAAAGTGAAATAGAAATTTCGTAACCTTTTTTGATGTAAAAAAATTGAAATCTATTATCGTTAGAACATTAAACACTTTATTTACTATAAAAATAGTAAACAAGACTTTTTCTTGAATTAAATTAAAAAGATTGTTTAATTCTTCAAAACAATTTCTTAGTATATCTAAAAAGGAAACTGAAATATTTTAAATAAAGTCTGCGAAATACTTTTATTAATTTATTCTTCTACGTGGAGAAATAATAATAATAAAACCGGTACTTAAATAAAAATATACGGTATTTGGTCCATTCATTTAGTAATTTTTCCGTTCATATGGTAAGTTTCATAATTTCGTTCATATTTTCATAATTATAGTTCTTTTTACCGCATATTTAGTAAAAAATATGAAACTGAAACATAAATTCAATCGAAAAAATGGTTTTTATACGATGCGCTAAAAGATTGTTTGATTTTTTAGCCATGCTTTGAAATTTTCTTATTTTTATTTTTTTATAATCACTTTATTAAATATATTTTAGTATAAAGTTTGTAAAAATAATGTATCTTTGTTATAAAATGAAAGCAAAAATAAGTACGTTTTTCATATATGAATAAAATGCCAAGAAAACAACGGAAAATTTGCACTGTCCGTTTCTTACCTATAAAATAAATATTTATTGTTAGATCGCCAGTCATAGTTGTACAATATATTTCACAAGTTTATATTTAAGTTTTCGTACATTTTTATTAATTTCATTCACCCATATTCGAAATATAGCGTAATAAAAATTTGTTACTCTGTCAAAAATTTCGGATCAAATTACTGTAAAAAGTACTGGCACCTTGAGTGTTGGTACTTATTGCCATAATTTGATCCGCAATTTTTTCAGTGTAGGCAGTTAATTGACATTTAAAATAAATTAATTGTTGAACCACCTATCATAATTATGCAATTGTAAGCAAAATTTCGTAAGTTAAGTAAAATTTTACAGTATAATTTATTTTGAAATCACTGTAGTTAAACAATAAATTGCTGTAAAAATATACGATATGAAATTTTATGGTAAATATGGATTTTTCAGTAAAATTAATTTTAGGGATTACTTTTTTCCGTACTTTTTACCGTAATTTGATCTGGAATTTTTACAATATAGTTCAATTCTAGGTAGTTTATTTTATACTCACTTCAGACATGAAATGTTTCAAAAACTTGGACTAATTACAAACTACGCTATTTTATAAAAGCATCTGAAAAATTAATATAATTTTATAGCCAGAAAATGAATTGAGATTCAATAGCCTCATTTTTAAATTTCATGTAATTGATTTTGTACATATGCTTTACAGTACTGGGGAGAAAGTTTTTTATAAATAAAGTAAAAAAAGAATTGAGCTTCAACTTATTTTCGAATTTTTTCGTAATTGATTTTGTACAAACGCTTGACACAATCGTTAAAAACTGGATAAAGCTGGTTTAAACGAACAGAGGTTCAATAGTCTTTTTTTATAAAATTCTTGTAATTGATTTTGTACGAATGTTTTACTGAACTTCATTTTTTTAAAGTCTGAGAACAGATTAAGCTGATTTATATTGAATTGAGCTTCATAAATCTCATTCTTAAATTTCTTGTAATTGATTTCGTACATATGCTTTACAGTACTGGGGATAAATTTTTTGTTGTTTTTGAAATAAAGTTTAAAAAGTGGATTGAGCTTCAACAGTTAAATGTTCGAATTTTTTCATGATTGATTTTTGTACATACGTTTGAAACAACTGTTAGAAACTGGATAAAGCTGGTGTAAGCGAACAGAGCTTCAATAGTCTAAATTTCTTGAAATTGATTTTGTACATACGTTTTATTGAACTGCTGATTTTTTTAAGTCTGAGAACAGATTAAGCTGGTTTATAATGAATTAAGCTTCACGAGTATCATTTTTAAATTTCTCGTTATTGATTTTGCATTTACACTTTTCAAACTGATTTTTTTCCCTTCCTCCTGACATCTGCAACTCGACTGTGGTTTCGTAACGTTTTTATTGTATTTATGCTATTTACACATCTAGAACACATTTCAAAGGAACTTTACCATTTTCGATTTCTATTGCATCGTGTTCCTGTTTCTTAAAATCTCAAGAGCTGTTATGAGATTTGCAGATTGCAGAAAAACTGGTGGCATTTTTGTCGTGGCTGCCCTTTGTTGCGTGGGTCTGGTTGTTGCTTCCGTTTCCTGTTTGTATCGGTGGGATTTTACCAGGGTCGCCAACAAAACTCTATTTACGGGTGGGTAGTACGTCCCTTATTTTACTCTTATTTTGGGGTGTTCCAGCTGTTCCCCTTATAAGTACACAGAGGTCAACACATCTCGTTACTTTCGCTGTCTCCGGAACTTGTTTATTCATGCAAATGACGTTTCATCCAAAGCTACTGTGAGAAAATTTCCTTTTCAACATATTAGTAGATTTTTTTCTGCTCTTTCCGTCATTTCTTTTAAAAGAGTTTTTTCCGTTTAAATATGAATCAGCTTGCGATTTTATTTTGCTGATTCTTAGAAAGTCAAAGAAATAAAGAAATATTTCTCTGGCTGTCGCATCTGTTTTTACTGCTGTAGTTTGATATTTAAATTTTGAAAACAGGGGGGGGGGAGGAAATTCACTGTTGACAGAATTATAAAATGGGAATCAAATAAATTTATCATAAAAAGATTGAGCAATCAGGTAATATAATACATGGTACAAAGCGTTTTTAAAAAGTGCTTGAAGGTGCTTATTTTCGATTTTCGTTTTTTAAAAGCCTTTAAGGGGCTTTTTTTATTGAGCGTTTTTAAAAATTTTCCATTTTCGAAAATATTATTTTTTTCTTTACCATGTCGATTTTCACCACGTATCATTCAAAAGCGTGGTATTCATATTGTTTTATTCAACGTTTTTCACAATTCATTCTAACACAATTCATTTCTACTTACCGTCGATTCGTAGCGTATGGCCAATCATTTTACACATTTGATGAAATACTTGCGCGTCCGCATGTATGTATACTGAGTAGGGTTCGGTGAGATTCTTGTACTCTCAGCTGCATTTTTCAAAGAATTCTCAATTTCAGCCTTCATTTTCACCCTTCTGAAATCTCTCCAAAAATCTCTCGATATGGTCACTAATATAATTAAGAATCTCTGCACCGTAACTGGAAAAAGTAAAATAAGAAAACACAAAGGGATATCAGAACAGAACAAAAAATATTAACAGAACAAATAGATTAAAACCTATGCAAAATATTTGTGGGAAGCTCCTGTTTAGAGAGATCTTTATGACGATCTCTGTGAGATATCTGCAACCTCATGTTGCAGTCAGAGTGCATTAAAGACGATGCTATCAATGATTTAAGTCGGAAGTTAAATTAGAGAAAAAGAAGTTTTTTTTTTTTAGAAAAATTAAACATCTCAAACGAACAAACGAACCTCTTCTCATTTTTTAAAGCTAACTAATTTTCAAGATATTAAATTAAATGCAAGCCTAAACAAAAAGCATTATTATATTTATTTATAATAGTTCTATCATTTATAATTCGAATATTTGGTTTTGCACATAATTATATCAATAAGGATTATTGAGATTATACTGATAATACCCCTTTGTTTTATTTTCTCGAGACCTTTTTCTTTTATACACTAACTATATCAAGTAATATCCATGTTTAAGTTATGATAGTGTTGTGCTTTTTATAAATAAAAGTAACCATGCTTATAAAAACATAGACGTCAAGAAATCCAAAAAAATGTGTAACAACAATGCAAATATGAATCACAAAACGTTAATATAACAACGGAAAATATAAAAGAATGTTTTATAAGTGTCGTTGGCTAGAGTTTAAATGACAGAAATTGATACAATCTATAAAAATGTTGCTTTTCCTAAAAATATAACTTCTTTGTGGATTTTGTATACATCTTTATTCATTTTCCTTTAGAATTTGTAATCATTTGCTGTATGTTAACTGATTATATTTTCTTTACTTTTAGGTAAGATGTAATTCATTTTTAAGAATTTTATTGGAACAAAATAGTCAATTTTCAGCAGAGTAAGTTATGTTTCATTTTTTTTTTTTTTAAAGTTTATATACATATTTTTTTTTTTTAAATTGCATTGATTAGTTCAATTTTTTTTATTAACAATATATTTAATTGTTATTGTATCATATTCAAACAAAACAGTAAAAAAACCTTAAAAAATATGGTATTCGAACTGTAAAAATAAAAACAGTTTGTTATCTGATTTCTCATAATACGGTTAAACAACCAGAATTTTATCGCTTAAACTAGGTCCACCTAATGAAACCACTTAGTTCCTTACGCCTGCGCACATATTGTAGCCGAGATGGCTTATCTGTCAGTCTTATGACCAACAAAACTGGGATTCGATTCCCAGCGTTGACATCTCAATATTTCCTCCATCCCCTTTAACACCTGAAGATTTTCAAGTGTCCAGCGCTCTCCAATGCCCATTACCTAACGCAAAGCCTAGCTTCTATGTTTAGTTAAATTTTTTTTTTGAAGTTTTGAACCCATGCTATTTGTAAATGGTTAAAAAACAGTATAATTTTGCAGTCGTGATTTTATAATCATACTAGTTGTAAACGGTTTCAGAACCATAAAATAAAATAAAAAGTTCTTAACCATAAACTTTATGGTTAATCGAGTGGGCAGACTGCTGCTGGTTATTTTACCATAATTTTAGAATGAAAATTCTATCAGTGAAGAGTATAATGATTTAAACATATATATTATTGAGTTTGTTTAGAAAGCATTATTAGTTTTTTAGTGCGAAATAAAAACCGATTTTTCTTTACCAAAAAAATTAATAAATAAAAAAACAAAAAAGATCTTTAATAACTCAAATAAATTCCTTTTTGTCCGATGATCTTTCTGGTTACTTCATCATCCTTCGCTTTTAGAAATTTTCAGCAAGACGATGTGATTTTGAACCCAGACAGTGAATTGATTTTGACAAGCGCGATTTTGAAGTCATTGTTATTGCTGAAATTTTTACGATTTAAAAATTTTTTCAAACTTCGAAATGAATCTAATGGTGTAAAGTCGGAACTAAGTGGGTTACATGCATATTTTACCATGTGCGTTGTGTTAAAGAATCAACAGCATAAACTTCACATATATCTTTGAGGGCCTCAGCCGCTTTCTTGCCTTTATGAACTTTAAAAAAAAAAAAAAATTAAAAAAAATTGTCGAAAAGGCTGATCGTAATCTGAAAGTGAATAAAGAAAATGTCTTTGAATTTGTTTCTATAACAACCTAAAGGTATCCACAATCGAATCTCAAGGGAAGAAAAACTCGATAATGGGATGTATACCTGCAAGTGACGTAGTGTTGGTATCGCGACCCTGATTTGTTGTTGAAACGTGGCATTTGCTTACGTTAACAACTGTTCTTTCAATACCATTTCGAGTAAGCCAAGCCCGTCAAATATCAATTCTCTTCAGTGACACATTCTATATTCTTTCATAAAAGTTCTTTCAGAAAGATTCGTTCACAAAGATTTCGATTCTTTCACTTCATCTTTCTTACTGAACACGAAAACAGGCACGAAGCCGTTTAGAATATAAACAAAATAATTATGCATCGAAGTCGACGGGTACACAAAACAGAAATAAAAGACGTAGGCGAGAAAGAATTATATTTTAAAAAATTCAATGTGTGATACAGTACTGTAATTAATAAATTGATGTTAAATAACATTCTAACTTATAATGGAAAAACTTAGCTTGACTTTAATTCACTATCTGGTTTATAAACGATCAGCTGGCGCTATGATCATAAGCGATCGTCTTCTTCTCGAGTTGCAAGTACCCAATTGACAAAAAAATAACGAAACACGCATAACATTACGTACTCATGCAAACCTAAATTACTTTCTTACCAATCCAATATGTGTTATACAAGTTTGCTTCAAAATTTTGTGTACAAAAAGTCAGAGATGTTTGCTGTATAATAAATAAGATTAAGATATTATCTCCATATATGTAAAAGTGAAATTCTATCATACTACTTACTTCGCTAATTTACAAAAGAACGCGGAACGGATTTGGATTTTCTTTCTTTCTGTATGTTACGAATTTTTATGAGGTGGTTTGTAAACAATCACCACTTTCCCTTGTCATTTAGTTCGCGAGCAATATCAAAAATACGAAATTCCAACGTTGAAAACCTTTGTTACCAATTAAACTTACCTTATTATCTTTTGAATGACTTCACAATTTGGCATGGCGTTTTGTGTAACAGATTGCTAATATTTTTTGGATCAATTTGCGATTTTTGTCATCCCTCTTCGTCGAGTTGTTCACGTGCAATATTGAAAAATGTTTTTTTTTCCTCCATTGTTCGTTGTTGTGTTTTAATTCTTGAAATTCACACCATTCAGCTAAAGTTTTTTTTTTTACTCATTCGAAAAATGATTCTTCTAGGTTTTTTTATTTCTGCACACTTTTTGACTAAATCAATTTTTAACATCATTATCACAAAAAGAGATTTGTAAAGAGTCATAAAATCAGGTTGACATAAGTATTTATAAAAAAGCAATACAACAAGATCAAATATATATATAAAAAAAAAAAAATAGACAGAAAGTGGACAGTAATTTTGAAACTTCTTGGAGTTTCCAGACTGAGTTTTTTATACTATTTTTATTTTTACCAGCGGGCATTTTTAATGTCTTTACATAAAATTAATTTAAAGTATTTTGTTCTTTTTATGATAAACTTATTCATAATTAAGTAACGTAGACTTGCTGGAATGGAAAACCAACAATCCAGTCCATTCGACAGCAAGAGGAGAAAAATCAGTTGATGCAGTTTCTACAACCCAGAAACTTGAAATGGCTTTTGAAAAATTAAATAAAGGAAATTAATTTTTGCTTTATAGGTAACAAGTAATCACAGTTTTTTCTCTTTTGTAATTGTATTCATACCTTTTTTTAATTATTTTTTTCGGATTGTTCAAGGAGCGAAATAAGATTAGTTATAAAAGACTAAATGTCATAATTCTTTTTGCTTTAAAATGCATTATAACCGTTTTAGATCTATGTAATTTTTTTAACTTTAATAAATTTATAACACTTAAAGTTCTCTTCGTTTTTGCGAAAAAGCTTTTATAAATAAAATTTATTGGTTTCTAGTGCGCAATTTGATTTTTAAAAAAGTTGATAATTTGTTTTTTTATACTTCAAAAACGCTATTGCGATAATTGGCATTTTTTTTTTAAATGTATGGGTAGATATGTTTAACCGAACATTTTAATAACAAATTCGTTACAATACTATATGAAGACAAACGAATAAGAGACAAAAATTAAATCCTCTTACTTCAGCAATGTGTGTTTGACACCATGATTTTAAATCTCGAAATACTTAAAATTCAACTTATTTAAAAAGACGGACCAGCTGGTCGCCAGAGGCTGCTGGTTAATTATAAAATATTGATATTTGCTTCCAAATTTTACACAACTCATAGATTATTGTTGCACAATATATTTGAAATTCATATTTTATATTAAAATGAGAACTGTTCTAAAATTAGCTTCCGAATTTTTTACAACTCATATACTATTTCTGTACAATAACATTAAAAAAAAAATCTTAACCACTGCTGCAGGTTTCGACATACTTCACAGTAATTGTTTTTTAAAATTTATAAACAAAAAAGCAAATTTTATTCTTAGAGAAAACGGAAAATAAATTTTGTCTGTCTTTTAATTTAGTTCAAAGACAAGAAAAATTAATATAACAACAATTGTTTGCTGACTGATTAATAAAATTTGCGATTTCTTGCAGCGATATTAATAAAATTTGCGATTTCTTGCAGCGATATTAATAAAATTTGCGATTTCTTGCAGCGATATTAATAAAATTTGCGATTTCTTGCAGCGATATTAATAATATATGCGATTTCTTGCAACGAGCTCCATAAAATTACAATTACATGTAGTGTTTCTACGATACTGCTGGGTATTACTTTTAATACTGCACTTAACACTAAGGGTATAATATAAATACATTTCATAAACTTATAATTTAAATCACGTTTTTAGTACTTTCTTTCAATTAGTAGTAGAAGCTCTATATATAAATTTTTTTTATTTTCTTCTCTCGATGATAAATTTCTGATCTCTGTAATTGATTTCTTAGCTCTTTGATTAATTTTTTACCTCTATGACTTATTTCTGAAATTTATGGGTAAAGGTTTTGAACTCTTAATAACTACTGAGCTCTATGAGTTCAGAAGTTAGTTAGCTAGTTTCAGTTTTCTTTTGATGTTAGGATAAAGAGGTTTGAAGTCAGGGTTTTGATTATCTGGACAAAGGCAACGCACCTTTTATGATGCAAACGATTTAAGTATCGAAATTTTCTATTTATATTGTTCCTTTTTAAGTCAACACATATTTTAAGTCATTTGGTTGTTTGATTAGAAATACTAAGGGACATATTTTAAAGCTCTTAGATCTTTTGCAATTTCATTAAAAGTATTTTCAAACTATTGATGCCTGATAACTAATAAACGCTAATTATAATGTTTACTTTTTACTATGCCTTTTGTTTAGATAATTTTTTTAATTAATATTTTATTATAACCAACTAATAATTTGATTAGAAATACTATATAACAAATTTTAAAAATTTTAATCGTTTGCGTTTATAATTTTTTTTTTTTTTATCTGAAGATCTTAGATCGTTTGCGATTTCAAATAAATTATTTCGCAAATCTATGGGTTTCCGATCGCTAGCGATTTCATTCGAACTGTCTTTGGTTGTTTGCGATTTTTCTTCTTCTTCCAATTTGTTTATATAATTTTTTTTATTAATATTGTATTATAACCAAAAAATTATTTGATTGGAAATACTATATAACAAATTGTAAAAATTTTGATCGTTTGCATTCGGAAAAAAATTTCTATCTAAAGATCTTGGATCGTTTGCGATTTGAATCAAATTATTTTGCAAATCTAAGAGTTTTCGATCGTTAGCAATTTCAATCAAACTGTGTTTGATTTTTTACTTTTTTTTCCCCTTCCAATTTGTGCGATTCGAAAGAAATTTTTCACTGTGTTGAAAAAACGTTCCATATTTCATATTGTGAGCGATGAGAGGAAAAAAAAAAGAAAAAAGAGAGTGAATGGAAAGTTAGTGAAAGTGTCGCTATGAACTTTTCAAGTCGTACCCTATTTGAATACAATACAACTGTCGAGAAGCATGATGCATCGTGTAGGATTGCGCAAACGCCTTTGAGCGATCCGTCACTCACGCCCTCTCTACTTTTCCAAACTGCTCACCCCCCTTTCCACTCTTTCTCTCCTGGTTCTCCTTAACCTCCTGATTAACAGGTGGCAGCACCGTATCACAAAACGCGCTCTCTATCCATGGGAGAGAGAACCACATTTTGAAAGTATATCACGATTTATTTATTATATATAAATAATTTCACACTATTTTGTTACCATCATTCATTACAATAATTTTTACTTCCCACATTTATAATGATTTTGTGTTTAAATAAATAAAAACTTCTAAGCTTAATTAATTAATTTTTTAAAAAACTTTTTATTAGTTTATATATTTTTTTGATTTTATTATTTTTCTTTTTAATGTATATTATTATTAAAATGAGCTTCAATTATTAAAAAAAATTGGGAGTTTTTTTTTAAATGGGCATGTTTTGGTTTATTATATTTGTTAAGCACTCTAAAAATGTCTACCAACATTTAACAATGCATTTAATACAGTTAATATTTAAATTTTTTAATGTATTTGAAAAAAATTGTAGGTTAAAATTATAATTATTATTTTAAATGTATAAATCAAAATATAAATAAGTTTCTTCAATTTTATAAATCGAAAATTATAGTATAATGATTTTATAATTTGTATTTCAAATTTCATACAATTATATATATATATATATATATATATATATATATATAAATTTTTTCTGAATCTGATGTTTAACTAATCATATTAAAAAGAAAACTTTCAAGTTGAAGATAAAATTATAACTTTGGTTCAAATAGGATATTCTAGGAGCATTTAATGTCAATTAAATCAAATGTTTCAAATTATCGAATGTTTCGAATTTTCTGTCTTCGATTTAAAGAGAGTCCTATATTAATTTCAAATTTCTTCATTCATACATATTTGTGCCATATTTGCAATCAGTCTCTGTATTTAATTAGCTATACAAACATACACGTATAACTATCAATATAACTATCTATATCCATATTCCATAACTATTCATATAACTCTACATATCTATATTCCATATAACTATTTATTTAACTCTCCAATGTTTTCTCTACATCCATATTTCATACAACTATTCAAATAATTCTCCGTGTAATTATGCTATATAACTGTCTTATATAACTCCATTCGACATAAAGAGAGTCTGTTTTATTAGTTTCAAAGTTTTGAAGCAATGCTTATTTGTGTTACATTTGCTATAACTTTCTAAATGCTCTTTTATAATCGGCTTTATAAACAAGCATTTGGGATTATTCTTATCCATGTTCCATATAGCTATACACGTTTCACATAACTGTTCTATATGATTGTAAATTCTATAAAAACTATTTATAGATATATTAGATGTATAAATAGTTTATATGATTTTTTTTTCTGTTCATTTACTAAGCTTCTTTTTTGGTTTCTTTCGCAAATTTATGAGCTTTTTTTTTCGTAACAGAAATAGCTATTTACAATTTTTCCTTCTGCAATTTCTGTTTATTTTATAGCAAACACATTATCTGTTTCTATTTTTTTTCCGCAATGTTTATGAAACGTTACATTTATTTGACTATCTTACACCGATTTAAATGCTTTTTATTTTATTTGAATAATATTTATGTTTTTTATTTTAATTTGTGATAGCATTATCAATGAGAGGGTGAGATAATTTTCAGAACTCCTACCATTATCTTAAGGTTAAATTCTTTATCATTACTACGAGAACAAAAACAAACAAAACATGAGAAATAAAAGGCTATGCGTAGTATTTACAGGTTTTTGAAACAATATTTACACATTTTAAGATAATTTAATAGAGTTGTAAAAAAAGAAAAAAAATTATTTTGCATTTAAAGATTGTATTTGGATACTTAGTAATCTAGTTTTTTTCCTTTTAGTGAACTGAATGAAAACAATTTTATCGTTTTCTCCGTTACGAAAATAAAAAATTCTACTTTGAATATTTGTGCGTCATTAGCTATCTTGAATCCCACTCTTGCGTCATTAGTTCCGTATACAATATCAAAAACATATCAACAATACCATCTGTAGTTTCAGAATTATTTTTAAAAGCTTTATTTTTTTTTAACACGTGTAACTAGTTACTCTATGTTTCTGTAATTAAGAGGGAACAACACGATTGCAACTTGAAAAAAAAAAAGGATATTTTAATCGATTTTGCAATGATTGAGATTAATTTAACTTAATACATCGTTTTACCTTATTGTATATATTTTAATTTTTATTTTATCTTGTTAAAAATACAAAAATTTAAAAAAATCGCGCTTGTATAATTCAATGTTTATAACTAATTTTTTTAAAATTATCCATAACTTGCTGTACTCATAAGATGGAAAAAATTTATTTGAATTTGATTCTGTTTTTATTTTTTTAAAAATTACATGAATATAGTTTTTGTTGCACGAATGATTTTAAAAAATAATTTTTTTCACAAAATGGCTTCGTTTTTAAAAATTCAAAAAAAAAAAAAAAAAAATATGACATAGAATAAGTTACATTTTCGTTGTATGCTTAAAACTAACAAATAAAATATTACTACATGCAACGGAAACTATACTTATTGTGTCAAAATTTGAAGTAGATCGGTTAAAAATTGTACTAGTAGAAAATTTTATCGGTTGAAAATTGTAATACAGCAAATAAGAAAAACATTACTTTATGTAAATTGCGTTTAAGGTCAATAATTCATGTAAATATAATAATTTTTGCAACTAATGCATTAATAAAAACTTCATCAGATACTTTTTGTCCATTATTTTCAGCAGTCTTACGTGCTAGTCTAGTCCTTTTTCTTGTTGATCTACCCACATGTGACGCCTCATATGTTTTTTGATTAGTAGCCGAAATTCTGCGGTTTTCTTTATTTTGAGCATGCTCATTGGTTGCTGGGCATACGACATTTATTTCTAATTGCTCAATAACAGTGAATAACCTTTTTGCAAACTTAATTAAAAATTATTAACACCTAAATAAGTTGCAATATTTCAACTACTTATATTAAAAGTAGGGATGTAACGTATAGTTATTTGGTCGAATATTCGACCAATATTGCTCTGAAATAATTTGTGATTTCGTTACCCAAAATGTGTTTTAAGAAATTTGCTAAAATTGCTTTTCAATTATTTACCTAATTGCAAATTATTGCTCTAAAATAATTTGGAAATTCGTTACACAAAATGTGTTTGAAAAAATTTGCTGAAATTGCTTTTCAAATATTTAGCTTATTTAGAAATTATTGTTCTAGAACAATTTGTTACTTCTTTATTCAAAATGTGTTTTAGGAAATTTGCTGGAATTGCTTTTCAATTATTTACCTAATTACAAATTATTGGTCAAGAATAATTTGCAGCTTCATTACCCAGAAAGTGTTTTAAGAAATTTGCTGAAATAACTTTTCAATTATTTATCCAATTACAAATTATTGTTCAAGAATAATTTGTTACTACGTTACTCATAAAGTATTGTTTTAAAATTTGCTAATATTTCTTTGTAAATATTTATCTAATTGTAAACTATAATGAATTTTAATGAATTGTTATTAAAATAGTTTTTTTATATGCTCAATTTATTAAAAAATAATAATAATAATAATACTTTAGCCAAAGTAAGAAAAAGAAAGAAAAAAAAAGAACATTACTATTAATAACTATCTTTTGGAATAATTTCCAAATTTTAAATGTTTGTCTTTGAAGTAAAAATGTCAAAAAAAAAAAAAATAAAATAAAAAAAAAAAAAAAAAAAAAAATTCTGTGACCTAGTTAAGAAAATCTTTGCATTCATATTTTGTTAAAAGAAATCTGCTAATATTGCTTTTTCCAGTGCTTACCAAATAAAACTGTTACTGTTCAATGATTTATTACCCAGAAAGTGCTCTGTGCTGGATTTATATAATAACAATAATATACTATTTATAAGAGGAAAATAAACAGTAAAAAAGTAAATCTATGAACAACGAAGTTTTGGAATGTTTTTCTAATTTCAAATTTATGTAAAATAATAATAATAATAATTGAAGAAGTTTATTTTTTATATTTTTGCATTCTTTATCTATTTATGAGAAATATTTGCATTTATATTTTCAGACGCTTTAGACTGGTTTAATTCTTAAACAGTATACTTAATATTTCAATTTATTTAAAAATCGTTCTTAAGTTATAAAAAAAACGCAATTTTTTGAGAATACGAGTTTATAAATGGGTGTTTTTTTAGAATCCTTTTCAAACTTTTAAGTTTTAAAAGTTTTGTTGTTGAATTAAATTAAACAAGCTAAGACATTTTTTTTTTAATTTGAAAATTATTTTGCTCTAATAAGATTAGTTGCACAATCATTTTGTATGAATAAAGAGATAACTGGATGAAGGATATGCAAAACATTCAATGTTAGGTTCCCCCCCCCCCCCAGCATTTCGCGAATAACGCTTGTGATTATCAGAAATCGATAATAGTTAGTGGATTATCATAATTTTCTTAACTGTAGATTTTCTTTACTGTAATTTTCTTAACTGTATTGGTTTTTGAAGTGACATGTTGGTGGATTCCAGTTAATTATCTTTAAGGTTGAGATTGTAGAAAATGAAAATAATATTTTGCTTATATTTCTTGTTCACTAGCTACCAATTGGAGAAATCCTCTCCAATTGGTAGCTCTGAACTCTTGGAAGAAGAATACAAACTCTTTGAAGTTTTAATTTTCTAGCATAAGACAAGTTTTCTAAGGTTATTCGTCGACTGTTAGTTTCCAAATGCACTTGGAACCTTCTTCCATTTCAGAAACATTTGACGATTGTCTCTTAGTACCTTTATCCAAATGTAATGGCTGAATGATTTGGCAAAATAAATCAAAGTTGTATTGCTAACAAAGCTAAAATAATTTCTTAGTTTTTCTCAAATTACTCACTAACTCTCCTTTTTTTCCTTCAAAAATATTACTTAAAGCTTTCTTCCACCAGATTGGGAAATTTAATTGTTAAGTTTCTTTATATTTTATCATTAAGTACAAAATTGAAGAACTAAGTCTCAGCATGAACTAAGAAAATGTTTCTTTTTTGTATATTACTTGTTTCTGAACAAACAAAATTTATAAACATTATAGTATATACTTTTATAAATATGATAATAAAATATTTATTAAAGTGAAACTTTCAAACATCCCCCACATTCTGTAGCTCCTCGTAGCATAATTTTATCTTTTTTCTATAATATTCACAAATGTACGCTGAATTTTTTATTTATTCGCATGCAGCGAAATTACAAATCTTGCGAATGAAATGCTTGTTTGTTGTTTAAACAGCAAGCACTCTCCCTTAAAATATCTCTCATCATGCCGTAAGAAAACTTCCCCTCTCTCTGAATATTACAAATCCCAGACCACAGCAATAAATCTACTTTAATAAAATATTTATGAAACTCTTCTTTAACTTACAAATTCCACCATGCCACCTACTGAATTTGTATGTAACGATGTTGCTCACGGAATATTTGATTGTTTGTAAAAAGCAAAAATAAAAATTCAAACTACGCTCTTTTAAGCGCAAGAAACATAATATTTATAGCAAGATTTTTCTGTATGCTTCAGCATCTTTTTATTTTTCTTCTTTCTGGAGTCTCTTCGGCCATATACTTATTTCCAGCGTCTTCCAAGAGGTGAGAAAATATTCACGTGGGAATACAAACCGATGTTCTTCATGCCGGCGATGATAATTCTCTAAAATATTATGCTTTCGTCAGGTTGCAAGTGAAGGTGGTACCCCATTTTTTATACATGTATTCCTCCAGAGCCTTGCATCGCTATGTTTCTTTCTTTTTCGCTTGGCCCATCGCTAAGTCCCATGTTTTCCCTTGATAGATGACCGTTGGCCGACAACAATAGCCGTATGTAGATGACGACAGATGCAGGTGCGTCCACGGGAATATATCCGCTCGAGCGATCTGAATCTTTCCACTCCCCCCATCCAGAAGATGTCCCAGTAAAAGGGTGTTGGTTGACGCCGTTTGTTTGTTTTTGCTGAAAACAGGCATCCATTATAGATGAAGTCTATTTCCATTTGCTTGATGTAAATGCATCCATCCTAAAGCATGAATTGATGTATGTATTTATGTATGATATTTCCCATCTGTCTCGGGCAGCGATGTGCTGTATACATTTGCTGAAGGTTGGTTGTCCGTCTCCCTGTTTTGTTTGTTTCTTTGGGGCCTCCAGAGGAAAGCGATCCTCCCTTCTCTCAATCCGTTCCTTAACATGAAGTTTTTGGATGGATGTCTTTGGAGGAATGTTTTCTGGGGGTGCACTGGAATTACATGTTTGGCATAAACAACGCCTGAGTGAAAAATTATGCCATCTTTTATCTCTGGTTTTTCTTGAATGGGAAAGAAGGAAAAGTACCATTTACAATATTTTTTGTTTAGTTTTGCAAAGACAATTGAAACGATGTAGAATCGATTTGTTCTAACCACGTGGATGAATTATTCATGATATAGAATTTGAATTGTTAGACTAGTGGCACTTGAGGAAATGTATACTTAAAAGGTTTACCAGCTATGCTTCTTAACGTATTTTTAAACCAAGAATATCAAAATAAACTATATTTAAACTTTTTTTTTTTGTTTTCGTTATTGTTAATTTTATAAGTAGTACTGCCTTACAGTTATTACTGTTTAAGTGTTATTATTAACTCGCTCTGTATCATCATGATGATGCTAATCATGATGATGATTAGCATGATGATGCTAATCAAGATGATGCTAATCATGATGATGCTAATCATGATGATGAGTAATCTGTTTGAACATTATAGTCTTGCAATTATTACTATCACATCAATTTTAGTACTCTCTCTCTCTCTCTCTCTCTTTGTATTTAGGCTATTGATGTCTGATTTAGGCTATTTATTTGTACCGTAATTTTCCGATTTTATTTATTATTTTTCATCTGTACCGTAATGATTGTAGTAAAATCTTATTTGCCGCGATTGATGTTAAAACGGAAAAATTAAGGAATGATCTAATTTTTGCTAACAATACATAAGCTAAAGTATATTTAAGATATAACATTTTTTTGTATCAGTCTCATCCTTAATTAATTATTAACCATTTTCAATTAATTATAAATAATTAATGAAACTTTTTTGAAACATTTGAATTAGTAACAACATTTCTGATTAACATTCAATTATTGATTGTAGGGGAACTAACTTTTAAAAGATTTTAAGCTCCAAGATATACAAATTAATTAATTAGGAAGAAGATAAGTCTTTGTTTAAAGGAAACTTATTAGCATTCAATACCAAATTTTACCATATATTATAAAAATAAATTTTATTCCTAGTTTTACCAAAATTATTACCAAGGCGCTTTGGTAAATATTATCGAGTTTTTTAGTGCTCCCATAGAACCAGAAATACGGTAAATTTATCTTTAATCTTTTCTTCTATATAAATCTACATTTTTATAGTTTTTCGGTATTTTGTATTCCGTTTCTTATGTGTTGAGTATTTTCAGCTTTTTCAAATATAAAAAATATTTTCTGGGATATTTTTCTTTTAATATTTTTTTGTTGATTTATAGAAAATATTATTAAAAAATTATCTTGACTATGTTATAAAAAAAGACAAGAAAATGTTATTAAAACAGTTCAACCTGGACAGAAGGGGTTTAAATAAATTCCTTTTTTACAATTTGATGTTACATATTTTCATGCTATTAAACGTTATTTTTTCGTAATATTTTTGATGGTATTTACTTACTGCTTTCCTTTTTCTACCGTCAGATTTTTTATAAATATGTACTGTAATCTAGAATTGTTAGTTAAGAATTTCATTTAATAAGTATACAATTTCTGTTTATTCATATTTATTATTTTTAATTACCATCAAGAATTTATAAATTTGATTTGCCCCACAGCATCTAATCTTCAGATTTATACCGCTGCAAAGTTTCAGATAAATCGAGGCTCTCAACTTTCTTCACGTTGTAACTCACCCATTCATCGTCGCTCATATCATCCAATTTGTCTTCGGTGCTCATACCTGCAGGTTTTTCGAGTGTTGTATCAGACTTGCTCATATTCTCAGATTCGGCTCTCAAATTCTCAGATGATTCGACTATCAACTTTTCAGCTGTATCAGCCGATTTATCGGCAGCCATGTTTTCCGATTTCTCGACGCTCTTTGTAATCCACAACGGAATCTTCTTCTCGCTATACAACTTGAACTCGCCATTGACTTCTAACCCATTCGGTAAAACATACCTTCCTACGCCAACTGGCTATAAAATAAAGTAAATAAATGAATAAAATAACGAATAAAATAATCTTCGAAGCTCTTTTGTCAATAAAATAAAGGTAGCTGTAGTTTGAAGGCTCAAACGTGAAGTAAAGCTTCAAAGCATATATTATATATATTACCATAAATTGAGATCTCGGCATTTTATAGAATGCCTACCGTGTTTAGGCAAATTGTGAAGTATGAGAATTATAATATAATTTTACTTAGTCCTAGTACAGAACCCCTGTAAAGGGATAGAAATTAAGAAAATTTAATCATTGATCTATGTTCACAATTATAATAAAATATACTTGCTTGTGATAACAAAACAAACCAAAACATGAAATTTAAAAGTCTAAATACCAAAACAGCATAACACCGATTGTGCTGGTAATTATTTTTTAGTAGTTTGAGTCAAATTTAGTGATCCCGGGCTAACAGATCATCGTTGATTTCGTGATTTGCTGTAGTTTTTTCATTAGTTACCTTATAAAATGCCTAGAAAATTTCATACTTTGCTGGTTGTCTAGCCGGTTGTTAGTTCTAGGTATTTTATAAAATGACTAGGCGCTCTTTACAGTGACTAGACTTGAGAAGAATACATTCATACATTGACGGTAACATCATACTACTCTGCTGACGGTAACATACTATATTACTGAAAAGAATCGTTTTGACTCTAAAACGCAACTCTGATAATTATTGTTTAGTAGCCTGAGTCAAATTGAGTTGTTCCTGACTAACGAACCACCGTTAATTTCGTGACATGCTGTAGGTTTTTCATTAGTCACCTTATAGAATGCCTAGATAATTTCATACTTGTCGGTTAAATCTAGGCATTCTATACAATGAGTAGACATTCTTTACAATAACAAGAAATGTTAAGAGTACATTCATGCATATTGGCGGTAACATACATACTATATTTTGCTAAAAAGAATTGTCTGGACATTAAAACGAAAAAATATCTTAAGTGATAAAATATTATTGAATTTTAAAGAAAATTAGCTATTTTATCAAGATTTTCATTCTTTTATCAAAATTACTGAACTTCAGTAGCAATTTTCAACTTTTACATATTTTTTGCGAATCCAAACAATTGTAACTCCTTTTCAAAGATTAAAAAAAAAAAAAAAATTATATCACGAAATTATTTCACAAAACCATGACTTTTCTTCAGCGTTTCGCGTCGTTTTCTTCATTAACATAGAATGCAGGTGGCTAAAAATAGACCAAACTTAACCTTACAGTTCTGATTTACTGTGACCAACTCATAACAGTTATAAAAACAGCACATTACTCGCTAAAAGCGTAATTTTGTATGATAAAAAAGCATTCGAAGAACAGCCTTTAATTTCGTAAGAGATGGAACAATCACGATGCCTACCTTTCCATCTGCAAACTTTCCGTAGAATAACACGTTGTTAACTGCCACCTGTGCTGATCCATCCACAGCGCCATCCTTGAAGTTGCCCTTGTAGTAAAAACTATTTTTTTCATCGAAATAGTGACCGAATCCATTTTTTATATCCATTCGCCACATTCCGTCATAGATGTCACCATTAGGATAGATATAACGACCACGGCCATGTTTTTTATTTTCTCGCCATTCACCTGAACAAGAAAAGAAAAAAAAAAAGGGGAAAAAAAAAAAAGCTCTATTTGGTATTTATTGCTGAATAGTGTAGCAATTTGTTCTGGTTGTAAAAATATAAAGAATTTGTTTTGTTTGTTGTAATATCTTTATTTGATTAAAACGTAAGTTGCTGAAATTCTTTGCACGTGTTTTAAAATTCCGCACTATAATTTGTAACTAAGATACTTTCCTCGTGAGTGAGATAATGGCTTAAGTAGATTAAATTATGAGCTCATTAAAATATTATTTTACATTTATTTGGTTAAAACATCTCAAACAAAAATTTTTTTACACGTGTTTTAGAAATTCCTTATTTTAATTTGGGAATAAAATGTTTTACTTTTGATAAGATATTGATCTAAGCTGTTTTATATGTACTCACGTTAAAAAAAAAAATTTTTTTTTTTGGTATATCTTTATTTGATTGACATGTGAGTCGAATTTCTTCTCATCTGTTTGGAAACTTCGTACTATAATTTTGCTTTTAAATTATTTTTCCTTTGAGTTAGATAGTGACTTCAATAGATTAAATTATATGGCACTTGACCTTAAAAAAACATCAGTGTAGGGTATACCGGGCCTAGTTAAGTGCCACTTCCCGGTATACATTTTCCCGGTATACCCTACACTGATGTTTTTTTAAGCTCAAGTGCCATTGCCCAGTATATATTTGCCCGGTATAGCCTACTCTGATGTTTTTTAAGGTTCAGTTCCACTGCCCATTATACATTTGCCCGATACTCCGAACTCTGATGTTTCTTCTAATCTATCGTCAGTAAGTATTAAAATATCGAATAAATGTAATTATATCCACGAATAAATTAATATCAAATCGGATGTAATACATATTTCGGACATTCGCCAAAGCGACTATGTGATTGTCAACATTCACCGGTGAAAGTCAACAACCACCGATTTCGGTCATTCACAGTAACATGCACATCATAACCTCATCAGGACGTTTATTTCATACTTTGCCGGCTAGTTTTAGGCATAATATATAATGCCGGATTTCATACTTTGCCGGTAACATATACAATAAAATGTTGCTGTTTTATGTTTATTTGATTGAAATATGATCGTCCAAATTTCTTTGCTAGTGTTTTAAAATTTCGTTTCATATGTTAGAAATAAACTGTTTATTTTTGTAAGTTTATAAATTCTTACAAGATAAAATAAACAAATTGCTTAAGATTAATTTTTTTGAAACCAGTTTTTATGTATTACATTTATAAGATTATAATTTGTTGTAAAATAATATAAAATTAAGCAGTATCTCGTAATAATTCAAGACGTTGATGTAGATTAAATTTGTATACATATTATTTTATTATATTATTTACATATTATATTATTTACATATTACATATTATATTATTTGCAACATATTATTTTATTGTTTTGCACAAACTTACTTGATTATATTAATCAAAACCAAGTTGGTTTTTTCATGTATTTATTAAACGAGCATGCATTCTAAGGTGAACTATGAAATGTAAAACTATGTAATGTTTGAAAATAGTTCATTTTCTCTTTTAAACTTAAATGAAATAGCTTTTTTTTGAGGGGGAGGGGAGTGAAATATGTATTCCCGTATATATGTAGTATGTAGTACTAACTAAACTCTTTTTAACAGTTACTCAAATACAGTGCTGGGTGCATATTTTAAATTTGAAAAGGAAAGACAAGAAACAAAAAGTGCGTACATTTTTGTTCTATTAGCTTAAGAAACTCGAATACGAGTTGCATCATATAAATATTAACAAGATCAATTTAAGCTGTACGTACACCTTTTTTTTTTTTAAATTTATTTTATTTTTAGTTGGGGAGGTGAAAAATGTGAATTTTTCTTATAAAAATAGACAATATACTAAAATCTGTAAGCAAATTGTGGTTCATTTTTTACGTATTAAGACACGAGTTGTGTCAGATTTAAATATGAGCAAACTCTATTTTACTGCAACGGTGCGGTACTCTGCGTTACTGTTTTTTTTATTTATTTAATAGGATTAAATATTGGTCGCTTTAAACAGAGTTTAGCATTATTTTTGAAATTAGCTTTAAAGCTAGCTATGTTATTATTGTTAATTATTTTTATTTTAAATTTTTAAAGAAACAATGCTCTTACCTTCGTAGCGACTGCCATCTGGGTATATGAATGTTCCTTCTCCATGTTTTAAACCTTTTTCCCAGTTCCCAATATAGCGTGCACCTGATGAGAAAATATAAGTTCCATATCCATGCCGTAGACCCCTTAATCTAGCACCATCATAAAAACCTTCCTCTTCAACGTCTGTTTCGTTTTCCTATGACGAATTTTTTTTTTTTTTTTTTAAATTTCTTTAAAAAAGTATTAATGACTAGAGGGCCCCGCCCCCTGCTAGCTGGTGCTCCTCAACCCTCGTTGCTATGTGCTATGTCGAAGACCCCTTTTGAAATGCGTTCTAGCGTGAAATTTTAAAAATTTAAATTAATTATTAAAAACTGTCATTAACGCTTACTTGTGCTCTTCGACAACACTTTTTTTATTATACTTAAAAAGCGTAACGACATGAATGCTATATTTCAATTTTGATATATTATATTATATATTAATAATATCAATATTTTTAAGCCCATTTTTCAATGAATAACAATAACACTAAGATATACAACAACAAGTGCTGACTTGAAATATCCTATCCTCAGTGGTAGGTGGATCATGAGTTAGAGTCCCCTTGCCGCGAGGCTTACCCTTGGAGGTTTTCGTGGTTTTCCTCTCCATGTAACGCAAACGCAGGATAGTTTGTTCCATCAAGAAAGTTTCTCAAGAAAGTTGACGAAGGCAAATTTCTCCCAATACTTGATCCAGGAGTTCCTTTGTTTTCTGGATTGGGTTAAAAATTATAAGGCTACGGAGTTGAACATTGGTAGCAGTAAACTCTAAATAGGGTCGGCTGTTCAATGACGATTATAAAATAAAATAATAACAATAAAATAATAACAATAAAATAATAACAATAAAATAATAACAATAAAATAATAACAATAAAATAAAATTATTATTAGTGAACCTGCATAAGTATGATTAAAATCTAATAAAGATTACCTTTTTTGTTGATATGATTTATTCGCTAATTAATCTTTCTTTCATCTTCCTAACTTACCCAATTTGATGTAGCTTTTCGTTTTCCACGCGAGAAGAAAATTTTCATTCAGAAATTTGAAAACATGTATTATACTTTCATGCTTATTACAGCTCACATGCTTGATATTTCTATTCTTTATTGTCGGTGTAAGAATTTTTTTTTTCAATAATCTATTTCTAATTTAAATATTTTATAAGATATTTATAATTTCGTACTTTATGAGTCTTCTTTTTTTTATTAATTTTTTTTACGTGTTTTTATTGTAATAAGCAAGAAAAATATTCATTTCTTATCTTATAAAGTCTTCATCTTATAGATAATTTTCTAAATTCTTAAAATAAAATAATTTTATGAAAGTCATAAAATATTAAAATTTTATAAATTCGTGAAATCAAATTAATTTTTATTGCAATCAAATTGTATAATTATTATAAATTTCAAATTAATATTTATTATTTTTTAATAAAATTGCATACTATAATAAATTTAAAGAGTAAAATGATATTTTTTTTGAAAAACTCTTAAAATAATAATATTTATAAAACAAATTTAAAAATTCACAAAATAATATAATTTTATAAATTTATTACGTTACATAATTTTAAAAATTAATAAAATAATGTAATGATATAAATTTGTAGAACAATAAAATCTTAAAAAATTCATCAAAGAGTACATTTTTGTAAAATAATTTAAAAAATAATAAAATAATGCAACTTCGTTATTCATAAAATATTACTATTTCCTAAAGTTATAATTGAGCAAGATATGAGCATTTAAAATAATCCAGCTATACTACGCATGCTCGATAAATATTTAAAAACATTTTTTAATTATTGTGTTGTGAATCGTATTATCTTATAAAAATTTAGTATCTTATGAAAAAAAGTCCCGATTTCAATATCTTGAAAATTTAAAAAGCTTCTAGCAATTTTTTAGTATACTATAAAAGTATGTTTTATCTAATGTTTTTTCCCCTTATACTATCACATTTTGTTGTTTAGGTGATAATTGTAGGATATTATCATTTGTTAATAAATCTTATTTTATGATGGAAAATGAGATTTTTGGGAGACCTCTTATCATTTAGAGCTGTTTTTCAAGAAGTAAGAAAACTACTTACAAATCTTTTACACCCTCAAGATATTCAAATCGGACTTCTTTCAGAATATGTCAAATACGATTCACATCAAAATTATGAATTTCTTTTAAATATTTCACATACATGCGCAGTTTTAAAGGACTACTTTAACTTGTGCAACTTATCTAATTTTAAAATGATATTTTTGCTATTATTTAAAAATTATTCCAAAAAGTTAGTTTAATTTTATTGAATAATTCTACAGTTATAGTAAAAAAAAATGTAAGGCAAACAAATATGTTCTTCACAAAGAGGTCCATATTTCTATGAATGATTAAGTGAATACGAAGATTTATGGAAGCTAAGTTGACAAAAGTTTGTGCTGTTATTGTATATCATAACCAATATAAACGATGCAAGTTACAAGTTTATTGCTATATTTTTTTCACAAGATGTTCAAAAACACTTTTTTTTCTTTCGTTATTTATTGCTTGCCCTCCAAACCTCTGAAGGTGTAAACTTCATAAGTCTATTATTTTTTATATTCTTTTCTAACCGTCGTTGAACAGCAGATCCAATTATTGGGCTTACAACTTCTAATATTCAACTACGTAGCCTTGTAATTTTGAACCCAATCTAGAAGACAAGGGAACTCCTGAATCAAGTATTGGGAGAAATGTGCCTTCGTGGAGGACATTTTGACAGAACTAACCGGCATTTGCGTTACATGGAGAGAAAGACCACGAGAACCTCCCACCGTTAGCCTGACGGCAAGGGGACTCTAACCCATGATGCATCTACCACTGAGAATATTTCACGTCAGCACTGCGGTCGGTGCAAACCGGATGCGGAATTCGTATGATCAGCTATAGCCGGGATTCGAACCCGGGTCTCCTCATTGGAAGGCGAGCGCTCTATCCTCTGAGCCATCGCGACTCTCATAAGTCTATTGATACGAATGAAAAATTGCATGATTTAAACGTTTTAAAATTTATAAAATAATTTTCTAAGATTTCTTGGGAAATTTAAAAAAGTGCCAAAAGCTGAAATCGTCTCTTCTGTTATTTGAAGGTATTGTATGCTTTTAAATAAAAAGGTGAGTGCATGGGGATAACAATGATCGATTTAAAATTTTTTGTATGAATAAAACTCTTATGCATTGGGAAGTTTATTTTGTCATCAATATAGCAATAAGTAAATTCTTAGTTACAAATTATTCTTTAAAATATCAACTTACTTCTGAATCTGACCATATCTCTGAGTCTGACATTTTTAACTACTACAACCGGAATTTTCTGAAAAATTCTGACACGAAATTTTTTTGGAAATCTAAGCTATCTCATCATTAATAACAATTTCATTATAAATAAATGTTTTGTTTTTTAATTTTTGCTGCATTTATTTTTATAATTAGGTTTTAATTGTTTATTCAACAATACGTTTAAGTAATAAAAGTAATTCTTTTTATTCTTTCAACAATGCTATTTAAATATATATACGAGTATACACACACATTTATAAAATATATCAGTTACACATGTGGCAAAATACAGTGATTTTGCATTTCATTTGTTTTTTAGAAATCATAGTAGCGAACGTTTTAAGCAAATAAAGGAACAACAGTTGAACGACAATTTTGACATTTACTTTTTTTTACAGAGTACTAACTGTAATATTCGTTCATTCATTTTGATTGTTTTTTTGATTCTGTTCGAATCAGAATTCATAGATTTGGAGTTAAAGCCAATAACTTCGACATTTACTTTATAAATTTAATAATTCTCTCATTTGCTCCAAATATTCCTTTATCTCTGCTCTTATCCGAATGTATATAGATTCTAGTGAAAACCAACAACTTCATTGCTAACTTTAATATTTTTCATTCACTTTGATTATTTGTTTGTTTCTACTCGAATTCCAATTCATAGATTTGGAGTTAAAACCAACATCTTCGACATTTATTTCATTTACAAAATACTAATTTTAATATTCGTTCTTTCACTTTAATTATTCATTTTATTTTATTTGTATCCCTATGCATGGATTTGGAATTAAAACCAACAACTCCCACGTTTTATTTAGTAACGAAGTACTGACTTTGATTATTCTCCCATTCCCTTGAAATATTTTTTTATCTCTGTTACCGGCAAAATATGAAACGCCGGCATTGTATAGAATGACTAGGCATTGTATAGAATGCCTGACGTTTGTAGGCAAAGCATGAAATGTGAGAAGTTTTACATACTTTGCCTAGGCATTGTATAGAATGCATAGGCATTCTATACAATGCCGGATGCCATTGAGGCAAAGTATGAAATAAACGTCCTGATGAGGTTTTTATGTAAATGATGTGCATGTTACTGTGAATGAGAGAAATCGGTCGTTGTTGACTTTCACTGGTGAATGTTGACAATCACATAATCGCTTTGGTAAACGTCCGAAATATTTATTACATCTGATTTGTTATTAATTTATTCATGGATATAATTACATTTATTCGATATTTTAATACTTACTGACGATAGATTAGAAGAAGCATCATTGTTTGGAGTATCGGACAAATGTATACCGGGAAGTGGCCCTTGACCTTAAAAAAACATCAGTGTAAGGTATACCGGGCAATGGCACTTGACCTTAAAAAGAACATCAGTGTAAGGTATACTGGGCAAATGTATACCGGGCAATGGCGCTTAACTAGACCTAGTATATATTTTGGACACCCAGGTCCAGGACACAAAGGTCCAGTCATACTAGTTCTAGTTAAGGGCCATTGCCCGATATACATTTGCCTGGTATACCTTACACTAATGTTTTTTGTAAGGTCAAGTGCCACTGCCCGGTATACATTTGACCAGTACCGTCTTTACGCATGGGCACACCCGGGCAGTGCCCGGGGGCCCCAGGCACTCAGGGGGCCCTTAAGAATCTTAATTTTTATAAATTGTGTTAAAAAAAACTAAGAATAAACAAAATTTTCTTATATACTTTTTAAAATAAATATATTATATTGTATAAAGTGTGTATTTTGTTTTTCTTTCTACAAATAGTGATTGATTATCTTGCAAACGACAATAATTTGAATAGTTTATCACCAGGGAATATTTAAAAGGCAACCCAAATCTATTTTTCTACGTAATTTTTATGTGAATTCAGTTTTTTGGGGTCTACTAAAAACAAATTAAATACATTTAAATCAAAATGTATTTAAATTTGTTCAAATTATTGCATATGTAAAAAATGCTTTATTTTATGTATGTGAAGTTTTCTAGTTCGATTTTAAGCAGTATGACATTTTATAAGGGCCCAAAACATTTCTTTGCCCGGGGGCCTTGCGTGCTATTAAGACGGCCCTGCATTTGACCGGTATTCCCTACACTGATGTTTTTCTAAGGTAAAGTGCCACTGCCCGGTGTACATTTGCCCGGTATACCCTATACTGACGTTTCTTCTAATCTATCGTCTATCTATCGTTCTAATCTATTAAAATATCGAATAAATGTAAAACTACCGATTTCGGTCATTCACAGTAACATGCATTTCTCAAAAATAAAAATTTTATTCTGAAAAAATACTGCGAGTGCCATTGAAAAACATTTATTCAAAATGTGGAAAGAAAATTAAAAAGTTATGCGAAACAAAATTTAAGCCTTTCTTATTAAGGGAAACAAAATTTTCATATAAAAAATATGAAACTAACCTATTTGTTGCAACATGGCAGGCTTGAATGATATTTTGAATTACATTTCATTAAATTTTTCCATGTAAATTTCATTAAATTCCTCCATTTCCGAGTAGCACAGTAAAAAAATAATTTTTGTTATTAGTCAAAAGTCACGAGCCACGCGTTAGAAGTCACGAGCCTTGCCAAGTGATATTTGAAATGAATCGGAGATGTATTCTATACTTTGCCGGTTTCTCATTTGGCAATCTATAGAATGCATAGGAAATGTGTGAAATCATTTAATACTTTGCCGGCTACTTTTAGGCATTCTATACAATGCCTAGTCATTCTATACAATGCCGGATTTCATACTTTGCCGGTAACACCTCTACTCTTTTCCAAATATATGTTGATTTTAAATAAAACCAACTACTTCGACATTTACTTTATTTATAAAATACTAACTTTTATATTCTTTACAATTTGATTATTCATTTAACTATAACTATAACCCCAATGAATATAGAGTTGGAGTTAAATTCTACAATGACTTTTATTCATTTTGATTAATCATTTAACTTTACTATAATTCCAATGTATATAGAATTGAGTTAAAACCAATACCTTCGACATGCACTTTATTCACAGAATATTAATATTCTTTCATTCACTTTGATTATTTATTTAAATTTACAAAAATCAAGTGCATATAGAATTGAGTTAAAACCAATTTCTTCGATATACTTTTTATTTGCGAAGTAGGAGTATTCTTTTATTTACTTTTATTATTCATTTAAATCTGCAAAAGTGGATATCGAATTCAGTCACTAAGACATACATTTTAGGAATCTGGAATATTCTTTCATTCACTTTGATTATTCATTTAAATCTACAAAAATTTTAGTGGATATAGAATTCAGTCACTGAGACATACACTTTAGGAATCTGGAATATTCTTTCATTCACTTTGATTATTCATTTAAATCTACGAAAATTTTAGTGGATATGGAATTCAGTCACTGAGACATACACTTTAGGAATCTGGAATATTCTTTCATTCACTTTGATTATTCATTTAAATCTACAAAAATTTTAGTGGATATGGAATTCAGTCACTGAGACATACATTTTAGGAATATGGAATATTCTTTCATTCACTTTGATTATTCATTTAAATCTACAAAAATTTTAGTGAATATAGAATTGAGTTAAAGCCATCAACTTCGATGTACACTATGTTTGAAATTTCTCAATAAAAATGTTTAAATTGCAATTTGTTTAATTGTTACTTTTTATATTCTACCAAAACAGGCAAATAACCGTAAAAAAGATGATATTCGAACTTTTAAGTGTGAGAAAAAAGTTTATTCATTTTTTTTCCCCTTTTACGTTTAAGCAACCAGAATTCTATCCGCGTCAAGTACCTTTGAACCTTTGAGTTGAACCTTTGTAAGTTGAACCTTTTAAGCTATTTTGTTCCTGGCAGCTGGGTATATAATGTAGCTAAAAGAGTTAATTGGTCAATCTCATAACCTACGGAACAGAGGTTCTAATCCCCGCTTTGATACCACAATATTTCCTCTGTCCCTTCACTACATGAAGAATTTCTAGTGTCTGGCACTCTTCAATCGGTGATGCTGAATTATTAGAATACAAAATTATCATTCTATCGCAAAATGCGAAGCATCAACAGTGTTCCAATGTCCGTTTCAGTTTCAATTTTATGGTTTAGAAATTATGCTAGTTGTAAATGCTTACAAAACCGTATAATTTTGTATTCACGATTTTTCAACCGTACCAGTTGTAAACGGTTGCAAAACCGTAAAGGTAAAAATTGTTCCTAACCATAAACTTTATGGTTAATCGGATAGACAGAAAGCTACTGGTTATTTTACCAAATTTTCATAATAAAAATTCTAACACTTATTGCACATTAATTAAGAAGAAGGTATATTCTTTCATTCACTTTGATTATTTATTTAACTCCACTTTAACCCTCTATGGACATAGAAATGAGTTAAAATCAACAACTTCGACATTTACTTTCTTTACAAAGTACTAACTTTAATATTCTCACATCAAACCCGAGGGCCCGTTTGATTGTTTATTTATGGCTCTAACTTCCTCGATGCAACCAAGCACGAAACCTCAAATGGCTTTATTTGCAAGAGCCCAAGCTTTTACTTCTTCGCACCCCTTTTTTTTTTTCTCTCCTCTGCAACATCGTTCTACACCTTGTTGATTTGAATATGAAAATGACGATCGTTTCAGCATGCTGCTCACGCGATTCTGATCACGCAATTCCAGAAAATAATCATTTACTCCTCATTCACATTGTTGCCAAGAAAATAAAAATTGTGATAATCAGGAAGAACAGGAAGGGAGAGGGCATGTCGTGCTCGCATAATTTGCATGGAACGCCATTGTTCTCTTTAGAATTTATTATTCATGAATACAGTACTTGTTACATTATGTTTATTTTTTTTTATATCTCCGCTTTTTGTCTGTTTATCTGAAGTATCGTCGAGTCACTTTACTACCCTTTGCCCCTTGCGTCGAATATTAATTTAAGCATGAATTGATATTGATGGTATTATGTAATAGCGACTATTTCTTGTGTGCTACTATTTAATACTGATATCATAATATATATATATATATATATATATAACTCTTTTAAAATGATTTATTTTTAAAGGAAGTTATGTTCTTTTTTTTTTTTTTTTTCAATACATATCATGTATCTGAAATATAGGTCTCCTATATTTTGTCATTCATTCTTTGTGTTCTCTCTCTCTTTTTATTCATTGTTCGACGACTTATTTTAACATGATCTTGTAATATTTCCTATTTTTTTTTAAATCAGTAAAAAAGAAGTCATAAGTGGATCTGTTAGGTTAAGTTATAATTGCAAAATTTGATAGAAAATCGTTAAATTAGAAATTTTATGTGGTTCTATTTAAGTCCCGGGTTCGAATCCCGGATAAGGCATGGATGTTCTTTCATTCTCTGTACTATCTATCCTTCTTACTGTGGAAGGATCATTGGCCCATCTAGTATGGTGCCCCTGAGAGAGCGGTCAACAAATCTGCCCTTCTGATACCCGAATGACGATAGTCATTATCCGAGTGGGCATTGGAAAAAATAAATTCGTTCGATTAGGTTGAGTTTTTATTGAAAAAAAATTTTTTTTTAAAAATAAATATCGGTAATTTAAAAATAATTTGTGGATATATTCGTGGAGTAATTATTAAAAAAATGGTGTTCTAAAAATATCGATAGACTAGAAATCATATCTGAATCTAATAGTTAGAGTTATTTTCTGCTTTCCCAGTAACTTTCTGACGGGTTTGAAGTGAACCTTGGAAAGAACCTAAATCTACAATTTAAATAACATGTTACAACTTAAAACACGTTATACTTTTTAAATTAAACTTTTAAAGCATTTTTAAATAACGATTTGCTTTTCGAAATACGAAATAAATTAGAAGGAAACTTTGAAACTAATCTAAGTGTGTAACCAAAAGTAACATGTTGAATTAAATATTTAAAGCGTATATAAAGAACGACGCATCGAACTACGCATCGTTTATATAAAATAAAATAAATATCCTTTGGATTTTTTAAAGACAAATATCGGTTAATACGAATTTATTTAAGTTTTTTTTTTTTTAAGTGGAATTATAATAGAAAAATACTTTTAAAAGATATCACTCAAATTCGAAATTATATGCGGCTCTTTTAGGTTGAGTTGTTTTTGCAGCTCACTTTTGGTTTGAAGAAAACTTTGTAAAGAACTTAAACCTACAACCTAGTTAAATAATGTTATAACTTGAGAACAATTAATTATAAAGATCCATTTTTCGTTAATTATTTACATTTATGTGGAGCAAAGTTATTATTTTTCTTGTGTCATTCCTTATGAGGAATTTATAAATTTTTGTTTTTGAAAAATCGCAACATTTTTTTTTTGAAAAACTCACTGCAAAATTTGTGCTAAAAAGAGAGCGTAAACGAAGAGTTGAGTTGCAGAAGATGTGGAAGAAAATTTTTTTGGAATTTTGAGAAAGTCAGCTTCAGAATGTATGTATTTATGTCCATTGAGAACTATGTTATTTAATTCTATCTCTAAATAAATTATGTGCGTTCCAACATTTTCATTCTGTTATTTAACATGTGATTTTATGTTGTTCATCATTTGCATGGTATCAGGCAAACAAAAGAGTTTGTGGTTTTGAATTTTTAAAATATACTTACATAGAGGGAATTACAAGGTAAAATTGTGAAATAAATCAAAGCAATGTTCACTTTGAATTTTAAAATTATAATCATGTACTGTAAATTATAATTATACTTTTTATCAAATTATAGCATATGTATATTTTAAACTTTTAAAATATGCAAGCATATAAGAATTTATAATCACGTTTGTTTTCATTCAAGGCTGTGTTGTGTATTTTAAAATTTAAGCAATATGTTAGTGGGAAATTATATTTATGCTTAATAATAAGCAATTGTATATTTTAAACTTTGTTTAGCAAATAGGAAAATATAATCTCATTCCTTATAAACAAAGCAGGTGTATATTTTAAAACTTTTACTAGTTATAGAAAACTATAATTATGCTCGATATCTAACAAACAGTATTAACTTGAAACATACGCTAGTTTATAAAAAATTATTATAATCTCGTTATGAAAAAAAAATAATAAATAAATAAATAAATAACCGAAAGTGTGTATATTTTGAGCATTCAAAACGAACTAGTATACAGGAAATTAAAATGATGCTCGTTATCATTATCAATAAAACGTTTCCGTTATTATAAAAAAGTGTTCGTAAAACTTTTTTTATGTAGCTCAGTTATATTTAATTTATGTATACACCAGACAAACTTCAGATACTTGCTCATTTGAAATTTTAAAAATAAACTGATAAAAAGGTGTAATGAAATAGTGCCAAGAAAAAATCACAAACATATGGTTATATTTTGAAATACACGAACGACTCGAATTATGTTAACGGGTAACTGCGGCAATTGCGTGTCTTTGAGGCGAACCGGGTTCGAATCCCAGTCGATACGAATTCCGCATCCGGCTTGCACCGACCACAGTGCTGGCGTGAAATATCCTCAGTGGTAGACGGATCATGGATTAGAAATAATTTTTTAGAAAGTATCCAAAAAAAAAAAAAAAAAAAAAGGGATTGACAAAATTAATATTTTAAATACGCAAACACATTTAGAATGCTTTTCTTTCATGCGTTATTGTACATATGCTTATCTACAAACGAAACGATTTAGAATATGTTAACGGTAGCTATGACAATCGCTTGTCGCAAAAAATTATTAGAATTTGGAATGATTTTAACGATTTTCACAAGTTACTGTATTATTATATTATGCGTGTATAATATTAATGTATAAAATCAGAATGACTCAGTAAAATACTTTTAAAGATAAAACTAGATAAAATTTTTTTTTTACTAATCAGTGTTATATAAAAGAATCAACAACTACAATTTACAATTTAAAGAGGTAATTTCCGTTATCAACTGAATGTTATTTTTAAGGACCTAAAATCATTATCGCGCACTTATGACATCATTAAAAACTTTGGCTTATTTTTGTAAGGTAGTATTGTTAAGTTAAAGGGTTAGAAAACACGAAGCCTATAAATTATTCTTAAAAAGCTGTAACATGTTTATGAAATGTTTCTTTCAGTGTTTACCCCTTAACTCAGCCCCCTCACCCCTTAATTTTATAAAACTGGTTTCTTTTTTAATGTCCTTGCCAGTGAATAGAAATGACGCTCTTCATTGTTAGCTTCAGAATTTTTTTTTTTTGTTTCCACCTGCTTAATACAAACCAACCCCACTGGGGCCAACGCTTTTTTTATTTCTTTCTATTCTGAATAATAATTATTCCAAACGTTACGCGCGCTCCTTTTTTCTTCACTTTTTCTTCTTTTTTTCTTCCCTTTTCCTTTTCTCGTTACCTTTTTTTTCCCCACACCAGTCGTGCAAGACGACATTTTTTTTTCTCCATTTGATTTATTTATATTTTTTCCCTGCGTAGGTTCCGCGAAAGGAGTATGTTCAGATAAAAAAAAATCATTAGGCGAAAAAAAGAAAGAAAAGAAAAAAAAAATCCCCTTACCCCCAGCGTCTCCTTTTTGCTCCTCCCCCGAAGAAGCAGAAGGAAAAAAAAAAAAAAAAAACAGCGAAAGAAACTTTGCATGTCGGTTTTCTGTGTGTCCCGGGGCAGTGGATTAATTGGACAGGTTTGGCTGACCAAACTCCCATCGCAGGGCCTCCCCTGCCAAGCGTGCATGCATACATGCATTGAGTGGATCGTCTTTTTTAGCTTCCTTTTCATTCCTATTCAGCACGTTGGGAAAGTTGTTTAAGAAATGAGCGCTCCAGATTTGCCTCTAATTTGCCTTTAAAACAGAAGATGCCTGTTTCGTCGTAGGGATTTTTCACTTCTTGTTGTGGATGTACGGGCCAGGCCGAACTCGTGAGCCCTTTTCCTGGGACTGCCGCCAAAACACATATAAAGGTAAGGGGCTTTGATTACTTTAAGTGCCAAAAATTTTTTTTTTCTTCTTCTTTTGTTGAATGTTGACATCCGCGTTTTATGCCACTCAACGCGTTTTTTTTTCGTGGTACTTTCACCCCCCACCCCTCTTTCAACCTGTCGCATTTGATGGTACATGAAGGGCTACTTACTAGTGGCCAGTGGGCCAATCAGATTCGATGAGGGCGGATTTTGTTGTGCTTGAAATACAGGTCTAGAGATCACGAAGTTCACACCGGGATCTTGTAATTGTTTTCTTCCTTTTTTTATTTGAGTTTGGTTACTCTTTTATTGAGTTTTTTTTATGAAGTGTTCGTAAAAGGATTTTTTTAATATTATTATTTGAAAAACGGAAGAAAAAAATGACCTCTGACATAACGATCAAGTTATTGTTTGGAAATAACTGTGTAAATCTTTCGAGACGTTTTTAACTAGAGTTTATCCCTTTTGTAAAAGTGATGATAACATTCAATTTTCCTTAATTGTAACATTTTCTCTTCGCTATTACGGTGCTATAAATTTAGTTGCTTTTTTTTTTTTTCAAAGAGATAATTTCTCTATAGTGAGTTCTTAATCGATTTGAATATATATTCCTTTATATTTGTTTCGGACTTACACTTGATTTTTGTTTTTGATTACTTTTATTTTGGCATGCTTTGAGATCATTAAATTATTTTAAATGCAATATTTATATATTGATAAAATAATCGCACCAAACTACAATTGGAGAAGGAATAAATGAGTTATGTTGTTTTTTATTCAGTATTTGTTTAATAACTTTATATTGTTTACTTCACATGCAAGGATTTTACATCAACTTTGCTTGTATGGTTTTTGCTTTAGTATGTAAAGGATTTTATTTTGGTTACGCTTATTCAGTTTGTGCATTAGCTCTGCACACGTGGTTTTCTGTTAGTTCCTTTAGAGTTTTATTGATTTGATTCTTCATAACATTCGTTTAGGATGTGGTATTCAACAGCTCGAAGCTCATTTTCAAAAGTTTAATTAAACCTTTCAGAAACTTAAACATTTAAAATTTATAAAAACACACCTTTACATATTTTCTTAATTACTTGCATTTAAATCATATGGTTAAAATTATAAAAATGTAATTTGAAATCTTTTTTTAATAATACTTTGTTTTGATATGCATTCGATCAATTGAAATTTAACTCTTACAGAGATGTAATTTGAATTTGAATAAATTTAGCAAGCAACTTAGATAAAGGATTCAAATTAATAATTTTGTTAAAACTAAGGAGGTTTTTTTTGTTTTGTTTTAAATTTTTAGTATACGTTTTAAAGTCAAACTAAATTATTAATTACAAAATGCTTAAAAAAAATAATAAGGAATAATTTTTTTACATAACTTTTTGAACCTTAAATTCTATGATGTGAATCAACTTATATCAAAAATGTGTTT
Organism: Parasteatoda lunata; assembly: GCA_949128135.1. Lineage (NCBI taxonomy): Eukaryota > Metazoa > Arthropoda > Arachnida > Araneae > Theridiidae > Parasteatoda > Parasteatoda lunata. Next base: position 84,013,226 of record OX421975.1, read on the forward strand.
ATAACTACAACTTCATTTTTATGCGTTACATATGTAAATCCTTACATATGTAAAATGTACCTAAAATCCTTAACATGTGATAAAAAGAAATTCTGTCTTTAAATTGACAAAAATTGTAATAGAATTAATTTGGAACGGTTACAATTTCTTGAAATAAGTTTAAAATTTTAATTAATTCAGAATTATTTTGTACAGAAATTTGTGAAAGTATTTTTATAACACAATGATGCAACTGCCATGTGGTCGTGTCACAATTTCTAAATTATTTCACAAATGTGAAGCTTTAAACATTGCGGAATTTCTTTCTTAAATATTATCTATATAGTTCTGGAATTTTCGAGAATATATCCTTATTCTAGATGCCCTAACGATCTTCACTTATATTTATTTTTTCTTCGTTCTGTTATTTTTTCCTCTAGTATTGAAATCACAGAAATCTATTATTTTTTGTTTAACTTGCTCGTTAGATTTTTCTGAAATATTATTTTTTTCCCCCTTCCTATCGATTGAATGAAATCGATTACCGATAACTGCACAAATGAAAAAATAAATAAACAAAATAAGATATATTAGAAAATTGTTTTAACGAAATTCAGTTTGATGGTTACGCATTTAATTTATAACCGTAATGTGATTAAGATTTAGCAATTGAAGCAATTACGATTGCTGAGATGACTTTTATTTTTCCCTTTTTTTAATTTATTTTTATTTTTCATTCAAATTATACACTTTATTTTCTATCTCAGCATAATTATTTATAAAAAATTTACCGTAACCAATTATTTGCGATTAAAACATTAAACTTTATTGAAGTATAATGTAACTAAACTTAATGTAACACATTTTTATGATATTATCATTTGATTATTATTTTATTCGATTACAGCTATTGTAATTTAAGCAAAAAAATAATTGTCTCTTATTGTAAACTTGTTGAAACTCCATAAACTTAACAGTGGCGTAACTAGCGGGATGGGGGATCACCTGACACGGTACTCGTCGTTAGATTGATGCTAAATTCATAAAAATAAATTTCAGAATAAAATGTTTTTCTCCTTTAAATACGCCCTGATACATATGCTAATTACGGGTCCCATATTTTTCAAATTTGTATCGAATTTACATAAAAATTATCATAGTTTGCTTTGCATGTAGATTTTAAAAGAAAAATTAATAACAGATTAATGACTTATTCAAAATGCTATTAGACATAATATCCTTACAAATGCAATTGATAAAAAACTACAAAAATGATCAAAAGTATCTAAGTGTAATCGGCATTTGTAACATACTCGAACATACGAATTTATAGAGTTATGCTGTTTTAAAAAATGATAAAATTTCAAAAAATTATTCAGTGCAAAATTTTACAATCCAATATGTAGTAGATTACAGTTTTTACTCTAAAACTTCAAATGATCCCTAATACCCCCTCTAAAACCCCTCATATTGCGCGGAAATGCAAAAACTGATTAAATTCTAATTGCGGCTCTAAGATTTAATGTCACACATTATTTTTACACATTAGAGCTAGAAAATATTTGTGTAACTTAATGACATTCTTTTATATCTTTCATTTTAAAAATAAAGAAACTTCAACAATAATACGTATAATAAAAAACGCTGACTAAATATACTTATTAGTTTACCTACATATATTTGCAATTAGTTCCTTATTCATAAATTCGTTTACAAGGAGATGCTTTACTTTAACCAAGAATAGCCCTTAAAATAATTCCCACGTGTTCATATTAGGAAAACAATTGAATAAATCACCTTCTGATCACAAATAAAATATAATAATAAATAACTTTCCTCCTGGTAAACATAAATTCGTAATTTATGCAAACAAATCTATATTTATTGAATATTTGACAAATCTATCTCAAATTAATACGCAACTTTTACAAAAAAAATCGATATTTTGCTTTGTATTTGTATATTTTATTTTGATTTAATAAGAATTTCCCCTATTTCATTTCTTAGATACATGTAAAATGTTTTAAATTATATTTCCCTAAACAGTAGTGAAACAATATGTTTAGATTTTCATTGTTATCAATGATGGAACAAATCATGAATACGAACGGATCAGATTACCATTGAATGACAAAATTGTTAAGATTTATATGTATTTACTCACAAATCTAAATTTGAATTTTGAAGCAACAGCATATTTAAATTTATATTTTCCTAACCATTCAATATATAAAATGTTCATATTTGATACTGCAGAATTTTGAGATTTGGTTACGTTTTCTTTACTTTAGAAGCAATAACGTGTTAACGTGTTATCTAGATTGAATCTAGATGAAATCTTGAGATTTAGATACTTATTTATTACAAGGGAAGCAACATCATAGTTAAATTATTATATTTTATTATTACCATTCGAACTGGTAAATGTTTATATTTCAGCAGCAGAATGCTGGGATTTATTTATATATTTTATTTTTGCTACGAAAAAAACAAAATGTTTTTAATTTATGATATTTTTACCATTCGAACTACAAAATGCTTATATTTGAAACAGTAAAATACATTCAGATTTAGATATGTTTTCATTACTTTGAAATCGACAAAATGTTTAAATTTAGATCTTCACTGCCACTGGTACAACAAAATGTTTAGGTTTAGGTTGCAATTTCGAATGTTCGTGTTTATGTTAATATTTCCTAGCTCTTAACGCAATAAAATATTTAGTTTTAGATATTTAGAATAATTCTTACGCCTTGAAAGCTAGATAAAATTTTGTCTAAATCTGGTGCTTCCCATTATTTTTCAAAATATTAATTTTTAAAATATGCTAATTAGTTTTTGATATTTTAATTAGAGTAATTTTTTCATCTTTTATCTAGCTTTAGTGCTATTATTCCTCAAAGTATTAATTTTTAAACCATGTTAATTAGTTTTTGATATTTTGGGGAATGCGTAAATCTTTTATCTAGTTTTAGTGCTATTATTTCTCAAAATATTAACTTTTAAACCATGTTAATTAGTTTTTGATATTTTAGTGCTTTTATTCCTCAAAATATTTATTCTTAAACCCTGAAATTTCAAATAAGGATGTTAATAAACAGCATTGGTGATTTCCTTCCTCGTCAACAAAAGAATTAAAAGCTTATTTTATATTATCTTTTGTTATTTTGTGTTTCTCATACGTTTCCTCAGAATTTACCAAATTCGATGTTCGAGAAAAGTATAAGGTGTTGACTGGGAACAAGAATAAATGGAATGTGACCACGATGCCCCGCATATAATTCTCATTAAAAAACATATTGTGGCAGGCTGGGGCGGGCTATGTGTTTTAACTAATGGCGTCATCGACACAGAGCCGTCATTCCGCTACCCTATTCGGGGCCTCAAAATATGTAGGACGAGAGGAGGAATGTACTGATGAGTGAGCATCCATTTGCATCCTCTTTCCACAGAAGGGTTCTTATTTTGTTACTATGGCGCCTCATCTCTCGCCAAATATTACACTGAAAAATATTATTCGTTTCTGATGTTTTTGATAAAAAGGATTAACGAGTAATATTTTTAAGTCATTTAAAATACGCGATATTAGTAATTTATTTATTATAAAGTAGTATTATTAATAAAATACTATTATTAATAAAATTAATTATTAATATAATTTAATGTTAAAACAATTTATTATTAAAAATATATTATATTAGTTTGATGATTGAGTATCCATATATATTCTTTTCTACAGAAGATTTTGTTCTTATGGCGCCTCATCTCTCGCCAAATATTACACTGAAAAATATTATACATTTCTGATGTATATATAATTAATTATATATAATAAAAATGATAAAGTAATTTATTATAAAATATTATTATAATTAATTATTAATATAAGTTATTATTAAAATCTATGATACTACTCTGACGAGTGGGGACCCATTAGTATCCTCTTCTACAGAAGGTTTTTTGTTTTGTTACTATGGCGCCTTATTTCTTAAAAAAAAATGTCAGGGTTGTTTAAATATAAGCATTTAAATATTTTTAAAATTTTTTTTAAATAATTATTTTGAATGATATTCGCACTCTTATTTTTCTAAAAATATGACATAGGAAATTATTACTAATTTCTGATGTTATTGTTTAATAAGACCCTCAAATGAGATATATTTTTAAAACAATAAATTATGTGGTATATTTTATCCAATGAAGTATTAATTGATGTATCAATTTGATTTATTTCACTACATTAATTTTTTGTTAGAAATTTGCTTAAATATTTTTTAATTCTTATTAAATTACTTTAAATGAATATGCGCCCTATTTTTTTGCTCTATATTACTTTTAAAGAACATTATTTATTTATTTAATATAATATAATAAGTAATTAAATAAAGAATATATAAATTTGAATTACTGTATTCATTGATTTTTGTGCCAGAATATTTATTTGGTTCATAATTAATAAATGTATTAATTATAATTTTTTTATTTAATTTTTATTTTCTGTTATAATGTATTAGTCATATTTTTGCTTCGTGATGCAGTGAAAAAAGGTAATAACTGCTGTTTTTTTTTTAAATAAAATTTATTTTTATTGTTTTGGTAAGCATTCTTAGTTTAAAACTAATTGGGTATTGCCCTAAGTTTTAAGGTGTTATGGCACTTCTCTACATATAAAACAATCTACGTTTAAATTTCTACATTTATGGTATATTACCATATTGTTTGATATTATTGTCCTCTTTTGACCTTGGTTACGCAATTTTACATTGTGTTGCGTTATTTTCACTCTTAGTCGTTTAAGATCTTATTAAGATAGTTGTTAACGAATGGGACTCAGAATTTATCTAATTCAAAAAGAATTATATGAATTATCTTCCATCAATTTCTTATGAATTTGAATATGTATTCCAATAAAATTAAGACCTTTTGTTGTTGTTATTGGTCTTGACACGCCAGAATTAAAATTATTTGTTATTATATTTAACTTAATTGATTTTTTCCCCTTTGGCTTAGAATAGTTTTATTTGTTCTACTAAACAATCCTCAAAAAACCCACAATATCATTTAAATGTTAATAATCGATAAACATCTTTTGAATAGGTTTTTCCATATTTGTGTGATAAAAAACCCCACAATATGATTTCGTCGATTTATATCTTAATTGATTAGCATCTTATATGTTTTAAAATGAATGCAAGTTGCAGCTAAGAAACTTGAACTTTTTTATCAAGTGCAACATCTAACATTTTAAAATCTACTGAAATAAAATAAAATAAAAAAAAGAAATAAAGAGAGAAGGCAAAAGGTGTTCTATTTTTTGAGATTGTAATTGGGGTTTTTCTACCGCATTGTTACGAAAAAGTATACGCATAATTTTCTTAATTAACAATAATTAATTTATGTTGCAGTCCATGTATGAAATGTTGGTATTCTGTAGAACATCTAGTCATTATCTGAAGTATGTGGTGTTTTCGGGCCAAAGTAGAAAAGAGATGAATTATTTGCTTTGACTTGTCAATACATAGAAGGCCTTAGTATCCTATTAAAGGACATATAAATACCTTCGATAGAATGCCTAGGCATTTTAAAGAAAGGCTAACGATCTTTAGCCAAACTATGAAACATAAGTATTATTATATACTTTGCTTAATCGTATAGATTGTCTGCAAGTTTTTAATTAGTCATTCTATAAAATATCTTGGAAATGTATGAAATATTAATCTTTTAGTTAGTTCTTTGCCGATCGAATTTGGTATAATGTTCAATGACTAGTATGCATTCTATAAAATATTTATTAAAGTTATTGTCAAATTTGTATTTAGTAATTGCTATAAACACTATATGAGTAAAAACAAATTCTTAATGACAATTTAACTAATCGTAAAAATTAGCTTTATGCTAATTCTTTTTATTTCCATTTTTATTATTTATTTATATTTCAGTCAATAATTACAACCATTTTTAATAAATTAAATTTATTGTATTAATTTTTACTCGAGGAAGTTGTTTAATGACACGTTGTTAATCGGTGACGAGTCAACTCATTTTTTCCTGTCCAAACGTTTTTAACTCCTCATAGGTCAACAATAATTGAGCATGAAATCAATATTTAGAATATAATCTTTATTTTCATATTCAACTACAAAATAATAGCCTCTGATATGACATAGTTTCTGTGTAAAATTTCCTGTCAATTAATTGTTAATAAATCGCCTTTTTGAACTATTTCATTTTATTTTTATGCATTTAAAATATGCTATCAATAAGAGAAATTTATTTCTTTATTTTAAAGGTGTGCATACTTCTCTATCTTTTTTTTATTTTTATTCTTCATAAATTTTTGAGAATTCGCCGCCATATTGCCTCTATTTTTATGCCCCTCTTGCCACTTTTCGAATTCTTCCCAAACAACAGAGACTTCATATTTGGGTTTTATGAATAAATGCTGCGAAGTAAAAAGCATACGAAGTGCGCATGAATACCAAGTTGTCCTTTAAAAGCAAGCCTCTCAGCTCCCGGGGAGGCGCGAAGCTCCCTTTTTGCATTACATAGTCATGGAGATAGGCCTAAAACTTCGCATAGGCTTATGCCTACCCACTTTATGGAGTTTCTTTTATTGGGTCTAGTTTCATATTCAAGAAAACTGTATCTCTCCCCCCTAACCTCTCAGGTGTCAACCCTCCCCTTTTCTTATATACATCAAGTCTGCAGGAAAAATGCTGATCCATAAATGCGAGGCAGACAAGTGACCGTTAGGAAGCGCTTCGACTTGAATCCCATCTTTTATGTATATAGATCTTTCTCTTTCGCATTTAGCTCGATCCTGCTTATCTTGTGTTGCCATATCCATCTCTTAGCATACCTCTTTTCCAGCTTTTCTCACGTCTCCGCGAGATGTGTTTAAGTGTATGGAGGGAAGTGATCATATTCCTCTGGAACCCTCATCATTTTTGACTTCCCTCCTATCTCCAGGGTTCCGTTTGGAGACAGATCTGTTTATTCAAATTGGCTACGCTGTTGTTGGAATTTTGCATTTTTTATCACCTGAAAAATGACATTCTTGGAGATTGGTGTTGGTCTTTGTTTTTCTTTATATATATATTTTTTTCTTCTTGCTTATAGGTTGTGACGGGGAATATTTTAGAGGAAAGTTTGTGTTGGGCTACTTTAGATGGCTTTACATTTTGGAGATTATGGCTATTAATGTTTAAAAGCATGGAAGAGTTTTAATTTACTTTGAAATTCTTTTCCCTTCCATTTTGTATGTTTAAGTACCTTCCTATCTTCAGAGTTCTTTGTTGACAGACCTGTTTGTATTAATAAGTAGAATTTTAGTGAGACAGGTATCAACTAAGGATTGACTAAGTTGCCTTAAAATTTGTATGCTTAAGTGTGTGGAGGAAATGCTGTGGTGAGTTTTGCATTTTCCATCACTTGAAAGTAACTTCCCCTTTTTCCCCTTGGGTTCTATTTGGAGGCCGATATGATTAATAGAATTAGAATTTATCACTGTAAAAATACCGGATCAAATTACGGTAGAAAGAACCGGTATTCAGGGTGCCAGTACTTTTTACCGAAGGTTTTACGGAGCAAAAAATCAGATCTACCGTAATTTTTGCAGTAATATTTATTGTAAAATCACTGAAATTAAATAAATTTTACTGTAAAAATCACGGTAAAAAATTAAATAAAAAAAAGAAAGAAAAGAAATTGGAAAAAAAAAAAATAACTTGAAAGTTTTATTTATTTTTTTAAATACACGTTTTACAATCTTGATAATAAGTTGGTCAAGAAAAATGGTAGATTATACCCGTGCAAATAGATTTTAAAGTAAAATGTAAATATTTAAATTATTATCATTAAATACGAACTTTAAAATAATAGAATAATTTAATATAATTGATATAAAGAATATATAGTCTATATTATATATTATATATTCTTTATTATATTATATTCTATATTATAGATTAAATTATTTATAATCGTTGTTGATATATTATAATCATTATTGACTGATTCTAATCAATACCGGCAAGGTTGCGAATAATTAGCATAGGCCCATAAACATATATGTTGGTTTAACCTATGCATGAGTTTATAAAACATCAGTTTGATCAGTCTGGTTTTGGCCTGACTACAACGACAGAAATATGATAAATCCTTGTGCTATCATTTTATCATCATCAGAAAACAGATTTCATAACTTGTCCGTTATAAAGTTTTCATGTAAGTTTCATTAGTTACCGTTATTTTTGGCTGAGGCTGGGAAGCTTTGACTGACAGGACTAAACATTTTTGCATTAATTTCTAATAAATATAGCATATCAGAATGATAATCAATTGATCAGTCAGTCAAACTCCTAAGCAGAAACATAATCAATTATAATACTCCAAATTCGAATCGAAACGTTGCAACACATTACCAGAAATAGCTTAACTAGTCAGTATTACAATTTTGCATACAATTTTTATTAGTAGTCGTAGTATTTTGGCTGGGAGGCAATAAAATATTTTTATATTAAGTTATTTTATCTTCTCTAACGTTTTATTTCCCTTAAGTGAGTTTTCTTCTGCCATTTTTAAAGTGAGAAATATATTCAATACATATACAATATTTGCATATATTTCTTGCAATATCTTTGGAAGGCAAAAGAAAATTGAATTTTCTTCCCACTTCTCTTGGAAGTATTCACATTTTTCCATAAACACTTCTTTCTGAATTTTATTTGGTAAAAAAGATTACATTCGAATCGCAAATTTTGTTCTTCTGGTCTTCCACGATATATTTACCACCTCCTTTGAATGTAAACAAATTGAAAGCTGGAAATATTATATATTCTTATATAGATTGAAATCCTTTTTATAGGGTTATACGTCGGCTGAATAGCAATGCTTTTTTTCCATTCTTCTTACATTCATTCATATGCTCGAATTGAAAATGGCTGCAGTCTATATGTATACTTTAAAGATTCAGAAGCAAAAGCAATTTTCTCTCTTCCATTCAAATGAATGGGCTTCTAGCTTCCATAGTCATATTTGATTTGGTAAACACGACTTCCAAAAAAACGTAAATAAGTGTATTTTATTCAATAGAGTTGTATGAAAATTTCATGTATTTTTTCGATCCTTCCATTTCGACCCCCTCCCCAAGCATTTCGTGACCGTATTTCCTATGTATCAGTAAATAATATGAATGCCTTTTTTATTCCTCCATCAAAATTCGATTTCTCCAATTCGTTTATATATTTTTTTGTAACTTTAATAATATTGTGCATATTTTATTTCATTTCATATTATTTTATAATGGAAGATAATTTAAATTTTTAAATAATTTTTTTGATCATTTTAGTTTCATAAAATTTTAATTTTATATAAATTTACAAAGCTTACTCTAAATTTTCAAGTTCACTTCTATAAATTTTAAAATTAAAAATTTGTATCGAAATTTTTTTTGCATCCTTCTTAAAATATAAAAAAAAATTTTTTAATAAATTCTACTGATCAAACTGTTCAACTTTATGTAATCGATTTTAACTTGCTTTTATTTTTTGGTTCATTAATTTTATCGTGCATATTTCATATTCTTTTATAAGAGCTATTTTATCCAGTTTCAACAATATAAATTCTGAATACTAAATCCTGCATTATACAGTTTTTTATGTATTCAGTTTCTTAAATTCGTTTTTATTTTTTGTATCTTGAATAGTATCGTGCTTATTTTGTTTTATTTTCTTCTGTATCAGACGATATTATAAACTCTAGATATGAAATGGTTTAACTTATGTAACCATAGATTTCAAATCCTTTTTTTTTTAAAATCATTAATAGTAGCGTGTATATTTTATTAATATATTTTTAAATTATTGTAAACAATGTAATTCTGTATCAACAATATTATTCACCTTTTATGTATTCAGTGTCTGTAACTCGTTTCGAGTTTTGTATCTTTAAAATTATCGTGCAGATTTCGTTTTATTTTCTTCTGTATGTGACGATATTATGAACTCTTGCTGTGAAACCGTTTAACTTTATGTAATCAGTTTCCATTTTTTTTATCTTTAATAATATTTTGCATATTTTATTTTTTTTAAATTTTTTTTTGAATAAGACGATATTATAAACTCTGTATGTTTAAGTCAGCAAGCGCATTATTGATCTTTTCGTATTCGGTTTCTTTATTCTCCAATTTATTTTATTTTGTATCTTAATTAGTATAGTGCATATTTTATTTTGTTCCATATTCTTTTATATTGGAAGATATTTTAAATAAGTCACTTTAAATGTTCCATAAAGAAGTTCAAATTTTAAATACTTGATGTAAAATTGTTTCATATCATTCCGTAAGGGTGATATTGATAATATTTTCATTTATGAAACATGAAATTTTTTAATCGTTTCAAGCATTGATATTTCATTCAACTTAATGTATCATCTTTCTCCACTTCGTTTTTTTAAAATTTTTTTTTTTACGTAGGATTCATATTTTTTGTGTATATTTCATATTTTATTCTAAAATATGCCGTTCCGATTGCTCACAACATTTTTGATATTTATTATACAAGAGGGTACTCCAATATTTAATTCCGTTCCGTCAAAGCCTTTTGCCGGTTTTATTGTAAACTTTTTTTTGCTAATATTTCGAAACATATTCTTTTAAACAACCTAACAATTCTTCATCATTGCCGGCGTGGCGTTTAGCTTAAATTCTGTTATTACCTTAATGTTGACTGATGCCAAGGACTTACAGAATATTGGCGAACTTTTTTCTTTATTCTCACCAAAAGCTAAATGATGGATAGAAAAGCAATGTTTATTCCTTTTAAAAGGTGAGGCGAATAATACAAATAAAAACAAAATGCTTTGGCGATGGAAGGAAGAAGATGCTGGTTTTTGCTAAGAGCATTTCTTGAAGTCATTTCTCACCCACTGGATTATTTTATCTTTACCTATCCGTTTATTTTCGGCAAATAGGTAATTCCAATAATAGGCGGTTGCAAGTCGCTTCTGGGCGGTGCCCTGTTGTGTGCTTTTTAGAAACACGATGATTGTGCTTAATGGACAATGCCCAGCCTCGCCGTTGAGAAAACTTCACATGTCACACGCCTTTGTAACTGTAAGGTCTTATAACTAAGATAAGAAAAAAAAAAAAATTATTTTTTCTTCTTCTTCTTTTTGCTTCCTTTTATGTTTTACTTTTCTTCGGTAGTTTTTTGGTAGTGCAAGACAATTTAGGTTGAGGGGGGGGGGGTGCTGAAAACACTCGAGAGGGTTGGGTTATGGAGGAGTCTCGACAGTTGCAGCCAGTGCCGAAATTGGAATCGATCACAAACGGAATTTTCTCACAAACGGACACTTTCCATGAAACAAAACGTTGAGAAACAAAGTTTTTCTTATTCTCTGGACATTTGTCCCCTTTTATTTTCCCTACAGATGTACCTGCTGCTTCATTTGGCCATTGTGATGTCCACTAGGGTCCAAATAACGCAGCTTAATTCCGTCCTTTTGAAAGATGGCTCATTTTGGATCAGCTTGTCTGATGATTTCTTTTCTTAGCGTTTACATATCATCCGACGTTTACCTGGGAAAGAAAATTAGAAACCCATTCAGAGTAACTTTTCAATATAACTTGTGATTTCTTCGATGATTTTTTTCTGCACAATGATGGGGATAAAAAAAATTTTTTTCTATTTGGTTTGCCTGTTTCGTCTCTCACTTGCAATTCTTTAGATTAATCTTCTATGACTCGTCTTCTTTTTTTTATTTCTTTTTTTTTTTTTAATTCCCATTAGATATGTTTGTAGTTTTCCCCATTACTTGTTTATAATGTTTTCTGTAGTTTACTGATTCTTATACTATCAGTTTTCTTTGCAATTCGATAATTATTTTTTAAATATAAACAGTTAAGCTTAAGGTTTGTAACGAAAAGTTAGACATTTTCTTTCACACGAGCAAAAATTGGCGTTTTGGAAAAAGTTGCCAAAAAGTCTTGCATTTCGTAAATAGAATTTAATTATGCATTGCATAATATTGCCTAAAATTATTAGGAATTTTTTTTTATGAAAGAATTTCACAATATAGGGCAAAATTAACAGTCGCCAGTGGCCGCAGGACAATTATATATGCAACTGGTGATTAAAAAGTTGTCTGTCATTCGCTATTGCAACCCGAATAAATGAAATGCAACCCGTGGTCATTTTATAACTATTTTTTTTTTAAATAAATAAATATGGAATTAATATGATTATTCTATAATATTCAAAAATTTACTCTTTTTCATGTTTGTTTCTTAAAATATTTCTTTGTTTTAAAAATAAACCTTTTAATGTTTGCCTTATCTTAAAAAAATACTTCAAAAATATTATTAACATCAAAATTTTTTTTCATTGTTTATAATTTTTTATTTTTGAAGTAGTGATCTCATGTTTTAAAAAGAGACCATTGTTAGAAATACTACAGCTGGCCATTTGTCAGTTGCAAAATTTATCGATTTTTCCTTATTTTTAACAATAAATTCTTAAGGTTGTTTTTCGAAAGTTCTGTTGTCGCATGAAATGATGCTCTTTTGTAAATAAGATGGTATTTTCATAACTGCTAACAATTACTCATGACTGTTAAGTCAAGTTTGGAATATCTTTAGCCAGCATTTTTTATGTTTATAATGAAAATGGCTTCAAAACGTCAATGTGGAGAAAAGCTACAGTTTTGAATAAATGAAAGTTTGTGATCTAATTTTTTAATATTTAAAAACTTACTCCAGTATTGCCTTATATCAAGGCTTTTAAGAGATTGCAAAAAACGATGATAAGGCATTGATTTAAATAATTTTAATCTAGGGGGGAAATGTCGCCAAATTGGCAATTTTTATAAGAGTTTAATAACTTTTAAAATATTTTAGTTATTTGTCCGTTCTAAAGTTCAGATAATTATTTATGGCAAAATGTCTAATATATGTTAAAATTAACTGAATATAGTTTAAAATTACAGCTTTGCTTCAGGTGTAAGGCATTTACACTGTTACTTTAAGTTTTTTTTAATTAAGTACCTATTACAAATCTTCGATGATTGCCACGAAATTAGAAACCATTCAAATGATTTTTTCAATGCAGTGCTTTCAATGTGGTCTAATGTTTTTTTTTTTTTCTTTTTTTTTTCTTAATATTTCTTGCTTCATCTAATGCATTAGAGACTTTTTAAGATATCCATTACCATTGCATGATTTTTTTTTCTTCCAATGTTACGAGCACGTTTTCGGAAGAAATCAGTTCAACATCGCACTATAATGTGGTGAGTGTTTTGAACCATGATACGGTTCAAGTTTGTTGTAATGTTAACTAGTTCCTAAATGGATTCTAGAATCCTTTTATTGTCGGTACGTTGAACCATAGTATGATGCATAGTTGTAAACTTAATTAACTCCTAAAATGAACCATATGACGGTAGGTTGAACCATAAAACGGTGCCAATTTGTTGTACCTTAATTAGTTTCTTGATTAAATCATTATGCCGATGTAAAATGCAAATTTGTTGTAACCTTAATTAGTTCCTAAATTGAACTATAAAGTCGCTGTATCTTGAACCATAATACGACGTTAATTTGTAGTAACTTTAATTAGTTACCATAATGTAACTATCTTGGGACGTAATGTAGTTAAGATGAACCTTAGTGTCTTTATTTCTAGTTAAAAAAAAAAAAAAAGTGTGATCATATGGTATAACTTAGCATCCATCATATTAAGGTTGTGGCGAATTCCATTCATTCCATTATTGTCTAACATTTTACAATTTTGAGAAAAATCTGAAGGTATGCTTCGATTTGTTCAGTGTTATTTTCTACCTTCTGTTTTGTGTCTGTAAATGTACTCCCTCAATCATTCCCCCCTCTATTTCTTCAAGTCGAACTACGGTAAAGGGAACAAATCATCGTTTGAACTTGGAGATATTTCGAACGCCTCGAAATCAGTAACCTTTGATCTCGCGTCAATTGCTCTTCTGCAGAGCTTGAAAATGTCAAAAGATGCTCTTCCTAATGGTTTCGGCCAACTGACCTTTTTTTTTCTTTCTATTTTTGAAGGATCTATTTGCGGCTGAGGCCTTTCTTTTATTCTTAATATTGTTATTGCATTAATTAATTAATTAATTTAGGGAGATTCATAACTGAAAATCTTAATTCCGTTATAAGCAACGATAAATAAACAATAATTTGAATAAATGAATTTCATTTAAGAAATGGAATTGGTTTTATTTCAATAGATAATTCCATTTTTTAAAGTTTAAAATGTTTGTACTGGTTTAAAAGTATATCAAGAAATTTGCTTTGTAATAACGTAATATTATAACGCGAAATTAATCGCTTTCAACTACAATCAATAAAAACGAATTATAATATCCAAGTGTTAATTTACAGCATGTACTTGTGTGGTATGTGGCTCAAAAAAAAAAAAAAAAAAAAAAAAAAAAAAAAAAAAAAAAAAAAGGAGGAAAAATTACTCCGAATTGGCGGGGTTAGTTTTTTGAACAGAATTGTAATATATTTTTGTGAATATTTAAAACATATTTTTATTTTAAAAATATTTGTCCTCGTCAATACTTTTCTACAAGATAATAGTTTAAAATTATTAGCTCAAGTTTAATGCTAAAGTTCAAGTTTAAAATTATTTATCCAAGCTCTAAAATACTCGAACTGTCGCTTTTTTAAAAAATTTTTTTTATATTTTCCTTGGCGAAAAAGCTTCGAAAAACGCATTCGAGATTGTATTTCAAAAAAGGAAGAAAAAAATCTTTAATTGAAACAAGGATTTTTGCAGAAAATTAGGTTCATTAAGAGAATTTCGCTATTTATTTTGCCGTAAAAACGAGTTCTGAACAAAATATTTTATTTTAAAAACTAGATATTCGCAATATTTTTACTTTCAAAAACGAAATTATTCTTTTTAAAAATGAAGCTGATGACGTAATTAATCGACGCTCTGTGTGTAGTTGTAAGGGATAATTATTTGTTAAACAATGTTAAATGAACTTATTACTTATTTAAGTGAAGAAAAAGAATTTCCTTTTAATTGATTTTATTCTTATCTTAAACCCTAATTATTATTATTAAAAATATCGCAATAGCTGCGATGACACGGTATTACACGTGGTGCCGAAACTGTGATTAATAAATTGAAGGAAAAAAATAAAAACCTTTACGTAATCGCAAAAACAGTAAATTACACGTTCACAAAAACGGTTAATTAACGGTAAAACCTTTTAATTGATTTTATTCGTATCTTAAACCCTAATTATTATTATTAAAAATATCGCAATAGCTGCGATGACACGGTATTACACGTGGTGCCGAAACTGTGATCAATAAATAGAAGGGAAAAAAAAAACCTTTACGTAATCGCAAAAACAGTAAATTACACGTTCACAAAAACGGTACTCTAGCTATAGAGTACCCGATTTAGCGCTAATTTTACATTCTCAACATTATACTCATGTTATTCAAAAAATTTACAAAAATTTGATATTTTTCAAAATGCCTGGGCAGATTTATAATATTTCGGGAAAAGTCTAACGTCTGCATTAATCTTCATTTATATAAATAACAGCTATAAATTTTTCAGAACTAAAATTTTTCCACTTGCAACTACCTGCTTAATTCATGACGATTGGATAAAATATTTGATCTATTTCTCTTGGATTTTCATGATAGTATTGGTGATTTTATTCTTCTAAGTTAAACATTTATGATGATTTTATTCAGTGGAGGCGGAACTGTATCGTTGATAGCTGCAATTTCTGATATCCTAACAAATTATTGAAACTTATGCCCTTGCTTGATATTACCGCAATTTGATTTTCAATTTTTAAATTGAAATATCCGATTTTTATTTTTTCTAATGGACATATATTTTGTAACAGAAATGCTCATCTGTAAGTTCAGTTTCGAAAATGAAACGCAGCTTTAAGAGGAATTGAAGAAACAAAATTCTTTTTTTTTTTTTTGTATGAAATTTTCAAATTAAGCCGTCCTATTGAAAGCAATTCTGAAAATCTGAAAGCCATTTCTGAAATTGAACATAGTGCGGCCTATATTTCCGCTTCCTGTTCGAGTAACATTAGATTGAGTAAAACAAGAAGCATTGAATAAGTAACTTATTTCCTTTCTTATTCTGTAACTTTTTTTTTTTTTTTTAAATGGTCATATTCGTTTTTTGTTTTGTTTCTGTAAGTATCCATGTTTAAATTGAATAAACATTGACTATCTATTTTTTTATTTATTTGAATTTCTGTTTTTCCTTTCAATTTTTTATTACATTTGGGACAGTAAAAAAAAAAATGAAAGAAATTTAAAACTGTACAGTGAAAAAAAAAAGTTCGAATAAAAATTTTGTATTGCATGGTGATATAATTTCTGTTAAAATGAATCATAAGTCGAACTAGTAAAACGTTAATATACGGTATTTAAATCATTCATTTGATAACTTTTCCGTTATGGTAACGTTTTTCCGGATTTTCTGGCTTATAATATATATA
This sequence comes from Parasteatoda lunata, assembly GCA_949128135.1. NCBI lineage: Eukaryota > Metazoa > Arthropoda > Arachnida > Araneae > Theridiidae > Parasteatoda > Parasteatoda lunata. The sequence continues at coordinate 84,029,723 of OX421975.1, forward strand.
TATATATATATGCACCATAGTGAGCACCATGCCTTAGTGTGATAGTAATTTAATTATAGTTATTACTATCACACTTTTAGTAAAAAATACAAACCTTAAAAGTACATTTAACCCAATAAATGGTTTTTATGTCATGCTCTAAGTTATGATAAAATTACCAAATTTTATCATACCTTAGGAGTTTTGACCATACCTTTTTTTCTCAGAATGTCACCCAATCAAAACGACACTGTAAATTACTCATAATACATCCTTTAAAAATTCTTCATAATACACAGTGTAGTTTGGGACCATTTACACATGTTATAATTGCAGACTTAAACCCTTAGGCGCTGATGGAAAGCCGTTGTGCCTTTTTTTAAGATTTTTTTTCTTTTTTTTTTGCCGCTCTATTCACAAGCAAAAATAGATTTCGGGTTTTTGTGAATATAAAAAAACAGTCTAATAGTTACTGAACAAATCTGCTACTTTATCGGATTTTATTTGTACGAAAATATAAAATCCAAAAAACTTAATTTGGAAATATTTTCTTTAACTCATATTTAAAAATTTATCTGTGATTGATTTTGTGAATTGAAGAAATTTGAATGATGATTCTCTTTGATCTAAAAAACTGCAAATAAGTGCAAATTTGAGAAATTATTGTTTGGGGGATTTTACCTTTAAGTCAAAAAAAGGCAGCGGTGTTTCATGCTGTATTTCACTAACCATAAATTATTAAAATGCTAAATATATATATTTTTTAATTCTTCTGGCCTTAATTAATAATTATGAAAAAAGTATGAAAAATATGTTTCATAAAAAAATTTGCCTCAAATGTTCGTATCTCAGATAAAAATGACCTAAGCAGCTCTGATAATTTTTGTTTAAATAACTCATAGTGTCATTTACACTTGTTTTGATTTTCAGTAATGTTTATTCATTTAAAAGAAATTAAAAAAATTAGAATTGAGAGTCACTAACGTAACACAAAATGTTACATATTCAACATCAATACCTAACATAATAAAGAGTTTTTAATTTTTTTTTTCTAAATTTATTTTTTTAAAAATTGATAAAATATTTTGTAAGAGTAAGTGACACCAAAATTTTAATTTTATATTCAATAATTTCATTTTTGTATTAACTATGCAGTAAATTTTTAAAATGTTACGCTGTTATTTTTATTTTTTCAACCATGTTTTTTTTTCTAGTTTCTTGACAGTTAAAATTTCAAATCAGTGAAACAAAATTAGTCATATCATATTAATCGTATTTTTTAAAATGAAATTATAAATTAGGAATTTAATTTTAGAATGTATGAAAATTTCAAATATTTTTTTTCACTTATGTTTACTGGTCCAGCATTTTTGGCCACCTTTTTTGGACACAGCATGACTAACCATATAAGCTGCTATTTTTTCATAGCTTATTAATTTGTAACAGTTTTAACTGTTTATTTGTGACTGTATGTTGATTTATAACAGATTTTATGAATAATAGTTCTAGGGTATAGCTAATTAAATAGGATCGTTGGGGATTATCATAACGTTTCCCATGAAATTGCAACCATATTTTATGGGAGTGTTAGTAATGATTTCTAGCAAAACACATGCGGGTTCATGTAAATAGGATGTTGACGGAATGTGAGGATATCCTAAGGGCAGTTCCGTGCCTAATCGCCCACTTGTTTTGTTTATTACTGTTTTTGAAGACGGTTAATTTGAATGATTTATACCTAATGCACTAAAATGCTGTTATTGAAAACTTGTTCTGAAACTTTTAATGTTAAACTGCCTTCTGTCTCGCTTTAAAGTATTTGTTTCTACTTAACGTGTTTGTAAACAGCTTAACTCTTGTTGAGATCTCGATGATTTCACTACAACTTTCAGATTTTTGTGTTGATTATTTAAAAAAAGAAAAAAACCACTCAGTTAAAAATATTTGAACCGTAATATTGTGCAAATTTGCCGCAAAATTAATAAAATATCAACATAGAGAGAAAAAAAGTAAGGTCAAAACTACCAGAATATGGTTAATTGTACAGTGTTTCTGGCTCTATGGGAACACCAAAATCCTGCGTACTTTTTACTGAAGTGCTTTTGCAATGATTTATTAAATTACAATCTGTGTTATAATTTAGTAAACGTGGCAAAATTTGGTAATTTTATGATTATTTCTTAGGGCATGGCATAACAACCATTGTTTCGGTAAAATTTACTTTTCAGTTTTTAAATTTTTTTTATTTTTATTTAATGTTTGGTAATATGAATTGCAATTTTGAAAACCAGAATTTCCGGTAAACCGTTGCCATACAAAAGGAAAAATTACCAAATGAATGACTTATAAATATCAAATATTTTGGTTTTACTACCAAAATTGTTTTTTTTTCCCCCTTTGTTTTTCAACTAGGAATACCATTCTTATAAAGTACGATAATTTTACAAGATTTTTTTTTTATGCTTGAAACTACAATTCAATTTGTGAAAAATGCATGAATTGTCTTTAGAATTTATTTGTTTTATTACTTTGATAATTATTCACCGAATTTCAATTAACTACGCTTTTCTTATTACTTATTCCTTTTTCCAATTTTTTAAAAAAAATATTTCGTATTACCCATGCACTTCATCAAAATTCATCCCGTGCTATTTTCGCCTCATGTATTTACACTAAAAATATTACTTCCTATACAATAATTGCCCCATATTTTACGAAGCATATTTATACTATGCATTTTTTCTTTGATCGTTCGTGCATTGCTAATGCACTACATCCCAGTCCAGCAAACCAGCAGAGACTTATGGGATGTATAATCTGGTATTGGGATATTCCTTTAGCTGGCCAACTAGCTACACATCTCCCTTCTGTTTTCGCTTCTATAATCTCTTACTACCTTTCCCCGAGTATTACCCCTGCACCCCCTTTTCGCCCACTGGTCATTCTCTCCCCCCCCCCCTCTAGCCTAGCTCGCTTCAGCTGGATTGAAAGTACAGCGCTGTATAGGCAGATGAAAAGAAATATAAAAAATAAAATCTTTTAAAGAATGAAGATTCCGACTGCTGATAATAGTAGTTATATATAAAAGAAAAAGAGAAAAATATTCTCTTTTTTTTTCTTTCGTTCTATTCCCCTCCCCCCTTCTTTTCTTTGGATTCCGTTTGAAGAGACATAACCTGGGATTTATTTGTAAGAGGATAACGTCAAATAGCAATTTTTGACTTCTGTATAATGTATTTGGAATTCGTTTCTCTAAATGAGATTATTCTTTTTAGTATAACGAGAACTTTTTGACAAGCATTTTTTTTTTTTTTTTTTTAACGGTTGTATTTTTACTTAAGATTTTTATTGAAATATATTTGTATTACCTTAGAAAGAGTTAAAAACCCAAAATTGTTCCTCAAGTTCAGTTTTAACGTGGAATAGCATTTTAATGTATTTGGAATTCGTTTCTTTAAATAAAATTATTCTCTTTAGTACAACGAAAACTTTTTGATAATCGTTTTTTTTTAACTGTTGTAATATTTAATGATTTTATTGAAATATTTATTTTATTTGTATTACCTAAGAAGGAATCGAAAACCAAAATTCGTTTTTCAGGTTCAGTTTTAAGGTCAAAGAGCAATTTTCGACTTCTGTATAATGTATTTTGAATATGTTTCTTTAAATGAGATTTTTTTTTTTTAAGTATAACGAGAATTTTTTGACATTTTTTTTTCTTTTAAATGTTGATTTTTATTTAAAATTCTTTAAAAAAAATTTTATTTAAAATTTTTATAGAGATATATTTGCATTACCTAGCAAGGAATTGAAAACCCTTAAGTGTTCTTCAAGTTTAGCTTTAACATTGAATAGCATTTTAATGTATTTGCATTTCATTTCTCTAAATGAGATTATTCTGTTTAGTATAACGAGAACTTTTTGACAATTTTGACAATAATTTTTTTGTTGTTGTAATATTTAAAGTTTTATTGAAATATTGTAATTTATTTTATTTGTGTTACCTAATAAGGAGTCGGAAACCAAATTCTGTTTGGTATTAACTATTGGGACCATATTTCCCAGATTGCGGCTACCCTATGTTTTGGGAGTCAGAAATCCAAATCAGTCAACAAAAAAGGTATGCTTATTCAGTACGTTGTTGTGTCCGATTCCGTAACTTAAAATATCGTCTGCTTCATTTAATAAACATATTTGAAGTCACCCCGTCGAATTATTAAGATTGAGTTCTAGAATGTGAAGATCCGATCATTAGATCAAAAGCTATTCGGGGCGGTTCTTTTATTTTTTTTGCGTACAGTACATTGAGAATTCACAACTTAGGATTAATTAGTATGAGAAAAGAAACTAGTATTTTCTTGAAAAGACATCGTGCTTTTATTTTTTATTTAATTATAAACCTAAATTATTTGCAAAGCTATGAGGAAAGAGGTAAATCCCAATTAGATTCTAATGAGTTTTTATTCTCCTTGTGTTATTCAACATTCATTAGAAAAAAAATCAGTTATAAAAATTTCTTATCATTATATGTTTATTTTTTACATTGACTTAATAAACAAGCATAATTAAACATATCTTTTTTTTTAATAAATTTTATTCAATAAAAAATACATTTTCTACGTTATCTTTTTGAAAGTTTTTAATTTTTTTTTTTTTATTTAATGGAGTTTACCTTGTACTAACTCTCATTAAAAAATAATGCGTTCTCACTTACGCTTTTGTCATGAAAATTTTTTATGTTCAACTATTTGGGTCTTCTTTGTGATTAATTATAACTTACCAAAGAGTCTATTGTTTATTAAGTTTACTGAAAACATACCTTCTCAGCTGTTGTTAGTGCAGGTGGATTTATATATATATTTATATAAAGAGCTATCTTAATTCCCAGCATACCAATCTGTGGTGTTTTCCCGCCCATCTGCCATCAGGGGAAAAAGCAGGGGGGTTACTCCACACCACCCTGCGTTTCTAAAAAGCATGGCCTGTAGGAGAAGGATGCGAGTGTCGTTTCTATGGTTACCTACCTCTGTAGATTTGAAGGCCCCTGTGACTAAATCACCCCTGTCCATTCACCAAAGGAGCTAAGGAAACAAACCGTCTGGTCATTTCTCTTGGATTAGAGTTTCTGGAGTTTCTTCCAAAAAGGGAGATGGAGGAGTGGGTGTGCTTTCGGCCTATATGGACAGGAATATATCTATATATACAGAAAACTTCACATCCCCTCCTCGTTACCATGGTTACCTTGCCTATTCTTTCTATACCTTTGCCGTACCCTTGGCTTCTCAACTTCGTCTCTAAGATGTACTTATTTTTCGATTTCAGATTTTTTTTTTTTTCTTTTTGACTCAAATACTGTAGAAACGAGTACCTTCTCCACTCCTACTGCCCCGAAGTACAAACCCTCTCCTACCCCCAGGTACCCTAACTTCAATTCCTGCCCCCGCGTGTTCGGATTTCTACCTATAAACCGACAACTTGTGTTTTAACTAGAACCGCACTGACCGCGCTTGAATCCACAAACAAATTATTGATTCTTTCTGTCAATTTCCAGATGGGGGGAATTTGAAAATTATATATGTTTTTAAAAAGTACACAGTTGTTTCTATGTTGATCTTAAGTACAAAGTTTTATTATTATATTTTGTTTTTGTACAAAAGTATGTTACTAAGTTCGAACTAAATTATTTATAGAGGGGAGGTGATCCTGACTGCACAATTCTGACTATTATGACCTGCGCTATCTACTACGCTGAAAATTGTAAGTTGACCCTATGCGGAACTACAATTCAATGACCAGCTTATACATTTGGTCAACTTATAAAAGGAGAACTTTATTGTTTATATCAGTTTGTACTTAATCATTAAGGTCAATTTGACTGACATGCAGAAGTGGGCAATCTAACAAGTTTCACTGTAAATGTACCTTTAGAAGATACTGTGAGGCCAGAGATCTGATGGAGGTCAAGTGAACACCCGTATAACTACTTTTTGAACGGTTAATTAATTCTAAAAGTTCTATAAGCCCTCGTTTAGTTGTGTTTTGATATCGTAGCTAATATATTAAAATTAAACAACGTGAAGGAAGCACAAATAAATGTACAGAAAAGGAGAAACTATTGTTTCGATTCTATAAACAAGAACCTTCTTCAGTGTCTACAAAGTTTCATAGAAGAAGGTTTTTGTTTATAGAACCATAGCACCGTAAGTCCATATGACACTGAGGAAGATTCTTGTTTATAGAACCTAAACTATTGGTATGTTCATTTCTCTACCTTTTTATGTACCTTATTCACGTTACTTTGCTTTAATATTAATTATAAGATTAGTTATAGGAATACATAACGCTAAGCATACATTATTTTCAAATGGATGTCATAGTGAATTCGGTGTATGTCTTGCTTTAAATATATGTATAAAAAATTTGTTACTAACGCCATTTGGGGAGAGGGAAAGTGTTATTTTGGGAGATATATCTATATTCTTTTGTAATAATTCTTAAAAATTTGAAATTTATTTAAAATTAGTTAAGCGTGTCAAATAATATTTCTGAAACTGACTTTTATCTTACACATTCGCATTAGACTCTCATAAATAATAAAGGATAAGGTTCATACAAGTTTTCAGAGAGTTGAACCATCATATCGTATAAAATCTACTTACTCGATGCCATGACTTAACTTCACGGAAACTTGATTCAATTTAATAATTTATTGAAGTTGCAGTAAATTTTAATTGTATTATATGGTATAAGATATTGTTACTGCTTCAGTGTCAAGGGAAATTTTTCTGGAAATATACTACTTAAATTTGCAAAATAAATCTTGTTATACTAAATCTTTGGATTTACTATACAATAATGATTTTTTGTAATTTAAAAATGTAAATAATTTTATGTACCGTTTTCTCCGCGGCAAATTTTGAAGCATATTTTCAATTGGCTTTTTCATTGACTCCTAATAAAAACAAATTTTATTTTCATATGTCATGCATTAAACATCACACGCTATCGTGCTCATAACAATAACAAAGTAAGAAAAATTACTTAACCCATCCATCTGCATATGCATATGGTTCCGTTCGTTGACTTTCAAACGCATCAATGCGTATCCTTTCACATATACCCTAACCCCCAGCCTCTATCATCTCTGTCGCTAAGCAGGTCGTAAATAGGTATGCATGCTTGATTTTAATGCCGTTTCCATGAGTGATAATACGCTGAGCAAAACAGAAAATGGTTGTAAAAAAGTACCTGTTGATTCTTCTGTCGTGGTCCTCTCTTGGGAATGGCAGCATGATAGCTGACTCTGGAATCCATAAAGAAATGGTTAAAAGGTAACCTTTTTCTTCTTTTTTTATTCTAAACTTCTTTCTCTGTTTATTCTAATCGATCTCGTGATTGGGTTTAGATTTGACCAGGTACTGATAGCTTGAAATCCAGTTGAAAATTCTGAGGTATTCTTTAGTTTTTAGCTATGATATGCTTCTCCATTGCTTTAAACTTACCAGCATTAATTGACATTCCTGAAAAGCTACAAATTTCTGAAAGAGAAAAAAAGGTTGTGTCTTTTTAATTGTTTGAAGCATATTAGTGTTTGATGTATATTAGTGTTAAGTTAAAGGTGGAAACGCGTTATAGTTCCTGTGGTTGAGCTAGTTTCAACCTGGTACTCCAACTTGAAATCAAATAGAAAATTTGGAGGGCACTTGATTTTAAGCAACGAACATATTAGAAAGGTATTGTTTCTCCGTTGCCTTAAAATTAAAATAGAAAGCTGTTGTTTTTTCTATTTCAAATTTGTGCTTTTTAGTTTATTTAACGGTGAAATTGCATAATCAATCACTTGTTTGGGTTCAGATTTTGACCAGGTACTTTGTCCCTTGAAATTCACTGGAAAATTCAGAGGCCGTTTAGTATGAAACTGTGCGCTTGCTAAAAGTTTCTTTTTCGCCATTTTCTTAGATTTACCGACATTATCACCATCCATAGGCATTCCTTAAAAAGTTGCAAAACAACTTTTTAGGAATGCCTATGGACTTAGTTTATAACTCTATAAACAAAAGCAATCAGTGTTTTATTTATTTATTTTTGTGAATGTGTAACGTCGTTTAAGTTTGGTACAGCACGGTCGATTCTAGCTATTGTGCTATTAAACCCTACGATTCAATCAAATCAATCTCTGTTTCTTGTTTCCTATTAGTTAAGCTGGCCAGCTATAATATCGTTAACACTTTTGGAAAGTCGCCTGTTTGAATCTCTGTTTTCCGATCTCTGTTGATTGTCCCCCGTTGTTTAAACTGTTCGTGATATTACCGTAGTTGCTTTTGATAAGTGACCAAATTCTAAAAATTACTCTTGTAGTTTTTCAAGTTGGTTCAGTTCAAGCATTTCCTAACTGAACCAACTCTGTGTAAAATATTAAACTTTTAGAACTTTTAGGGGAAAAAAAAGGGTATGCGACATCCTATGTTCTGTTCTTCGACAAAGATATAAGCTTTGTCTCTCAGTTGAGAAAAAGGTTAAATCATTTTTGAAAAATATGTTCAAGAATTTTTGTACAATTCTGTTCGTTGTTTGGAATTTCAATCTTCAGTTGCATCGATGCTTGCAAAGATAAAATTCGTGTTGTTTCATTTAGTAACGCTCTGCATGAAGGCAAAAAATAAAAATAAAAAAAATTAAAAAAAAAATTGAAAAAAATAACAAGGCACATAAAAAAATGTATTTACATCCGTATAAATTATCATGCATAGATGAATAGAAAAAAAGTAGGGGGACCTGCTGTCAATTTGCCGAATGGTAATTTCGTTTGATTTCGTCATTCCAGTCACGTTCGTAATATCCCTTGCTAAGTTGATAGGCATAGTTATTAGCATATTGAATAAGGCACCATTTGTTTAAGACAAAAATCTGTGGTGTGCGCATGGGTAGATGCAACGGTGTTTTAACTGTTCCAGGTGTTTTAGCATTTCAATATCTCCATTTTCTTCTGGTGCATGTTTGAGATTCGACACGAGGTGTCGCTTAATGAGACGGAAATGGTTGTTCGATTCTATAACAGCGTTCATTTACAGTAGCTAAACGCTTTCGGCATTGCATATGCAAATGATACTCTACGGATAATTCCATTTGTAGATTTCTGAAGTGACATTTTCCTTTGAAGAGTTGCCTTTTCGATTGTAATGGGAATTGCGTGCGATTGCATATGCATGATTGAGTAGATGATTTATTGTTTCCTTTCCATGTGCCTAATATATTTTTTGGCTTGAAGAATGTTGTTAACGATAAGGTCACCAATAGTGTGACGCAGTTATTCTTGGAAAGTATTGTGCATTGTGAATTAAAGTGGTGGTTAAATATTTTTATAAACTCATTAATATAAACAATGCTTTGAGAAGTACTCTCTTGCGCTACTGCACCTTGTAAAAACTACGTAGTACTAGTACACACTTTAGTATTCATGCTTATTTAAGACACTATTTCGGTAACTTCTGCTACTCACTTGCGAAACAGCATTGTGTAAAAACATTTACGTACTGGTTGTTGACACAATTTAATATTGATGCTTCTTCAGGACAATACTTCAGAAACTACTCACTTACGCAGTTGCCTAGGGTAAAAATAATAGTACACATACAATACATACTGGCAGTTGACACAATTTTATGTTTCTGCTTCTTTCAAATCCCTTAGTAGGTACGTCGACTATCTAAATTTCAGTTATCTTTGATTGATCAGTATTTTTGGTTCATATTGTTATTGCTCTACAAATTTTACTTGGTGATTTTCGTGATTTGATAATACCTAGTGCTCGTGGTCTTCATAATGCCGTTGAATTTTATGGCATAATAGAAATTTAATTAAAAATTTACAACAGAGCTTTGTGTTTATCTCTAATATTTTCTTTTGCTAGTTTCAAGACTTAGTACCGTAGGTCCTTTGTTTTTACCTCTAAAAATATTAATAAAATAATACCATGTCTACTTATTTTTGAAAATTTTATATAGTGCATACGTAATGATTTGATGCATAAAGGATTTTTTATTTATTTTTAATGGCCAGTGTTTTGTATTTGTTATTTTACAGTTAGTATTAGTTTCATTATGCAATCCATTAATGCATTCATACATTTTGCTAGAAGGATGTTTTTAACATTAATTAGAAAGAAAAAACTTTTTCTCATGTAATTACATAGCTGTATTATCTCTTTTTCGAACTTAATTAACAAAAATAAAACGAAGCAACTATTACAAATGCATTTCCTTCTAAAACATTTATTTATGCTAATTAGTTTAATTTCTCTACAAGTTTCTTGTTTATTATCTATTCATGTATAGCGACAGTATTTATTCATGTATACATGATGTTGAATACTATTTAACTGTAATTAGCTGCAATATTTTATAATATATTTTAGTATTTATTCATGCATACAGGTTGTTGAATACTATTTAACTGTAATTAGCAGCAGTATTTTATAAAATATTTTACCCCAATTTCAATGACGGTTGATGTTTTTAAATCGGGAAAAAGAATTCTTCAATAAAAAGACAAGTCGGCCATATTTAATTCAGTAATTCAAGTGGCGGCCTATGATAGGCCGCCTATGTGAAAGTTATCATTAAAATCATTCACCGTCATCTTCCATAATTCATGATTTGCTGTTTTGGATACATTTGCCTGTTGTGTATTCGGTCCGCATCGTTGTTATTACAAACATCTTGCCTTAAAGATGTTTATCGGCCTAATGAGAAAAAAAAAGAAGGCCTCCCCAAAAAGGGCCTCTCGGAAAAACCCAAGCGAAGCCTCCTTCTTGAATGAATGGTCGTTGATATAAGCTTAGTTTTACCCTCTCACGTCATCACACTCAATTGTATTCATATGACGTCATTATTTTATTCCATATTATTTATCCAATAACTATTCTAATTCATACCAATCTGGTCACATGTTGTCGGAATTTGAATCTGTAATAATAAATTTGACATTTTATGTTAGCTGCTGTTCTCAAACCATTTGAATTTGATTTGACCCATTAATTTGTAGGATGATGATCTAAATTCCCTGTCCAACCACTCAGCATGCATGATCGTAAATATCAAGGTGTTTTTTTATGATTTTTTTCTATGTTTAATTTTGTTCGAGAAATGTTCGTTATCATATAGATATCAACGTTTTTAATCGTAAAATTTAAGCTTTCGTATTGGTTATATGGATCTTCTTACACGTGTTAATTAGGTGAGTGCTCATTGCCTCATTTTCACCATAAAAACTAACCTGTTTTCCTTGTAATATGTTTGTAAATGCTTCAAAAATGAATTTTTTAACAAGTAAATATGGCGGAGTTATAGATGACAACAGCTGCAGTTTACTCAATGATTAAGAAAAAAGCAGTATATTGGTATTAAGTGTTAAATTCGCTTTGTCTGAGATTCTAATAATAATTGCTTGTTTTGTAACATCAAATCGCTCTTTTATTATCATTGTAACTATTATTTTTATTTATTCTTATTTAATAGCAAGTAGAATTGGCGTTAAAAGATTTTGGGTCAGATTGTTATACTTTTGATCAGATCATTACATTTTGATGCATTTTATTTTATAATATCCACTTAGTGTGTTTTTTTAATGTACAAATAGTTTGTTACGGATTTGAATATGTTAAAAAAATATGCAAGATAATTTGGATTCAAAATTTAATTCATAAAATTTAACTCTTACAAAAACAAATTAGATCTGATTTATTTGCATTAATGAAACTTTTATTTAGCGTGAAATTATAACACGGATATTTCTACATTTAATACTCCTTAATATTATGAACTGCACAGCGAATGGTTTAATATTATACATTTATTGTTTAAAAGCTTTAATTAATATGTATTTTAAATTAAAATAATAAAAAATAAAATAAAAAATTGGAATTATAAGTTGGAAGAAAATTTAAATAATTAAATTTTAATCTTTTTTAATCTTAATGTTTTGCTTACAGTTTTTAATGAAACTAAAATTCTTAACGAGCCAAACATGTAAAATATGATTGAAATGATGATTGCACAATGAATTGGGTACTTGCAACTCGAGAAGAAGTGAAGGGATTATACCTAACCATGTGATTTAAATCAGATTTTATTGGATACCTGTAAGTGACGTCACGTGTGTGTGTTTTGAACCTGATTGGTTTCTGAATCGACTAATGTTGCAATTCACCTACGATGAAGTCTTTTTAGGTATCCAATTATGTATGTATATTCTGCAGGCTAAAAGAAAAATATTGCCTCAGATCTGCCAGTCGGACTGCGGTTGGTTTATAGTTGAAGTATTGAAATTCATTTATTGTGATTGTAGACTATTTATCAGTAATCAAAAAATTGTTTTTAACTTACATACTTTGTCGTAGTTTACGGAAATTACCGAAATTTTTTTCCCCCACTAACTTTATGTTAAGATTTTTGTCTTTAATGTAAAAAAAAAAAAGCATTAATTTCGAAAGAAAAAGTTATAAATTTTATTATTTTCTGTCGCTTTATTTTCGACTTAAGTCATCAGGAAGAAAGAAAAAGGTTATAACAATCTTGAAATTTTTTTTTTTTTTTTAATTTGTGCTAGCTAATGTAAATATTACATATTAAGTGATGTTTCTTTTTGGAATTTACGAAAATTGAAAAAAAAAAAAAATTCATTTCCTATCATACCACACTGCTTTGAATGTTTTAAAGACATTTATCAATGTGACAAAAAAATGTTAAAGATGCTTACATTTTGTGATTCTTCATCTCTGACTTTACTTAGGATATCAGAAAAATCACTTACATCAATTTGATATTTATGTACCACTGTCTTGAATATTAATATAACTTGTGTTGCATGTTAAAAATTTTAATATTTTGTAAGGTTGCTTCTTAAACTTTATTAAAACTCCCCCCTAAAGAAACATTTTTCTTTAACCTTAAGTTTTTAGCCAGCTATCTTGAATATTTGATAACAACTGCGTTTTAAATTTTTTTTAACGGATAACATTTCTTGATGCATCTTCTTGAGTATTAAAGATACCAGTAAATACTCTTTCACCAACTTTATATTTTTAACCCACACTCTTTAACATTTTTTTAAAAATTAAATTGCATCAGTTTTGCCTTGTAGACCCTATATTTTTAAGCACTCATCTCATCTTTAAACCCATTTTGATTGCTCGAAAAAAAAAAAAAGCATTCTGTATCAGTGTTTTAAAAACATCAAAACGATTGACATTGCATAAAGCTTTTTCTTTCAAAAACATTACTGGGAAATACTATTCCAACAACTTAATTAATACACTCTCTTAATTTTTTTTTAATTAATTTTTTTTATGTACCGTTTTTGCTTTGCATACTCGAACATTTTTAAGCATTCATCTAGAAGCCTGAAATAAAACATATTGCATCAATTTTTTAAATTAATTAATTAAAACGGCTGACATTTCGTGAAGCTTTTTTTTAAACATATTTCAACTTGAAAATACACTTTTATCAATTTAATATTTATAACCCACACTCTTAAGCATTCTTTTTATTTCTTCTTGTATCAGTGGCTTGCGGGCTCTATTTTTTAAAATATTCATCGGGAAATCTGTTATGTTGATAGCCGGGGGAAGAAAAAAAAAAAACCTTCTTGTAATTGTGTTTTAAAAATATTAAAATGGTTGACATTTTGAAAAGCTTCTTCTAAGGTTACTAGAAAATTTTCTTTAACTCAACTTTATAGTTCACTCTCTTAAACATTCATTTCTTTAAATTGCATCAGTGTTGACTTGTCGACTTTTATATTTTTAACATTTCATTAGGAAAACCGTATTAAAACATTTTGTATCATTTTTTAAAAAATTATATTAAAGTGGTTGACATTTAGAGATTTTTTTTTTTTTTTTTTTGCACCATTACTAAAGCTACCAGAAAATACTCTTTCACCAACTTTAAAAATTTATACTCTTGGAACATTTTTTTTTCCCTTCTCATTTGTATCAGTGTTGCCTTGCGGACTCATAATATTTTTGAAACATTCATCAGGAAACCCGTCATGTTGTTAGCCCGAGGAAGAAAAAAACTTCTTGTAATAGTGTTTTAAAAATATTAAAATGGTTGACATTTAGTGGAGCTTCTTCTAATGTTACCAGAAAATTCTATTTTACTCAACTTTAAATTTATAGCCCACACTTTTGAACTGATTTTTTTTAAAAATTGTATCAGCGTTGCCTAGAGGACACAATATTTTTAAGCATTCATCAGGAAACCCGTTATTTTGATTACCCGAAACAAAAGGAAGGAAAGGGGAAGGGGAAAAGGTGATTGTTCGACGCTTCTAGATGTTTCATTCCTTTAATCTGTGTCTTTTTATAACCTTATCCTTTAAAAGGCCCCCTTAGTTTTTTTAATTTTGTATTTTTCTCTCCATTTATTAAACTTGTGGCCGGTCACTCACTTCTTGGTTGGACGAATATTTGAAAGACTAAGATTCTTTCGCAATTCGGTTGTTGCAGTCGACCGTATTATCACGTTTCCTCGAGTTCTACTCGTGACAAAAACAATTTATGAGAAACAATTTACGAACGGGGGCCACTATTGTTTGAAGGTTTGTTTTGGAGTATTAAAAGTTTGTTTTGTATCTTCTTGACTAAAAGGGAATTTATTTGATAACAAAACCCATAGAAACTGCTCCTAGTTTAGGTTACTCTTTTTTTTTTACTAGATTCACTTTTTCACGTTTTATTTCGCCTTTACGAGCAACTTTGAGAATATTATTAGTTTAACTGCGGCAATTCGAGCTTTATGTCAGCTATACCCACTGAATATGCGACCGGACGTTTGATTTTGAAAGTTATTTTTATGTTGATTTTTTTTTTTCCTTGTCATAATAATTCGACGCTATCGTTCTTAAATTTATAATGCGAAATATATGTAGTTTGTTTACTTTCCTATTTGTTATTTTGTAAACTTATAAGTTTGTTAAAGAAGTTTTCCTGATCGCCGCTTTATTTCTTCTCACAAAAATCTTTGCGTTTTACAAAACATGAAATTATTTTTGAAAATCTTATTTTTGTTCTGTTTTTCCATAAAGATGCAAATGCAAATGATGGTGCAAATGAAACACTGGTGTCCCTTTCATATATATTTTTTTCTCTTAATTACAACCAAAAATATATTTTGGTATTTTATTATTATAAAAAACAGTTTGATAGTTAGTAAAAAAAAAATTGTGAAATTACTGGAATTATATTTGTACTAAAACAAATTATCCAAAAAAGTAGTTTAAATTTTTGTTTCATTCAAATTTAAAAATTTCTCAATGATGAATAACTTGTTTCTGTTAAGTGTAAATAACGACAAATAAGTGCAAATTTGAAAAATTTATGTTTGGAAGTGAGCCGTGTTTGGAAGATTTTGCCTTTAATGCAGAAAGAGATACCGGTTTTTCGTGCTGTAGTTCATAACCATAAATTATTAAAATGCTAAATATAACATTTATCACTTGTTTTGACGTAAATTGATACAAAATTAATGAAAAAAGTATGAAAAATATGTTTAATAAAAATTATATGTCAAAGGATTAGAAGAAACCGCTTTGAAGTCTTCGAAATTTTATGGTTTGTATTCTTCCGTGGCACCAAAGAAACTGTTCGTCTCTGATGTCAAATGTTGGTATTTTTCTGCCATTGATTCTTCTGAATGTTTGCTACAATTTGAAAATAAATATTTAGATAATTTTACACTCGTCCTATGTACTAAAATTTAGTCTGCTATTCTTTTGTAGCACCAAAATGTGTTCGTTATAGAAGTAAAATGTTGATATTTTTAGCTGTAATGATCCAAATAGAACAATATAAAAAACAAATTCTCTGAATAGGTTCTTAATGGTGAAATTTGGTGTACTTAATGGTTAAATAGAATTTTGATTTGGTATTTTTTAGGTGTACCGAGGTATCTGGCCGTTATATAATTCTTTTAGGTTTAATCCTTTTGGATCTTTTCAGTTATTAAGATAGAAATCTACTGAATAAATTCATATCACTCTATAACAAACTAAAATTGGAGATGCTATTTTTTTGTGGTAAAAAAGAATAGAAGAACTATTGAATGTCTTAGTTTTATGTTTTAGTCCTAACGTTTATCATCATAGAAGTAAAATTTTGATATTTCTGGCTATGTTGTTCCAAATAGTTTTCATAATTAATAAATGATATCTCTGAACACATTTAAACCCGTTTTATAAGGAAATAAAATTTGGTTTTGTATTCTTTTGTTGCACCATATAGGCCTGTTCTCAAAAAAAAATAATAATAATTAAAAAGATCTTCTAAATAAATTTATACTATTTTATAGAGTAAAATAAATTTCGTATTGGTAATCTATTGTTGAAACATCAGTCAGTGAAGTCTATCAGTCATAAAAGTCAATTTTTGATATTTTCAGTTATGATCCTCTTGATTCTTTGCCATTATTAAGATACGATCGCGGCGTCTTAATTAATTTCTCGCCATTTTATTGCAAATAAAATTTTAATTGATATTCTTTTGTATCCCCAAAAAGTGCGTTTGTCATTAAAGTCAGAAGCTAATAATTATAGCTATGGGCTTCTTAAATATCAAAAATAAAAAAAAAACATCTTCTAAATAAATTTGCATCCTTTTTTGTTAAAATAATATTTGATTTGGTATTCTTTTATAATATCAAAGAATCTGTTCATCATCAGAGGGAAATGTTGATATTTCTAGCTATGATTTTCCAGAATATTTTCAATAATTATTTCTTTAAAGGCTTATAAATATCTCTTTGTAGCCCTAAATAGCATGTTTATTTCTCTAACCATATCTTCGCATTTCTTGAAAAGTTTAAAGAGAAAAAAAAATCTTTTATTTACTGAAAACTTTCAATTATAATAAAATATTATGTTTGTCAGTAAACCAAACTTGTTTATTCATCATAAAATTCGCATCTTGATTCATATAGCTACGATCGTCTGGAATTTTTCGAATAATTAAATGGGGGAAAAAAATCTTCTTTAACCCCAGTGAGAACTTGGAAAAAAAAAAATGCTATTTCTTTGTAACCCAAAGTGCCTGTTCCTTATGAGAATCAAATGAGGGTGGCTCTTGAATCCTAAGAAGACAAGAAATGGAATATCGAAAAATGTCAGAACGTAATAAAATGCCTGAGAGGATCTGTGGTCCAATATATGGAAATATTGCGTTTAAATAAATATTCTCATCCCTGCATCCTGTGTTCCAATTCCTCTTCCCTTATTCCAATTTCTTCTTATTTAAGCAATAGCAATAAAAAGATTCCAAGATACGAAGAGTAAAATTGCATTTATCCGTAAAGGAGGAGTAGGCTGCCATGGAAATAGCAACCCCCTCCACCTCTTCGCACTTTTCACTCCCCATATTACGATCCTCGTGGTCAAAGCTGTCTGTCCAGCCTTTTCCATTTCCAATAGTTTTGGACGAACCGAGCACTGGAATTTGTGGAATTTCTTTACAAGCCGAATATTCCTGGGTTCTTTTCCACTTCTCCACACTTTTTACCTTTTTCTCTTCTGTCACATCCTCCCTATTCCTTGACCGCCCCTTTTAATATCTATTCCAGGTTTCTTCTTTTTTGTTCCTCCCTATTTTTTGTTCGATATAACTCTTGTCTGTCGGTAACTTTTTCTTTCTTTTTTGGTTGTGTTACATGTAATTGCAGCAAGCCGCTAACACTTTTTAATTTGTTTCATTACTTGAATCTTACGTCAGCGTGGGAATGGAATAAATTTAACTAGGCTGTTCATTTACTTTTTCTTTAGTTATAATTCTTGATAGTTCACATCAATTTGATTACGAAGTTGTTAAAATACTTTTTAATATATATTAATTCTTGATATCTTACGTCAATGTGGTTTCGAAGTCGTTAAAATACTTTTTAATGTGTTTTAATTCTTGATATCTTACTTCAATGTGGTTGCAAGGTTGCTAAAATACATTTTAATATGTTTTAATTCTTGATATCTTACGTCAATGTGGTTTCGAAGTCGTTAAAATACTTTTTAATATATATTAATTCTTGATATTTTACGTCAATGTGGTTTCGAAGTCGTTAAAATACTTTTTAATGTGTTTTAATTTTTGATATCTTACGTCAATGTGGTTGCAAGGTTGCTAAAATACATTTTAATATGTTTTAATTCTTGATATCTTACGTCAACGTGGTTTCGAAGTCGTTGAAATACTTTTTAATATGTTTTAATTCTTGATATGTTACGTCAATGTGGTTACGAAGTTGTTAAAATTCTTTATATACGTGTTATAATTCTTGATATCTTACGTCAGTGTGGTTACGAAATTGTTAAAATACTTTTTAATGAGTTTTAATTCTTGATATCTTACGTTAATGAGGGAAATTTAACTAAGCTCTTCTAATATTTTTTTTTTTTTTTAAATGCATCTATTTTTGATGTTTTTATGTGAAAGTAAAAATAGAATATGTTTTACTTGACTGTTTGAGTAAATTTTAATTTCTTTCAATTCTTGTTATCTTATGTCAACATGGGAATGGAATAAATTTTACTCAACTCCTAGAGCAAATTTTTTATTTGCTTCAATTGTAAATATCGTGAGTCAATGGCGGGGAGGAGAATTTTAATACGCTGTTGAGAGCAATTTTTTTCATATATTTATTATTATTGATATCGAACGTTAACCGGTAAATGTGAGAAATTTTAATAGGCTGTTGGAGCACATTTTATTTGTTTTTTGTTTCATTTATTTAATATCTTTACATCAACGTGGGAGTGGAATAAGTATTACTCGGCTTCTAGAGAACATTTTAATTTGTTTCAATTCTTATTATCTTACGTCAACGTGGAAATGGAATAAATTTTATTTGTTTCAATTCTAAATATCTTACTTCAACCTGGAAATGGAATAAATTTTATTTGTTTCAATTCTAAATATCTTACTTCAACCTGGAAATGGAATAAATTTTATTTGTTTCAATTCTAAATATCTTACTTCAACCTGGAAATGGAATAAATTTTA
The DNA here is from genome assembly GCA_949128135.1 of Parasteatoda lunata. NCBI lineage: Eukaryota > Metazoa > Arthropoda > Arachnida > Araneae > Theridiidae > Parasteatoda > Parasteatoda lunata. The sequence continues at coordinate 84,048,747 of OX421975.1, forward strand.
TTTGTTTCAATTCTAAATATCTTACTTCAACCTGGAAATGGAATAAATTTTATTTGTTTCAATTCTAAATATCCTACTTCAACCTGGAAATGGAAGAAAAAAATTACTAAGTTGCTAGAGCAAATTTTAATTTCTTTTAAATTCTGGATATCTTATGCTAGCGTGATAATGGAATAATCTAACTTAGCTGCTATTCATATTAGCTGTTATTAACTTTACTTGTTAAAATTTTTATTTATTTTTTAAGATTCTTAAAAATTTACTTAACCTAGAAAAAAAAATGTAATTTCAAATATGTTGCTAACACTTTTTTAAGTTTGCTCTCATTCTCGAAGGCTAAGCGGAAATGGTATAATCTAACTAGATTGCTAACACTTTTGAATTTATTTAGATTTTGAAAGACTTTCTCAGCGTGGAAATAAAGTATTTCAACTAAGTTGCTCTCATTTTATAGTTTGCTTCAATTCAATTTGGAATTATTTAACTAAGCTGTTAATAATTCGTGATGACCTGCGAAAGTGGGCCTGGAACAACTTTAACTAGACTGATAATACTTTTTAATTTATTCATGGTGTCTTACTCATCGTAGGAATGAAATATATTAGCTTCTGCTAACACTATCTAATTAGTTTCAATTCCGGATAACCTGTGAAAGTTGGACAGGAACAGCTTTAACTAGACTGATAATACTTTCTAATTTATTCTTGGAGTCTTACTAAACGCAGGAATGAAATATGTTAGCTGCTGCTAACACTAATTAGTTTTAATTCTTAATTTCTTACGTCAACAATATCAACTAGGTTGCTTGCACTTTTGACTCACCTTGTGTTGAAGACTTAAGTAAAGGAATGAAGGGGGAAAAAAAAACAACTCAAAATTAGCTATGTATCTACAATGTTTTAATTTGTATCAGTTCTTGATGTCATGTGTCAACATGATAATGGAATGACTTTTGCTAATTTGGTAACACTTTTTTAATTTGTTTACATTCAGCGTTATAGAAGTGAAACTCAGCATAAGAATGAAATATCTGAGCTAGGTTGCAAACATTTTGTAATTTGTTTTAATTCTCGATATCGTTAACAAGGAAAAAATTTAATTTAGTTATTCTCGTTTTTTTTTTTTTTTTTTTTTTTTTTTTTTAAATTATTTAGATTCATTGACGTAAAAATTAAATAATTTAATATAGCTGCTAACAGTTTGATTTATCGAATCGGAAGTCGAAAACTTGAATCGGAAATTTTTGTTAATTTAATAATCACGTTGGGAGAGGAATACCTTATTATAAAATTGATATAAAATAATTTATTTGGAAGTTTATTAAATTAAATTTAGTTTAGCAAAAAACCTTTTTATACGTATTTTTGTTTTCCAATCACATTTGCGGTATTTTTGTCTGTTCTATATCTTTTTTCATACTGCTATCTTTACATAGTATATGGTAACAGCATTTTAATTTTAACCTTAAAATGATGAATATATATTAATCCAAGCATTTTTAAACTAGTTATATTTTTTTATTGGTTGATATATTCAGAAATACTAGAAAGGAATGGTAGCTATATCTTAAGATGAGCGCTCATCGCTTATTTAATTTGTACCTAGCTTTATCTTAAATCATTATGTATTATTTTATAACTGCTCTTTTTTCTGAATTAAACACAACCTTTTACTTTCTTTGCGCACTTCTAATCAAAGAACTAGAGTTATATCACGCAGTATATAATTCATAATACTACAAAATAATTGAAAATGACTTAAGAAATGGTAAGTTAATATTTATTTGAAAACTCCATTTGCTTTTTGACTTTTTTTTTTAATTGTGATTTTTTATGTTTAAAGATTTTTTCTATTCTTGTCATTTAACGATATTATTCAAAACTCTAACTGAATTCATAATTTTAATTTTATTTTATATTATTAACTTTCTTTATATTTTATTAAAAATATGTTCTTTAATATATTTTTAAAATAATGGTTAAATAGAAAATTTCTATCGCTGAAACAATTTATAATAGATGTATGTACTGGCCAATTAAAGAAATGCTATTAAATTTTAGCATTTTTCATTAGTATCAAATGTAAAATTATAAAAGATTTCGTGTAAAAACTGAAAATGGTGATGCTTAGTTAAAAAGAAAATATAAAAACGTTATAAGCTCTAAAGAATGGATGATAAATGAACGTCTTCATTATGTTTATTAGAGAAAGGACGCCACCTATTGGGGAAACGAGTAATTTCTTGCGTATTAATCTCTTTTATATTTCTTCTGTATGGCAATCCAATTTATTTTATGTGTCTAAAAATTATGTTCGGAACGTTTTAAAGTTAATATCTTCTGAAAAAATTTAAATTTTTGTTTTATTTAGATTTTATCTTAAATTTTTTTTTTTTTTGTAAAATTACGTAAATAGGAAAAAAGTTCGTAGTTTATTCTGGTGTTGGGTGATACTGAAATTTCAATATCGTAGTATTTTCTGATTTATGTAATTTGCATTATTTTTTACATAGGTCAGTATCGTTACCGAAATAAAATTTATTTATAGTCAGTATAATATTTCTTTCCATAATTAAGATAATACTCGCAAAATTATGTTATTCATCATTTAACGTTGTCAATAATTGATGACGATATTATCTTATGTTTGATAATTATCATTAACGATATTGCTTGCAATTGTCGATAATAATAACGATATTATCGTATTCTATAATCAACGTTGTTTATAACAATCGCTATGTTATAGATAATACTTACATAATTACCTTATCTAATATTTGAAGTTGTGTATTATAATGACGATACTACCCTATTCTATAAAAACCGTTATTGGTAATGCTTGTGATATTATCGAATTCTATTTTTAATCTTGTTAATGATCATGATATTATCGTATTTAATAATTACCATTATCGATAATAATTTTCACACTACTGTATTCCATTTTTTTTTTTTTTTTTTGTCCAATTATAATCGCGTTACTATCATTCTCAATAATGATCGTTTATTCGTTGTATATCGTAAGACCTGGCTTTCACAATATATTGTGAGAATAACTTATAAAATATTATCGTGATGTATTAGAAATTTCCATAGATTATTTAGCTCTAGTTTATTGTTATTTTTACTTTTATTGTCTGTTTAATTTTGTATACTTGATCAAATTTTTTTTTCCTTTTATTTTCCCTTTTAAGTAAAATATTTTATTTTGTATCATATATACCTTTCTTATTCATTTAACTTAACTGAGCATAACCTTTTTTAGAGAAAATTGTTGGGGCGCTTCTTGGGGTCAAGGAGGATTCCTAAGTATAGTTTGTTGGTATTAATTATGATTTTTTTTTTTTTTTTTTTTTGCTGTAATATGAATACTAATTCATCTTAAAGATTCAAAAACAAAGTATTACAAATTTACTGTAATATTTACAATGTAAATGTGTTTGCCAAGTAAAAATTGTCATATACTTTATCTTCTTTGAAGAATTTCAATGTTATGATTGGGGTATTTTACTAGAATTTACGTCTTTCTTTTTTTTTGTTGTTGTTAATTATGTAGTTTTCAGATTGATTTAATTAGAGTAAAGGGCACACGTGGACCATTCAACGGCCGCAAGTTTTGCACCGCTAACTTACCTTTACTCTGCTGTAAAATTTTAGTGCATTTTTATGCTAATCATTTTAGTTTATTTTAATACCTTTTTTTATATTATTACATTACATCAAAAATGGTGTAGTAAAACATCATAAATTCTTTGGTGTTTGGTGCAGGGGATACATCTGGCATGTTCCTTTTCACTACTTTTGCTGTTAAGTACTTGTCCCTATTTTTTTTGTTCTGTAACAGTAAAATTTATAATAAATATTATGAAACTCATGCAAGTCTGTAAAAAAATACATTTTCGATACAATTTTAAATAAGTATAGTTGGTTAAAGATGCACAACACATAAATTATTAAAATAAAATTAGTTAGTGAATCAAACATACGCATACCACGGAGAGAATTTTAATTCGAATTCGTATTAGGTTTAACAGAACAGATGCGGATGCATATTAATTGTTATAAAATTATTTAAAACAATTGACAGATATTTAAAAGTTAACTATAATTATCTTTTTACACAACTAAAAATATGCATGTATTTTGTAACAGCGTACTTTTGTTTTTGTAGATGTGCAACAGAGTACCAAAAACAAAGAATTCACGCTATTGCGTACACTTTTTGCGATGTCCAAAGTACGCCAAAGTTGTTATTTTCGGAAGCGAAAATAATTCATGAATTGTGTGCATGCGTGTGAGTTTGGCGTTACCATTTTCCATTATTGATGTTTAGGTCTACCTTCACGCAGTTCTTTTGGGTTATTCAACACCAAATTTAGAACACCACAATTTTTACAATGTAATATCGTTTGACTTAAATAGTTCATGTAAGATCTTAGCTAAATTTATTTTAATTGAGTACTTGCACTTCAGGAAGAAGATCATGAATATCCACACTTGTGACATAAGACCTCAGCTGAGCGTTTATAAGCAAAATGGCGTGTTAAAGTTGAGCTAAGATTCTCCATATAAGTGAGAATGTTAAATAACGTGAAGCTAATTAAATACAACTCCGTATCACACATCAAATTTGTTGAAATATAATTATTTCTCGCCTACGTCTTCTACTTAACTTAGATTTAATATTTGATTATGCATTTTATTGTAACCGTGATATATTTTTGTTTTTTTGTACCTGGCAACTTCCATGCATAATTAGTTTGTTTATGTTCTACGTGACCTGTCTTTGTGTTAACTAAGAAATATGTAGTAAAAGAATTGAAATATTTACGAAAGAATATAGAATGTGTCACTTAAGAGAATTGATTCTTGACGGGATTGTCTTACTCGGATAATAATGAAAAGAACTGTTGCTAACTTAAAAAATTGCCATTGTTTCAACAACCAATCAGGGTCGAGATACCCACATTACGTCACTTGCAGATATGCCATTATGGCTAAATCATTACGGATGAAATTATGAGACTATATAAGTGTTTTTGTTAGTCGTTATGAGGTTGTTCATCATATATTTTTTCTCTAGCTTTATTTATTATTATATCGTTAAAAATTTTACTTTATCATCTTCAGGTTTGTTTTTAATTTTAATTTGAACTTGCGATTATTTTACAATGCTTTCTTCGATGAGGGGTATAAGCTGAACTTCATGTTTGGTTAGTTTTTCCATAAGTCAACACTAAACTTTTCCAGAACGCAGATAATATGAATTTCCAGAACAAATAAACATTAATAACATATATTTTCGTTCGCAACATAATTTTCATTCGCGAGAGTTCAAGAAAATTTTTTTTCCTCCAGAAACTTAAGTTTTAGTTTTAAATACGCCACATTGATTGGGAGAAATTATATTAAATTGGCTACGTATTTTATTTTAAAATTTTGGGAAGTAAAAGCTGAGTGCATATTGTAGTCCTTGATACAAGAAATTTGATATTTATTTAATAATTTTGATGGCTTTCATCTCTTATTTTTTTCAACATTTTTATTTTGAAATTGAATGAATGGATGATTGACTTACTGTAATTTAATTACAGTGTTTGCACTTAAATCGAGTATAGTATTGGAATATAAATTTTGGATTACAATTACAATAAAGAAAACAATATGTTTATTTAATATGGGAAAGCGGGGACTTGGCCGGAAGGTTTCTGTTATTTAATGTATAATTTTGATAGTTTTCGTCTCTACTTTTATAAATTTTATAAAGTGAAAGTGAATGAATATATATTCAACATACTATAATTTAATTACAATGAAAGCACATAATTTGGAGATAGTGTTGGAATAAAATTGTACAACTCACAATTAAGAAAAAAGTGCGTCTATTAAAATTAAGAAAACAGACATTTTGCAAAAATATTTTCAATAATTTTACGTCAAAGGAAACATTAAAATACTACTCTTTAAACATAAAAAAAATAGGAAGGGAAAACTGAATTAGAAGCATTACTACACACAAAAAAAGATACCACCAACAGAAATCGACAGCTGTGTATTGTGATGGCCTTGACCTTAACTACTTGTGCTACTTTTCTCAAGGCCGCCCAATTACGTCAAACCACGTGGACTGAAAGGGTTAACGAACGTGAAAGGGTTGATATCTCGTTGATATAGTAGGAACAAAAACAATTCAAGATTGAAAAGGATTGCCTCTCTGTCATCGCGTAGCCCTAATTCCGTTCTTCTGCAACCCTTTCTGCACTTTTCTTCTTCCTCTATACCCCTTCACTTCCCCCCTTGATTGTTTGGCTAACAACCGCTATTTTAATATCTTTATTTTCTTCTCTATTCTATTGTTAATGAAAGAGATTCTTAGTTTCTGTATTTTGGGACAGAGGGCAATTTATATATATATATATATATATATGTAATGGATTCTGTTAATTGAGATGATTGTGATCTTTTATCCTGTCATTATTGAATGTATTGATGATTGTGTTTTACTTCTCAAATTGATCATCAATTACATCAATTTAACATGATTACAAGTCTTATATTTCGCAGTATTATTTTTTGCGTACATTAAAGGGCTTCGGTTGTTAGTATTTTTTTGAAAAGCTTGGTATTTTATTTTGGAGTTATTGTGTTTTATTTCCCGTTTGTAATGGAGGGCAATAAAATTTTTCGTTTCTTATTTCCATAATTGAATATAGCTCCATCATTTTTCCTCACCTAAATTTAATCCAGCATTTTTAATTGGTTTTATTTTATTCACTTAAATCCTCTCATTATTAATAAAGTTTGTTTTTCTTTGAAATTTAAGTTGTCCTTATTCTGTTCACCCAAGCCTTCTCATCCGTCCAAATGAATTTTTTTAAGTGAATTTTTAACTGATTTTATGCTAACCTAAATCATCTTGTCCATCTTATTATTGATTTTATGTGAATTTTTAGCTGATTTTATTTTATTCACTTGAGCTTTTCAATCATTTCCTTTAGTATATTTTATTTTAATTTTTAGCTGATTTTATTATGCTAACCTGAATCATCTTGTCCATCCTATTATTGATTTTGTGTGAATTTATAGCTGATTTTATTTTATCAATTTGAGCTTTTCCATAATTTCCTTCAGTATATTTTGTGTAAATTTTTAATTGGTTTTATTTTATCCACATGAATCCTCCCATTTATATATATGTTTTATGTGAATTTTTAATTGGTTTTATTTTATTCACCTGAATCATCCTATCTATTTTTATGTTTTTTGTTGATTTTTAGTTGGTTTCTTTATGCTGTAAGTATCCTCATGTATGTTTTAGGTGAATTTATAATTTATTTTATTTTCTTAACCTGAACTCTCCTTTTGGTTTTTACGTATATTTTATGTGAATTTTTAATTTTTTTACTTTTTAATTTTTTGTTATTTCGAGCCCTACTTACGTATATGTGCTATGAGAATTTTTAGTTGGTTTTGTTATGTTTACGTAAATTCTCTCATCCGTAACTAAGCGTCTTTTTGTTGGTTTGTTTCCATTATGTATTTTTTCCCGGAGCAATAGTTGCATCATCGCTTCGCTTTTTTTTTTTAACACTTTTTATGAACAAAAAATTTCTTTGATTAAAATATCAAAGATGATTTTTACTGCTTTTTTTTAATTATTATAAATATCTATATGATTTTTTTTTATAAGGATAGATTTGTTCGAGTTACATTTTTGAATACAAATATATTTAAAATGCATTTAATGAAAATACTTTTTTTTTCCTCTATCATTCTTTTCGTTTTTACTTATAATAACGTAAATTGTCTAGTCTCTACTATTTTTTTCTTTTGTAAGAACATAATAATATATCTTAAGATACGTAATAAGACTGCATAATAAGATTACTTGAGATAATTATTTAATAGAATATAGATGGTAATTTAAGTAAAATAACTTAGATTTATTATCTATTATAATAAAAACTTTTATTGTCCAGATTATTATATTTTTACTTATGCCGACCGGCCTGTATGTTGATCAGGGGCTGATCTCATGTCATTAAGGTCCCGGATTCAAATCCCAGTCAGAGCAATGGAATTATTTTCCTTTCATCTCTCTTTGTACTTTATGTACGTAGGTCAACCCATCTGCTCCTCTGATACTAGAATGCCAAATGTCAATATATACGGGTGGGCATTGGGGAAAAAAAATATTTTTACTGAATTCCTATAAACGAGTATGTGTTTAAGGAAACTGTTGCATTGTATTGTTTCGTTTTTAAATACTTTTTGCAACTGGGAATAAGGCACAGTGCTTTAAATCTACAAGTTACTAATTGTATTAATATATCCAAAGCAAATGTATTGTTTGCTTCAGCAATATTGATACAATATTAGAAAACACACTACGCGGATATAATAGTGTGAGCTGACGATCAGATTTTATCTTAACGTTATTTTGTTTTCTGGCTTTTTAATTTTTGAAAATTTTTAGTTATTTTTCAATTATTAATATTATTTTTCTCCTTTTTTAAAAAAAAATAATTTTCCTTTTTTACTTCATATATATATATATATATACATATATATATATATATATATATATATATATATATATATATATATATATATATATATATATATATATATATATATATATATAAGAAAGGATAACCTAATCTTATAAACTAGTGCTATAGTGATTTTAATACTTTCACGATATCAGGAATACTGTAATCTTACGATAAGTATTAACTATATGATAATTATTATTGACAACGATAATATCACTGTCTTTATGGACAATATGAAATATGTTCTTGTATGATATTTTGCGAATAATATTCATCGAATAAGATATTATCGTTTGTGTTAGCAAGTTTTACCAAGTTAAAAATATTTTTATATTAGGTAGCCCATAAAAATATCGTCATATGTCGTGGAATATCGTTATTTCTTGTCAATATAATATTCCAATATCTCTAACTGATAAACGATAAATACCTTTTTTTTTTTTCATTTTACTTACTGTAAAACCAATTTGGTTCAATTTGGCTTTTAAGTGACCCCCTATATTCTGCATTCTAATTTCTTTTATAACTACAGTATTAATTCTATAAAATCTGCTTCATATTATTTTCTAAGCAGTTACTGTAATTACGCGCAATTTTCACTATCCCTATCAAGTTGCTACAATCAAAATAACCGTAATCAGAAAATCAAGTTAAAGAAATTTTCCTAAATGTTTTTTTTTTTGCAGTACTCATCATTTAACGTTTGTGTTTTGATGAAATAGGCGTTACTAAATACACCCCTCGAACATAGTCTTATAATAACATTCCCCCGAATATATTATCGGAAGCACACCTGTAATTTCACAATTTCTTCCATCTCCTTGTTTTTTAATGAGATTTGTTATTACTGTAATCATAGTTTAAGAATATTCTTTGCTGTTTTGTTCTCTTTTAGTTATTCACTTGTGCGTTCTACTTAAAAAAAACTTGCTAGTTGGGGGATCGCCAAAAAGAATTGAAAATTTTGTGCAGTTTGACTTTAATTTTTTTTTCTTTAAGCTTGGTCAAAATGTGCAAGGATTTTGCAGTTTTTATATTTTCATATGCCGCATGTATCAGATTGTCTTAGTTCAGATTTATTTATATTTTTAAATTTACGGAGATTAACACTTAAATTTTTTAACCTTATACACTATTAGAAACTCTGGAGCGTTTTAAACCATAATAGAGAGATTTTGCATTGCCTTTCTCTTACGTTGATCTTAATGCTAACCGTATTACCTACCTCTTAGCGTTATTGTGTTTTCAGGAGAAATTGCCGTGGCGTTTTAAAGGTCAAATAAATAGCGTTTTAAAGGTCAAATAAATAGCGTTTTAAAGGTCAAATAAATAGCGTTAGCTGGTAATCCGTACCACTATACTAAATCTCGTTATTACGGTTCTAGTTCGCCGCGACTTAAATATGAGCCAAATTGAAACTGTTCAAATTATTCCTTCATAAACTTGATTGCACGATACTAAGGTTCGAAAAATTTTTTAAAATTGCCACAAATCATGATAATTTTTTAAAGACGATCAGTTACTTATAAACAGTAAAAAGTAATAATAGATGAGTATGAGAGTAAATTTTATTTTATAATCGTCATTGTACACACGACTCTATTTTGAGTTTACGACTAATGTTCAATTCCTAAGCCTTGTAATTCTGAACCTAATTCAGAAAACAAGGAAACTCTTGGATCAAGTATTGGTAGAAATTTGCCTTCGTGGAGGACTCTTTTGATAAAACTTGCCTGTATTTGCGTTCCACGGAGAGTAAAATCACGAAAACCTCCCACGGTTAGTCTTACGGCAAGTGGGCTCTAACCCATTATTCTTTTACCACTCAGGATATTTTACGTCATCACTGTGGTCGGTGTGAGTCGGATGTGGAATTCATATCGACTAGCCATCGCTGGGATTCGAACCAGGTTCATCGTATTGGAAGGCGAACGCTCTATCCCCTGAACTCCCACGGCTTTATGAGTATAAATTGATAGAAACGTTTTTATACTTTAAACCTCTATATTTGCTTGTATAAAATTGAAAGTCTATCTTCAAAGTTTTTTCCTGCAAGGCGACATTCTTACAAATTAAACTTTCCACAATTTTTGAATGGCTTTTATAGTTGTTTTTGTGTTTTTATCTACATGTTGGTAATATATTTTGAATGAATTGGGCGTTCGACTTCCAATGAGGTGACCCAGGTTGTATTCCCAGCAATGGCTGTTTGTATCGTGTGTCGTATCACTGTATCCTCAGCGTATTATAGGTTAAAATCTCCTTTCCGTCGGGCTAATCGTTGGAGGTTTTCGTGTTTTTTTTTTTAAATCTCCATTTTACGTAAATGCGAGTTAATTCCATCAATAAGTCTTGGTTTATCTAACGCTTGATTCAGAAGTCCACTTGTCTTTTGGATTGGTCTCAAAATTACATGGTTAAGATTAATGTACATCTATGTTTAACAAGTTAAATATAGATGGTTATAAACTCTGAATTAGGTTGGCTGGTTATATGATAAAATGAAATATATGTTGCCAATATATTTGGAATCATTTCGCTACTTATCATCCTCTACCTTAATTACTGCGCATGCAGTATTGGAAAAAAACATTTTTTCCATTTTTTTTCAGCCCCCGCCGTTATGGAAACAGCATTTTTACAAAATTATCATTTTCATATCAATTGAAATAGAAGCAGGTGAAATATGGTGGGAAAAATTGTGTACTCGCTTAGGCTCGCTGTCTTAATCATTAGCTTATGTATTTTCTACAAGTTTAAACAATGCTTATTATCCGTCAATTAAAAAAAAGTTAAAGATCTGATCATAACCTTACATTCAATCTTTTACGACGCTTTGCAAGATGCTAAAGATATTGTCACGAAATATCCATATCAAAATTCGATTTGTGGTTTTCGTTTTGCCGGTGTAAAAGAATTCATATTTGAGTACAAGCTTATGTATGGGGCATGTGTAAATTTTTTTTCTATCAACCCATAGCAAGATTGTTTCTTGATGTAAAGCTTAAATCTATAGACCACACCCTAGATTACCAATAACTGTTCAGAATGTATCTGAAATTGTGATAGAATATTCTATAAAAGTGGTACTCATTCCGAGAAGTTAATTTATTATTTCATGTTTTATGTCGAATATTCCTTTTTAACCCTCTGAATGCAGAGCAATGCATACTCACCTCCCTGATTTTAAATTCGCGAGGATTTAATGTAAAAATAAATCATTATAAAAATTGCAGACTTCTGAAATGGAATAAATGAGATTTTAAAATGTATACTGTCGGGATTCTATTCAACAAATCTATATTTACCGAATTTTCTTTTTTCCCCGATTTAAAATGAAATCAAAAACCCTATTAAACGATAAATAATGTTTGATTTGGTAAGGTCATATCAATTTAGCGAATAAAGTTTTCAATTCCAATGGACTCGTTAAATCCTCAGCGGCTCCGAATTGACTCGTTAAGTCAGGCTCCGAATATATTACTTAAAAAGATTTAGTATACCAGTGCCATGGTGACAGAATCGAGTCTATAAGTCCAATTTTCTTTGAAATTTTTCTAAATCTATAGATATTAATCAGAAAATTTCACAACGCAAAAATTTTACATCTCGTCTTCAGCTCATACGATTATATTCGCAAAAATAACGCTTTCTAATATTATACTAATATTGTTCCTATTTGTGTTTTGTTTTTATATTTTGTTATTTCAGTAAAGTGAAGAACTTGTTGCGGCAGACGTTTTATCATTATTAAAGATGGTGTTACTCAGTTATTCATTCATTCATATTTGAACCTTGTCTGTTCAATTCAATGCTTAAACGTCGACAAAAAACACAAATTATAAATTTTTTATGATTTTGTTTAGTAGTAAAACAAAACACAAATAAGGGTTTTTAATAAACTTTATTTTAGTCCCAAATCGATTTAAGTAGTTTTACTTATAGTTTAATGTTTATATGCTAACAAAATCGATATTATTATTTTTTTTTTTTTTTTTTTCTGATTATCCGACAATTTTGATTTTCTGACGTACCCCAAGTCAGATAATCCGGATTCTACTGAAAATAAAATGAAAAACATTTGCAACTATAATAAAAGTTAAAATTATGCACCTTTGATTGTCTTCAGCAAGTGTGCTACATTGTTATTTAACGTTCTGCTATTATGATGTATGGTGTGGCAATTATAAGATCGCTTTTCGCATCATGAATGAATTATTTTAGCAGTGTGTGTACAGAACAACAAAAAAAAATTTAATAACTTTTGATCTATTGATCGGATCTTCACGTTCTAGGAATAAATCTTAATAGTTCGAGCGATTGACCTCAAATATGAAAATTAATTAGTACAGAAGATATTTTAAGTCACGATATTAGGCACGAAAACGTATTTTCTCTGAATTAACATACCTTTTTTACAACGGATTCGGATTTTTGACCTCCAAATTATAGGTAGTATATCTGGAAATGTGGAAAATCTGAGAAATATCGTCTTCATAGTTTGGCCAGGAGTCTCGACCCCTTAATGTTTAATTTGACGTTTTGCGTTTTTCGCCATATGTCAAGTGAATTGAAGAATTTCTGCACACAATTATGAAATTCATTTAACTAAAGATGTAAAAAATGCAAAAAATAAATTTTAGTAAATATTTATCATTCTTTATTATTTTATTTAATATCAGTCGAAAAAACTGTAAAGTATTCAATTCTTTACATCATTTTGAAGGCATCAAGCTCTATGGTAAAGGACAGAAAGGTCTCTGAACATCGAATTTTTTGCAATGCGAATCAATTTAAGTGTCCAAATGTATGATAAAAAAAACTCGGAAACATTAAAATATTTTCAACGTGAATCGGTTTTTTAAGTGGCCAAAAATATAAGGACTTTTATTATTAAAATTTTTGCAACTTGAATCAATTTTTTTACTGTCTATGGCGTAGGATTCAAAATATCAAAACTGTTGCTACGTGAATCAATTAAGTGTCCGAATTTATGGTAAAGAATTCAAAACATTAAATTTTTTGCGACTCGAATCAATTTTTTAAATGTTTGAAGCTATAAAAAGACCCGAATTATTAAAATTTTTGCAACATGAACCAAATTTTTAAGTGTCCATAAGGATTCGAAGTATCAAATTTTTTGCAACGTTAATCAATTTTTTAAACGGCTTACGAAATTTATTATGGTAAAAGACTCGAATCAGCTTTTGCAACGTAACTTATTTCTTTTTTAAAAAAGAAAGAAAGAAAAATCGAATGCATCATGTAATAATTACATAGGATCGTTTGAAATTCAATTTCTGTTGTCCTTTTCTTCTCGCAAGAGACGAAGAAAACAATGTCGCGTGGTCTAGGAGAGAGGGTTATAAATAAACAAGAAGTTTTTCGATTGAAAAATGGTGAGCTTTGGTAAGAAATGCGTCCGCTTCTGGAGGTGTCGGGTCATTCTCTTTCATTGTGCCACGTCGCCGGAATCCTTAATGCGATCTCTCTATCTGTCGAAGGGGGGGCGACCTCTCGCTTTCGGATGCATTTATTTGTCTTGAATATTTGACAGTGGTGTTTGTTGTGAGGGCAACGTGCCAGCTTTGTTTCCTTCTATATATGATAGATGAACTGGGATTCCGCCAGAAATGGTCCTCTTGACTCTCTTTTTCAAATGACGGATTATTTTCTTCTTCTTCTTCTCTTGCCCGCTGGTCTTTCTCTTCTCTTTATTTGTTTATTTTTCATTACTGCTATTTCTCTCTCTCTCTTTTCGTGTATTTTCAACTGCCGATGCGTGTTCGGCTGCAATAACAATTGATTTGTGATGCTTCTTTTCGTGGAGTTTTTATTTCTTTTTTCTTCATGCATAAGTCTGTGAGATTTGTTCGGTTCGAGTCGGAGCTCTTGGAATGTTGGCGACTTTTAATTTTATTGAAATTGGAAATTTTTTTTAGTGTTAAGAGTTTTTATTTTTCTTGCAATATTGAACTTTAAATTTTTTCCGTATTCGGATTTTTTTCCCTCTTCATATTTTGTATTTGTAGTAGTTTTTTTTTTTTTTTTTTTTTTTTCCTTTCAGTATTATGATTTGTGTGTTTTTGGCAGTTTCTTGAGAGATTTTTTCTAAAAGATAATTTTATATTTTTCTTATTAATTTGAGTATTTGCTTCTTATTGTTATTTTGAGTTTTTCTTCGTATTACGGAGTTTTTCCGTATTGTTTTGATTTGATATTTTCTTAATGTAATTTTGAGTTTCTTTTGTTCTAAATATTGTTTTGAGTTATTCATCTTGTAATTATTTTGATTTGTTTTTTCTTATTATTATTGATTTGAGTTATCGTTTCCTATCATTGTTTTGAGTTTTTTAAGTATTGAGAATTACGGTTTCTTTGATTTAGTAACAATTTGTTAAAACTTTTTATTTTTAAGTGAAAATGGTTTTGACTATTACGCCAACCGAATTAATTATTTAACCACCACACATTTGAAAGGCAATTTTAAGTGTATGCGTTCGCCGCACTTAAAATTGTTTTTCCAATGCAAGTGCTGGTGTCTTTCAATTGTAACTACTAAGATCAAGTATCCATTTGTAGCAAGTCATTATACATTCGAGTTGCAGATATATATGAAAAATGGACCAGTTGATACTTAGTTAATAACATTAATTTGAAGACATTAATTTGGTACATCCGAGATCTAAAGGGTAGTATTACTGTCAGAGTAATAATTATTATTTTTTTTTTTTTAAATATAATAAATCTCCATATCGCAGTTCTTTTATTTTACTTACAGCTATACAAGTAAATTTGGTACTATAGAAATTTGTAAAATACATTGATCATTTGTAATATTACGTAAAAGATGTTATTACGCATGATAAGGGTTTCATGAATGATATCGTTAAGATAAGGATTATCAAGAAAACTAACTACTATTTTATGACTATATTTATATTTATATATTTTATAGCCGACTTTGAACAGCCGACCCAATTTTGAATTTACGACTATCAATCATAAACTCCATAGCCTTGTTATTTTAAACCCAGCCCAGAAGACACGAGAACTCCTAGATCAAGCGTTCTGACAAACTAGCTTTCGTGGAGGATTCATTGTTAGACCTAACCCGCATTTGCGTTGCATGGAGACGAAAACCGCGAAAACATCTCCCACCCTTTTTTTCTGACGAAAAAAGGATTTTTACCCATGTTCCGTCTACCACTGTGAATAGTTTACATCAGGGAGCAGAATTGGTATCAAACTAACCTTAGTAGGAGACTTTTTGATGGAACAAACTCGCCTTTGTGTTACATAGAGTTGAAAACCTCAAACCCCCTTGACAGTTAGCCCGACTGGAAAGGGATTCTAATCCATGATATTTGACGTCATCACTGACGACCTGAGGCAGGATTCGTATTGTCGCTGGGATTTAGGTGATCCTTTATGGCTCAAATAAATATGCGCTCTAAGTTTGAGTACTTTCGGTATAGCGACCTCGCGTTCGTTATAGCGTCCGTATTTTGGACCACATGCGTCGTTATATCGAGTGGCGACTGTTTTGTTTTTAATCGGTTATTTGTTTTCTTCTTGCAATAATGTTTTGCTCATGATTTGTTACAACTATTAACCTGCGCACTGTATCTTTTCTACTTGTAACTTTTCGCACTTTTTATCACTCCGCCTTAAAGCGGTAATATTTTTCTTACGGATTATTTTCTCCTTTATCTTCTTTTTCTTTACACCATTTTTTTTCCTTCCTCGCGCCGTTCTGATTCGTTTTATATATTTGTTTATTTATCATTATTGCCATTTCACTCTTTCATCATACGTATCTTTCGAATTGGCGATGCGTCTATTGCACCGCTGTAACAATTGATTTGTGATTCTTGGTGGTGTTCTTTTTCTTTTATTGTGAAGAGCACTCCATGCATAAATGTTCGTGTGATTGTTCTGTCTGAGTCACTGCTCGAAGCGAGAAAAAATGCTTGTGATTTTTAATTGGCAGGCTCATTCTTTTGGGAGCCTATTCCTTGTTGATTCAATTGTCATTAATTATGTTACAGTGTTTGCTTTTCTTGATTTTATTTGATTTGCTTTGGTGGATGCTTTGATTGATTGTATTAGTGGGTAAACCCAGATTTTTCAATAGTTTTATGAAAAGTAATTTTTGAAGATTTATTTAGTGCCACACTATTGTTTAAACTTGATTGTTTTGGATTTTATATTTATAAAATGTGGATTATCATTATTTGATTTTTGGTGCTACGTCATTACGTAAGGTGATTAAATTGTAACTGACCAAATTTTTACTTTTCTTACATCAATTTTGAGTTTTTTTTTTTTTTTTTTTTTTTTTAAACTGCTAAATAATAATCGTTTTTTTTTATTTTTTTTTTTTTTTTTTTTTTTTTTTTATTATTATTATTTATTTACTTTTTCTTTGAATCTGGGTAATTGTTTGAACCAAGTAATATTTACACTGACGAAAAAATATTAAAATATCACTAAATTTTCTAATTTCATTTTTCTTTTTTAAATTCTAAAAAAATTTGAGCAGTTTTTTCCTTTAAAAAAAATCTGAATTATTTGTAAGACGATTGAAGTTTGACTTCTATTGGTGATATATTGTATATTTTTATTAATGTTGTTATAAATAATATTTCGTTTGAATTTTTACTTTAGAGCAAAACAGTTCAAATATTGTTCTTTTGTGACATGAGAAATAAATTAATTTCATTGTTGTCAGTATGTTAATTAATTTTGTTCAAAGCTATTTATTTTAAATTAGGTGCTATTCAAATATTACGGAAGCAGTTAGAGGGGGACAATTTTTTTTATGCTTACGTAAAACGCTAAGCTTTCTTTGGGATTTAAATGCTTACGTACAGCATGGTTATGAACAAAATTTTGAGCGAAATTTTATATTATAACCATTGTTATTGTATAACCGAACCAATTTCGTGTTTTCGTTTACTAGTTCAATTCCGTAGCCTTGTAATTTTGAATCCAACCCAGAAGACTCCTAGATCAAGTATTGGGGAAATTTTGTCTTCGTGGAGGCCTTTTTGATGAGAATAGTCCGCATTTGCGTTACATGGAGAGGAAAAGCTCCCACGGTTAGTCTGACGGCAAGAGGACTCTAACCCATTATCCGTCAAATCCTGAGGATATTTTTCATCAGCACTGTGTTCGGTGCGAGTCGGATACTTGGATTCGAATAAGGGTCACCTCATTGGGAGCCGAGCGCTCTACCCCCTGAGCCATCACGGCTCTTTGAGCGAAATTGAAGTATTGTTGCTAAGGAAGTTCCCTGAAATTTATTCTACTTCGAAATACGATTCAATGATTGCTTCCATCCTTGCCGTATATAAAATGGTACATGAAATCAGCATATAGTTAGTTCATTAATTGAAATAAACTTTTTTTTTGTGATTGAGGATTGCTAATAATAATTTTTAAATAATGAACATAAGTAAAAACAAAATAATTAATGAAAATCAATTAATAAAAAGAAAGAAATTCGCGTGAATAGAAACAAATTAGCTTTCTTAAATGGAAGTAAATATACATAAATAAAAGTAAATAAACATATGCTGATAAAAATAAATCTTTGATTGAAAAGAAATAACTAGGCAATACGAAGATTTAGTGAATGGAAACATATAAATAATTTTCATTTTAAGGAAAGATGTGCTATTTGTTCAATATAATAGGATTATTTATAAATAATATTAATTAAAAAAAAACAATAGTTTACTCCTATTTTTAAACTGATTTTAGGAATGAATGTGCAACTTGCATACGATACTAGAAACAGAATGATACTAGAACTTGAAAGTTCTTGTTATTTTCAGGCGAATTGGAAATTTTTTTTTTTTCTGGTTAAAAAAAAAATCCGTTCTGCTTCTCTTATTAATATTTTCTAATTTTTAAAAGTTTATTATATTTATTACTTTTTGTTAAATCCTTTCGAGGATAATAAAAATATCGGGTCACCTTTAAGAACAGCTTGAAAGTTCTCATCATTTTCAGGCAAATTGAAACAATCGTTTGCGTAACGATAAATAAAATGAATACTAAAAAGTTTTTCGCCTTCCCTATTTGCATTGCGCGAGTGCTTTTCCGTTATCCAGTAAAATTTTCGAAACGTTAGGTGAATAAAAAGTGCGCGACGGAGCTACCACGCATCCTTCTCTCTTCGAATCTGCTTCCACTCTCAACCCTTTCGAGTCACGTGATTCGGATGAAGGTGGGACATCCCCCCGACCAATGGGACTCTTTCACCACACGATATGTTTGTTTGATGAGCTCGCCTACAAACCACTTGTAGGTCGTCGCGCGTCTTCATCCCTAAAAATTTGAATGGAATCTTGATTACACACTTTAAAGACATGTCTTACTGTTCTACTGCCTGTTGGCTCTATAAAGGTACATTTATTTTTAAAATAAAACTTTTTAACCAACACCCTCCCCCAACCTTTGTTCCTGACCTGTCACGGAATGATGTTTGTTTTGTTTGTGTTTTCGTTCCTGGATAAAGTTGCGTCATCGTTTTTTATCAGGTGATGAAAGGAGTTAATTTCGAATCGTCTGCCTTTTTTTTTTTTTTTTTTTTTTCCATTTGGTTATTGTAAAAGCATGTATTGTATTCCAAACGCTTTGATATGCATGTCTAATTATTTGCTTGCAAATAAAATTGCTGCATGTATTTGAATTTTTGAAAGTAAATATCTAATTGTTTTTATTTTTAAATTAATCACTTTTCTGATTATTGAAAATCGAACATTTTATTCTTATTCATACAAGCAATTAATGATGTCTAGATAATAATGGATTTTTTTTTTTTTTCTGCTGTCGAACTTCAATTTTAGAAAACAAATATTAAAATGTCAACGTCTGTTTAAATCCAGTGTTGAAAATTCGGCATTTTATTATTATCTAATGACAATACCTAAATAAAACAGTGGAATTAAGTGTTAAGAATTCAATTACATAATTTAAATCCGCCATTTTTAAAGGTGTAAAATCGGACATTTCATTATTTATCGGACATTCATAAAGGCAATTATTGATTACAAAGTAGATATTACTTTTATTAGTAGTTGTAATTAGATGGCGTAGTGAATGTTATTTTTTGCGGAAGAATTTTAGTGTTTGACTTCTAAATATATATATATTTTTTCAATTTGTCTTTTTTCTCAATATTTAAAAGGCCACATTTCTTTATTGTTCATAAAAGCGTGAAATTAATACAACACGGTGAATATTTTTTCACAGTGAAATTGTTTAAAATGTAAATGCTTGAATGAAGGTATCGAAATATTTACTTAAATTTATCTTTTTTCTTAGTATTGAAAATCGGGCATTTTAAATCGTTCAATCATAAACGCAAATGATAATGCATTGGGGATATTCTATTTTTGGCAGTGAAAACTAAATTTTTTAAAGTAAATATATAACTAATCATTTAAATTTACTAGGCGTTGAAAAAAAACTGATATTCTCCCGTGCATGGAAACTCGATATATAAATAAACGCGATATAAATAATTATAAACATCACCATATGAATCCTTATAGTGGAAAAATAAATTTCAAGTAATAGTTTTCACCTGTAAATTTTGAATTGTAAATTTAGCATAATTTGTCTAGAAATTTTAAAATACCCAAAACAAACTCGCATTATAGCAATAAAATAGCCTAACTATATTAACTAATACCGTCTCTAATATTTCGATTTCACCGGAGAATATATTCTTTTCATTCTCCGTGTCAAAACCATATTAGCTACATAATAACATTGTCACAAGAAAAATGCTGAGAGCAAATGAATAAAGATTGAAGAGGGGGACTAACGTCACAGAAAGGATGAACAATTGTGATGTGAACCCACTTTTCCTTTCTACCAGTTCCATCCCCCCTTCTATAGCTCCACACCAAATTCTCTGAAAAGGGGCCCCTTGCAACGAAGGAAAGAGCTTTTGCTACTGTTGTATGTATGTGCTTGTGCCTAATATCGTGTGTTCAAAATGATGAGAGGCCCCTATTTGGGATTTGTTCACTGGCTGAAATTATTATTTAGAAGAAAAAGTCTGGGTCTTTGACCTCGTTGCATTCCTCTTGGTGGTTTAAACGAATTAAAGAAGTTAGAAATTGAAATCGACACAAAACAAAGTAGTAGGGATTGTCCTGCACCATTCGCAAAGTCTTGATGATATCGTGACCCTTATTTCAAAATATTATCTTTGATTTCCTAATTTAAGATCTCAACAGATGTTTTTCAAGGGCTTTGTGTCTCGAGGAGATGAAGGATTGAGAAATTTATTTTTGTTAACCCTTTTTTTGGGCCCCTTCAGTTCGTTCACTTTGTGCTTTGTGAACTTGTTTCTAAGAGCAGTCTTTCCTTATAATTAGATAAAGTTATAACTGTTTGTTTTTTTAAAAAAAGAAGAACTTAATGATTTTTTTATTATTAAACAGAGTTTGAAATTTTGGAGCGAGTTGAACTAAAATGTCGCATTTTTATAGACTTCATTGCACTATGGTTCTCTTGCGCAGAAAGTGTTCGAAACTGCGATGAACGGAGGCAGTTTTTGCTAAACAAATTATGTTTAGAACAGAACTATTTATGCTCTTGCTCATTTTCATTGGGATTACTTTATATCCTTCTTTATATTATACATTATATCTTTATTTAGTTTCATTAACAATTACATCATATTATTAAATTTTTATGTTTTATATTATTCTATTTTTATAAATAATTTAATTTTCATATACAATTTAATTATTAATTATTTATTAATATTTGTTTTGCAATTTTAGTTTACGTAATAGATTTGTTCAATGTTTGAAAAAAAAAGTTATTTTCCTGGTAAAGATTGTTAGTTTATTTTTGAGAATATTTACAGAACATTTGTAATTATTAAGTCTTCTTAAAGATGGTGGACTTGGCTTTGTATTTAGACTGCAGAAAATTTGAACAATATTATTGTCTGGCATGGTACAATCAGATTTAAAATAGTTTAGTTTGCACTATAATACAGTTCTGAAGTCTGTATTTAAGTTGCAGCAAATTTGAGCTATATAGTTTAGCATGAAATAATCAAGTTTAAAATTGTTTAATTTGCACTATAATATTAATTGCAGCAAACTTGAGCAATATTATTGTTTTGCATGGTGTAATCAATTTTAAAATGGTTTAATTTGCATTATAATATAGTTTAATTTGCCTCTGTGTTCAAGTTGCAGTAAATTGGAACGGTATGTGGTTCAACTTGTTGTGAAATTTCTAACAGTGTATTGCAAATAATTTTTAAGGTGCTATATATATTATTATGATTACGATTATTGTTATTATTATTTTTCTTTTAAACTATTTTTTCTTCCTTTATGACTTTTTTTGCTGAGAATTTACCAAGTTGTGTATTAAGATAAGAGAACAAACAACAACCAACAAATCAAAACAACACAAATCTTAACTTTTAACGACAAATCAAAATTGTATCTGAAATCAACGCTTCAGAACGAAATTAGGAATCCCATTTTACTGATAAGAAAAATGGGATTCATAAACTGAAACAAGTCATAAATAATTTCAATACGAGATTGGATGGACGATGCATCCCAAAATTTCATATATTTATTAGCTTTTTATAACAAATGGGTCTTTTCACACATTTTAGGTCATAAAGGCTATTAATTTCCACACCGATTGGATAGGGGTACCTAGTTACCGGATTTCCCTTGCAGCTTTCCATTTGAGCGTAGCGTCGGCCACAATTGGCCAGGAATTAATCAACGAAACCATTGAACAGATGGTCTGACGTTTAACAATGCGCGTACAGGCCATTATCCTGCCTAAGGAATTGGACCTAGCTATTGGAATTGTGGAAAATGGTTCTTTTGAGATTCAGCCAAGCTTTTTAAGGCTTGTTTGTTTTGTTCACTTTATTTATATTATTGATTTCTCATCGCACAATAGGCGCGACGGTATCATTGCGCGCTCTCACATAATGCTTTCTTTTGTTCCATAAATTCTAGAATAGTTTCCAATTAGATACATTGCATCTATTGGGAATATTAATGCTCTCTTTCACGTCCAGAATAGTTAACGATAATAATCGTAAATAGTTTCTTGCACCTCAAACCGTATAAAGAAAACAAAAAAAAAAAAGCTTTTTCGTATTTAAATTAAGATACATGTAGCTGCGTGTTAATTATACGCTTGATTTATCACAGCTCAGTTTTGACGTTTGTTACAAAGTTAGCAAGATTGTAACAAAGTTATGTTTAAAAGAGTCATAACACTACATGAAGTCTAAAAAAAGACTGATTTTCTTTCCGGAAAAACTGTACAGTTTAATAATATTTTTGCAACCTTGTTATTGTATTGACACCTCTTAAAACGAAAAAGAAAATTAATAAGAGATAATAAGGTCAATACTGAATGATTTATCAGAATTCAGTATTGACTTATCTTATAAAGATAACAAGATATTAACAAAGTTTTGTTTAAAAGAGTAATAACGCTGCATGACGTTTAAAAAAAGGCTGATTTTCATTCAGCAAAAACTATACAGTATGTTATTTTTGCTACCTTGTTATAATTTTACTGACACCTCTTAAAAAGAAAAAAATAATAAGGTCAATACTGAGTGATTTATCGCGATTCAGTACTGACATATCTTATGAAGATAACAAGATACTAACAAAGTTTTGTTTAAAAGAGTAATAACACTACATGACTTCTAAAAAGAGTCTGATTTTTTATTCTGGAAAAGCTATACAGTATACTGTTATTTATGCTACCTTGTTATTATTTTATTGACACCTCTTAAAAAGATTAAATTAATCAAAGATAATGAGATAGTAATAAATTTACATTTAAAAGAGTAATAACACTTCATGACGTGTATAAAAGTTAGATTTTTTTTTCTCTGTAAAAACTATATAGTGTAATGTTACTTTTGCTAAGTTGTTATAATTGTATTCACACTTCTTAAAAATATAAAATTAATCAAAGATTATGAAGTAAATACTGAGCGAGTTATCACTATTCAATACTGGCATGTCTAATAAAGATAACAAGGTAGTAAGAGAATTTCAGTGTAAGTGTTTCATTTATTATATTCATAAATGAATTATCATACTAGAATTTCGTGCATAGAAACTCTACATTCAATCTAAATTTACGCGAACGCTATCTGTTTATTTCTCTTACGTGGCACCAAAAAACGCGAGTATTTCTCTATCTAAATTGGCAACACTCTAGTCATCTTTAATAATTCATCTTCTTAAAGTAATAATTTAAGTAGTGTTAAATAATTAGTTATACATTTAGTATTTATTTGAAGTAATTTTGTATTTTTATAGAAGTAAAAACCCGTTACGTAGCAATTACTTAGCTTTATTTTTGATTCTTTCAAAAATGGCTGCAGAAATTTTAAAAACGAAAGTTTTTATGACAGTGATGTAAATCACTGCAGAAATAATTTTAATATTTTTGCTGCCTACTGAGCTGAAATATTCCTGGCTCATGTTAATGATGGTTTGTGTGATTATGGCTGCCTGGCAGCTGTTAAATTATTACTAAAATTCAGTGCATAGAGAACTGAAACAATATGGCGGACATCTCTTGAAAATAGTTAAAATTGAATTTAAAGTACTTGTCACTGGCTAGTTTTATAAGAATCTTGTATAAAACTTTTTTAATGTTAAAAACTAAATTTACATATTTTGATAACAGAGTATACATTTTAACAAATATTTTTGTATATCATCCTCTAAAAATATCTAAAATTAATTTTGGAGGAAAAGGGCGTTGGAAGTATATTTAAAAAATATAGAATAAAATTTTCAATGCGTGTCGCTCACAATTTAATTTAATTTCTTTGCGAGTAGCTTAATTACCCTATCATATTATTTCAACCAACGGAATCATTCGATGACAAACATCTCCATTCTTCTATTAGCTTCAAAGAGAGAGAAAAGAAAAGCGAGATCAAAGAGAAAATGAGAGTGATGAAAAATTTCATCCGTGATTGCTGTATCGGTGGAGAATAATTATTAAATAAGGAACATAAAACTTTTTTATACTTTTTTTTTTTAACCTTAAGGCATAATTTACGTTTTATCTATTAATATTATTATTTTCACTCTAAAGTGGTCTGACGCTTTTCGCAATTTGCTAAGGTGTAAGCTCATAATATTTTATGCATTCTAACCTGATTACCCTACCATATTATTTTTCAACCGTCGCAATCATTCGATGTCAAACATCCCCATCCTCCTATTAGCTTAAAAGAGAGAGAAAAAGAAGAAGAAAAAAAGAAGTGCAAGAGCAAAGAGAAAGAGAGAGTGGTGAAAAATTTCATCCGTGATTACTGGTTCGGCGGGAGGAAGAAGAGTAGGAGTCATTACAAGTTCATGTTCCTCTAACGATCAATCGCCTTCTACTGGAACTGCCTCTTAAAGATGAGTCCGTTGGAGTGGACAGAGGGATATGGGTCAGACTCTAGACGATGGGGCCACCTCGTGCAGAAAACTTATTAATGCCCCACTGTAATGGAGATGTATCGCTCCAGGCCCTCAAAAAAATAAAAAAAATAAAAATACTTCGGTCCGTCTTCGTCATAATTAGAGTGATTCACTGAACGGTAGCAGTTCTAATGAGATGACGGACTTGGATGTTCATTATTCGATTGTTATTGTTTTTCTTTACTCCCCTGTCTCTTTTTTGTTGTTGTTTTTGTTTGTGTGTGATTCTTAGAAATACCCCTGTTAATGGAATAGAACAGTTAAGGTATAACGGAGTATCTGGAGAGAATATTTTTTCCGGGTAATAATTTGCTTCGGAAGATGTAGGCTTAAAAGATTTTTTTTTTTTTTTTGGTTTTTATTCGGATGCGTTACT
This sequence comes from Parasteatoda lunata, assembly GCA_949128135.1. Classification (NCBI taxonomy): domain Eukaryota; kingdom Metazoa; phylum Arthropoda; class Arachnida; order Araneae; family Theridiidae; genus Parasteatoda; species Parasteatoda lunata. The sequence continues at coordinate 84,074,206 of OX421975.1, forward strand.
TAATTTGAAGGTGGTAGTTATTTATTTGGGAACGATTCATAAATCAGTTATGACGGAGTGTTGATTTATCTTTTTTTATTTTATTTAATAAAGGCTCTGTGTTATTTAACTCGCTTCCCTCTAAATATTTAAATAAGAACATTTTGGTATACTTGGATTGATTTTAATTGGAAAGTAATTATGTTTTTGCAAATTTGTTGGTTATTTTAATGTTCAAGGGGCTTCTAAAGAATCTCATTAAGGTAAGTCGGACGAAGTTTTATTCTCAGTTCGTGTAAGAAAGGGGTGCTTCGATGTACAATACCAACAGAAAAAAAAAAATCTTTACTCTTTTATTCGTTTATTAACCTTGACAAAATTTTGTGACTGCAAAGTTAAAAATAATTCTTGCACTTTTTTGTATTGGCCTTTTATAGTATTTTTTGTGACGACAGACTAAAAAAAAAAAGGGGGGGGGAAAGGAAAAAAAAAGAAAAGAAACTTTTTTACATAGTTATATAAATGGTCTTTTTAAAAAAAAAAATTGTGCTTGAAAAAAATATTTTTTTACACTTATAATTACATAGACTTTTCTAAGCTTTTTTGTGTCGGGAAAATAAAGAAAAATTCAATAAAATAATAAATAAAACCTTTACACTTACAGTTTTGTTAACCTTTTCCAAGTTTTTTTTTCCTCTTTTATGACTGAAAATGAAAACTAATCTTTAAGCTTATAGCTGTATTTGGCTGTATTTAAAAACCGATAAAATGGGAGAAAAAAACATCTGTACACTAACATTTTTACATTTTACAATAACTTTGACAAATAGTTTTTTGGCTAAAAAATTTTTTTTACACCCGTAGTAGTATTTATCTTGTAAAAATTATACATATATATTTTTTTCAGTGCGGGCAATGCAGTGCTTTATCTAAAAAATACTGAATCGATTTTTGAACAATTTTTTTCTAATTTAATATATATATATATATTAAATTTAATAGTACGAATAAAAGAACAACTGAAAATTTAAAAAAAAAATATTCTTTCTCCCCTTAACCATAATAACAAGTACACAAAAAATAATGCTTTTGAAGAAAAGAAAAAAAAAATTATTAGTTGCTCAAAAAAGTTCAGCAAAGTTGGCTTTTGATCACATTTTGTGATAGAGCACCTTATTTCTCTCCAGGTGACCAGAAACATTTAGCTTTAAATAATCAGCTTTTTTGTGAATGTGCATATAATTTCGATAATATTTCAAATTCAATAATTTTAAAACCTATTCAAGTAAAATTACTTACATTTCGAAAATCATAAAACCATTGTCCCTGTGGTTTTACGCGTGTCTTTTCTGTTCAAATGTGTTATTATTTTTAATTGTTTTGGAGGGGGAAAGTAAATTTTGTCTTTTTTTATGAAATGTTTTTCACTTTTATATGAAAGAAATAATAATGTATTATTTGTGAACTTTTTACAGTTTCAAATTCAAGCGAAATCAAAATAATTGCTTACAATATTATGGTTTATTGTCATTTTACTATCGCGTTTTTTTAATAAACATGTAGCAAAAAGAAAATGAAAATAAAAACAATCGTGGGACTAGCATAAAAATAAAAAATCCTAGAGCCATCGCTTTCTCTCCTTTCCCCTCAAAACGCTGTCAGTTTAATGTTGTTATTTTCACTGCCATAACATACTCCTTGTTAAGAAAACATATTTACAGTGTTTCCTCTGTTGTGAAACTTGCCGCCATAAACACACCCGCTAATATATAACCATAGGAGTAGTTCTTTGCCAATTATTAATTGTTTAAAGACACGATTTTTTTAAAAATATCTAATGCAATACCCGTTGTATTTTATAAAAATTAATGTATCTTTAAAGTACTGTGATTGTTTTTACTTTTTTTAAAAAAAAATTACGTTTGTAGAATATAAAGTCTAGACTAAAAAAGCAGAAATTAAATTTTTTTGTTAAAAACTTGAATCCATATTAATTTGCTATTCGAAGATTGCGGTATTAATATTTTTAAATGTTTTGTAAATACAAGGAAGTGAATATTAATATTTCAAAAGAAGCTATTCAAGCTAAAATTTTATATTGATATTAGATTATTTTTCTATTGCTTATTTATTTATCATTATTTTTTTGAAAACTATTAGTCATAACCGCAAAGATATCTCTTTTACTATAAGAATTCAAAAGCAATTGAAACCCTATTTATATATTCATTTATATTTGATAAACATTAAACGCGATATTATCTGAGGGTATTTATAAATACTTATCGTAACATAAATTTATTGAAATAAGTTTTTTCGTTTAAATTTATATAAACTAATTCATAAATCGTTTAAATATTTTCAATCTAAATTTAACATTAAATTATCGCATGATTTCGTATTTATCCATCGCATCACTTGTAGATTATTTCAACTATTCACTTATTTTCAAATCATTAAAAAATTGCCTTTTTGCTATCTTCACCATAATCTTCTTTACCAACTGATTTATTTAAATTTTAATGAGTTGAAATCGTCTAAAAATTTAAATTTGCCGTACACATAGTGTCTATAATTACGAACGACTCTTATTGGATACTTCTTTTCTTGGGAAAAGAGGATAAATTTTGATGTTTAAAAACATACTTTTTTCATATCTCGAGTCCTAGATGTTGAAAAACAAACAATGCAATAAAAAAACAGCATTATAAAAAGATAAGTGTTTATTATTCAAAATGAAATTCATGAAACCTAAATAACCCTTAAGGAAACTTTCAGATCGTAATTAAATATAAATATGTTACATATCTATTTTACATCAATTTAGAATTCTTTTATACATTAAAAAACAATAATAATTTCTAAGTATTTAAATATACTGCCCTCTGGCAATCGTGAGGTAAGATCTGAATGAGGACGAGGTCTCATCTCGTGTGTGATAAACAGTATGCATGTTAATTTTACCACTTATAATAAATAGGTACCATTTGTGGTACATTTACCACAATTTAAGAAATTCATGATATAAGGGGTTAAATGCTGTTTAATTCTCGCCGTGATTTAACGCCGTATTAAAAAAAAAAAAGCTTTGAGTTATACTATTCCTGATTTACATATGCAGGCGCATATTGAATTTACTACCTTAAATAACTAATGTGCCATGGTTTTAGAGATTCTGCTACAAAGAGTTCAATTTTACCATTATTCCTGTTTTATTATCGTCTTTAAAGGGTTAAATTGTAACATGCCGTTGGATTGGGTCGTATTTAGAAATGCTTTGTGTGATATTATTCGCGATTGGTATATTTAGGCGTATATTTTGGTACTTTCTCGTTCGGCATTTGTCTTAGTTTTTCCTCTGGGGTGGAGTCTAAAAGGCGCTTGATTGAAATGCCTTTCTAAGTTCTCCCTCTTCTGCAAATCGCGCATCTCGCTCTCTCTCCTCCCACCTCCCATTTTGAAGACCTTCCCTCGGCTGCTACCTTCATTAGATATCAGCCCAAAAAACGCTGTCGTATGTCTTCATTTGAAACACCCCCACCCCAACTCAACTCACCCCCCCCCCCCTCAGTGACTTTTTTTTCATACCCATCCTTTTCTTTTGTTTCTTTTTCTCTCTCCCTTTTTTGCGTTTTTCTTCTTATTTCTTTTTTTCATTCCAACTCATTCCTGTGCCTCTTCTCTTTCTTTTTAGGCGTTTTTCTTCTTCTTTTTGTCGCCACTGTAGGTGTCGGCGACGTTAGAAAAAAGAAAAAGAAAGAAAAAAAAAAAGAAAAGAGGGTAACGTTGTAACGGCGATCACTCTTGGTTTCTCCCCTTCCCTGGAGCTTTAAAAATAGCTGCCCTCTTTTTTTTTCTCACCCCCCCCGTTTTTCTTTCTCTTTGTGTCCACTTAAAAACAATGTCCGGAAGTTTTGGGAGGAGAAAAGCGTGCTTCGCTGAAGGAAGAAATATGCGCGCATCTCGAAAGTTGATCTGCCTTAGCACAGATAGATGGAATCTTAGAACGTCCACCCCTTAAGACGTATGGGATGTCGCAGCTAGATGGAATTCTTAGTTCTTCTTAAAGGCGAAGAAAGAAATCTACTAATTGATGGTTTGAAGAAATGTTTACCCCAATATCTATTAACGAATCGCAAAAAGAAATGTCCATCTTAGTGATAGTGACAGTGATTCTCAAACTGGAGATTGGATTATATCTTTTCTTGGCAAGTGACGGGTGCTAGCTCTTCTCTAATACGAGATTAATACACATTTTTTTTTTCCAAACATATCATTGCTTTTCATAAACAATGTTGTCATGTGGTATTGTTTCAGTTCGAAATGTCTCGCGTTATTCTAAAAACTTTGAAAAATATTTTTTGTTTACTTGGTGGCATTTGGATAGTTGAATAAGAATATTTTTCAAAATTAACTGTAACCTTAGTCGTGTTTATGTTACAATTTTTTACATTTTTAATTCCGTTAAAAAGAAATGTGAAACCTCAATAACACATACTGACCAGTTTTAATTTTTTTCTCTTTGTTTCGTATTTTCAAAACTATACACATTTTGTATGCACACAAATAACACCATTCTCCCCTCCATTTTTTCTATATGCATGAAGAACCCAATCACTCAAGAGTCTGATTCCACTGAATCAAACCATCCTTATTTTGGAATTCGTCTTTTCCGATCTGTGAAAAGTTTTTGTATTTAACTGGGTTTTTTTTTTTTTTTTTTCATTCATTCTAGCAATATGAGTTGCCATGTTCATTTTTTTTAACTTTAATACTTTTCATAATATAGGGCTCTTTAAAATTTCTCTAAATTTACCAGTTAAAATGTCCTTGCAAGACGCCAGTTTCTTTGATACCGCTAAGGACGCTTCTGAAAAATATTTCCAACTAAAACATGAACTTAATAGTCTCCAATTTTAGTTAAGGCCCAAGTTTCTAAAAAAAATATATAATGCTGGTCTAATGAGAATTTTCACAGATAAGAAACTTCGTTTTTTTTTTCAGAGAGAAAATGAGATCTCAATTAACACTAATAATACCATAACGGGTCAAATGACCCATTTTGAACTTTTGCATTGAAAATGCACGTATCATCTTATTACTTCAGCAAATTTGACTTTATGACTTTTTATTACTAATTAATCTACAGTTCTTATACTATTTTTATATATTTTTTTGTTTTGTTTATGTTGAGTCGTTGTTATGTTGTTTTGTTTTGTTTTGTTATGTTGAGTTATGTTATGTCGTATACCGTTCTCTACCACATCGGGTCATTTGACTCTGAGAACATTTTTTGTTTTATAAGCTTATCGATACACATTGCTTATCGTATTGTAGCAGGCCTGAAAGCGGGACGGAAAAGAGAAAATAACAATTCATTGTAAGGAATTTTTTCACGGCGAAGAAGCAATTCAATATAAAAATTGCATCCGTTAAAAACAATTGGTAGTTATGGATTTTTATTCTTCTCGGAAAAAAACTAAAAAATGAAATTTATTTGTTACCAGTTGTTACAGTTACAATGGAAACACCCTCTCTATGAAAATAATACGTTGAGCTATGAATTAAAAATTCTTATTCTTTGTATTTGTAATACATAAAAATTGACAATATACAATTTTATTTAATTATGATAAAGTTTTTTTTAGTTTATTTCCTTCCTAACATCCATACTTCATACATTAAATCAAGAAATATAAAGCCCGGTCATTTGACCGGCTATGGTAGAAATAGGTATACATTAAGTGTTGGCACGTTTAGTGTTAAGTGAGAATTAAATTATTTTGTCCCTAAAAACGTTTTCTAAAATTAGTTATGTAATTAGCACATATTCTAAAGCATTTTTACTTTCCAAACTGTTTACCATTTAGTGGTTTTTTGCATTATTTATTTATTTACTTTGATATGTTCAATTTTGTCTATAAGCTTCCATAGAAAAACAATGTTTTTGACGATGTATCTTTGAAATCATGTGGAAGTTATATCTTTTCCTTATTAGTGTGTGAAAAGAATTCATAATCTAATTCGTAGCAGAAGAAATAAAATCAATGGCTAGAGCTACAGAAATCTGTCGCTTCAAGTGATTGATAACGCCACCGCTGTCGAAGCGACGAACTAATCGACGGCTAATTGGCTCTGTTTGCCGTCTTTAGTGGCTGCAATTATTTTCTTCTCTTTTTCTCTTTCTATTTCTCTCTTCCTTTCTTTCAACGGACTCTTTAGGCTTCTAAAGTTAAAGTCAAGGGAAATTCTGCATTCATATTTTCTGTAAGAATTACATTACATTTAACTTTCTAATTAAGCATAACTCACAAAAATTATTGCCATTAATAATTATTTTTTATTATTTTTTTTAAAAAATAAACTTGCCTTAAGCTCTTTCATTTTATTTAAAGAAAATCATACTTTAGAATAAAAAAAATAATGTAATTTATTGTGAAAACGATTCTAATAATCTCATTTTTTCATAATTGTTTTCTAATTTTCAATTATTAAATATTATTGCTGAATCGAATGAGATTTATTAATTTAGTTATTAATTAATTGAAATTGATCTACTGCATCAATTTGTGAGTAGTGCAATGTTAGAGAATAATTTGTTGCTCCAAACGTGTCTTTAAAGTTTTTTTTTTTTTTTTATAAATGAGAAAAGAATATAAGAATGAGAAAAAGAAGATAGTTTTTAAGAGAAAACGATATTATAAATAGCGGTTTTTATAACCATTTTTTAAATTTTCGCAATATATTATAATTTTTATTACTTAAAGTCATCAAATCACTTTTAATAGGAAAACAAATACAACTACAATAGTTTTTGTACAGTATTTGATGACAATTCATGACTCAAGACTGGCCTCAAACTTTTATTTAAATAGTTAATAAAGGGGGGGGGATGTCACAATTTTTTTTGAGAAGATGATTGTATAAATTGCGATTTTCGTAATCGTTTTCTAAATTTTAATTTTAAAATATTATTAATAGATAAAAGATTTCCGTTGAAATCTAATTTATGCATTGTTTGATAGATAATTTTTTAATTAATTTCTTACAGAAAACATGAAGGTAAAATTCATGTTTAACAGTAAGGAAATAATTTATTTTATGACTTGTTCCATTTTTATTTGCATTTTTAATTAGTGTTTTTTTATAACCGATGTGTTTTTGGCTAATTAACTTTAAAAAAAGTTTTTGTATCCTGAAAATTATTTCTTTTCTTAAAGTATATTTGCTTGTATTTTCCATTATTTTATTCTTATGTTCTTTTCTTACTTGCAGGTAAATACATTTTTTCTTTTATTCAGAAGAGTGAAAATTGAAATGTCTAATGCTTTGGTAAGAACACATTATTTTAATCACATACATAGAATGCCAAATTGAATTCTGTCTTTTTAAAACTACATTAGCTCTCACATTTTACTGAATGCTATGAATTATTTAGTGTATCCTAAAAAATATTTGGATACACCATATTTTATTGTAAAAAGATATTAATTAAGCTTTAAAGTTGTTTTTTAAAGGATTTTCTTTTTAATAAAATCGTCTGTTAAAGAAAATATTACATCCTTCATTTCAAATAATTTTTTCTGGTTTCTTAAAAAAAATTGAAAATTGATTTTAAGTCATTTTTATAGCAGTTCGGAAGGTAAATTTAAAATATATACTTTGAAAAAATTTGAAAAATAATTTTATGATGTATTTAATATAACTGTAGGCTTAAAGTTCGTGTACAAAAAAGGGATTTCGGTATACTTTTATATGATTGTTAACAAATTTGATTTAAAAATATGTAATGTTTAGTACCGTTTCTCTGTTTTTTTCTTCTTTTTTTTGCCACAAATAACTGAATTTCTATCAGAATATTTATTCTAGAATTATGGTAAAATGATCGGCAGAAGTCTGTTTATCCGGTTATTTATAAGGTTTATGGTTTGGAACATTTCTTTATCTTAATAGTTTCGGAAACTGTTTATAACTGTTAAGATTTAAAAATCGTGAATACAAAATAATAGGGTTTCGTAACCATTTACCACTGATATGTTTTCTAAGCCATAAAAAGGAAACTTAAACGGGTACTATAGCGCTGTGGATGCTGCGCCATTTATGCGCGAATAATGATTTCGTATTCCAATAGTCCAAGGTCACAGGTTGAAGAGTGCAGGTCACTTGAAACTCTTAATGTATTGAAGGAATGAAAAGGTATTGTAGTATCAACGCTGGGATTCGAACCCCAATTCAGCCGGTCATGAGATTGACTGATTATCCCACTTAGCTACAGTATGTAGCTAAGTGGGTAGTACAGTATGTACTAAGCTACACTAAAAATGGCTTTATAAGGTTGGCCAAGTTAGAGCGAGTATAATTCTGGTTGTTTAACCGTATTAGGAAAATCAATCAACGTTTTTTCTTACCTTTAATATCATCTTTTTTATGGTTAATTGAATGTATAGGACGGATGTAGTAAAGTAACTGTTAAATAAATATTAATTTAACCATTTTTGCCGAGAAATTTCTAACAGTGCATAAGTAGCACAATTTTTAATTCTAATACATATATTTCAACAACACTTCCAAAATAGATAGATATTTTGCTAAATTATTTCAAACGTTTCTCCGAAAATTGTTTTCGCATTCCTCTGCAAATTTTACGATCCGTTTCACCCTGGAAGCTGCTCAGATATCCAAGAAATTCGTGCCTTTACAATAGGTATATTATATTATTATTTTCCATTATTTGTCTTCGCTTCAATGTTGTTTAATGTAGTGTTGAAGTGTTTACTGAATCAAGAGTTGAAATTGTTTTTTCCGTATTAAAAAAATATTTCATTGGTGATAAAAAATCGAGGCTGCATACGCGAGATGAATCCTACCCGTTGTTGATTGCACCATGGAGTGGAAGTTGTTATCGCTTTTTCGATTCTAATGACTCTAGGATGGTTGTTAGTCCTGTACTCAAACCTTTACTCAAAATATTGACTAAGCCCTCCAAAAATACGTAGTGCTATAATGGTAAACTTAGAGCGTGCTGAACATCCGAAAACATGTTTCTTTATTATTTTTTGGTCGTTTTGATTATTTCTTTTGGTTCTTGTTTTTTTTAAAAAGTAATTTTTATTTATTTATTTATTTTGCAGCAGAGTTTTTATTAGTTAACGTAAATTTTTGAAAAAAAAATTTTCTTAACGTTTGAGATCTTAGTAAGATGATGAAACAAATTTCTATTTTCCATTAATATTTTAATCTAATTTCTTTAGGTAAAGCTTCTGAGACATTTTTCAGATAAGTCTCAGACCACTATCATGTTTAATGCGATGAAAATTTAAATGTTCGCTCAATTTCTTTGTTTAGTTTTTTAGAAATTTATTTTTTGAGCGTGTTTTTATTTAATAAATATCTGATTTTCAATAAATTTTAACTTTTTTATTTTAGTTAAAAAAAAGTCCTCCTTTTTCAGAAGTTCTGACGGAATGAATTTTCATAATTATAGTTGGCTATATAAACTTAAGAAAAAAACTACGGTGTAAAATTATTAGGAGAGTTTTCATGTTAATTATGCTATTTTTATGAAGACTATAAAAGTATTTTTAGAATGTTATTTAGTAAAATATTTACTTAATCATAATGAATTAATAATTTTAAAAAACTACTCAAATTGAACATTTATTCCCGACATATTTTTTCAAAATCGGACTTTAAATTAATTTACAACCCACCGCTTTAAAGATAAAGATTGATTATAGGTAATTTATGTCAAAATATGGATGTTATGAACATGTGATGCTTTTTTACAATTCGATCTAAAATTGACAGAAGTTTTTAGTTAAAAGTTGGGATTTTTTTTAATTCATAAAGTATACAATAAAAAAAATAAAAAAATGATTGGAGCTTCCTATCAGATGAAGGTTTAATGACCGTTTTGCATAAAAAATCAAAGATGATAATAACTCTGATAATTTTTCCACTTTTGATAAACATAATGGCGAATTACACGTCCAAGAAATAACACAGCAGAAACTATTGATTAGCAATGAAAATCAGTTGTTCTTTAGTGTAGCTCTCGGTTTTTAATAACACACTATTGGTTTTCACTATTTTTTTTTTTTTTAACAACATTTAAGACAAATGTGCAATATTTCGTGTATATTGTGAGGCACTCTTTTAAATACATCCATTAGAAATACTAAAGTTCTCCATTTATTAATCTGTGTGCATTTTTACTGCTAACAAAAATACTTTTATTAATAAGCTAAATTTCTATACATTTTCAAATTGTTTATTATATACTAAGCAATAAACTGTTTTTAAATCACTTTTCGTGCCTACCGAGAGGGAAGAAAAATTTTACCCGGCATCAAAAAGTATTTTCAGAATATATATTTTCCTCTTTCTTTAAAGAATTTGAATGGAAATGCACCTGCTTTAGTCCGATTTAAAAGTTTTGTATCTAATCTCCTTGCTTCTTTCTCGAATATGTATGGTGGTTTTTGGTTCTAGAAGCGATATTGGAAGGATGGAAAAAAAAAAAAGAGAGAGAATCACTGGTCGGGAAAAACTTCCGAAGTTTGCGTTATTTTCTTCTTTATTCTCTATTGCGTTTGTATAACTATGAATGTATACATAAAAAATAAGCTCTGGCCTCTAGGCTATAGAAATTTAGTTTATCCATGGCATTGTATGGCAGTGATCTCAGGGCTACGCGTTTCAATGTCGTTTTTGTATTCCTTTTTATATGTATGCATTTATATCTCCGGGAAAAGAAATTTTCTTTTCTCCAAAAACTCTTCTCCCAAAAAGTGAAATTTGAAAAGAGAATTCCCAAACGGATGTTTTTTGGGGGCAGGCCTATAACCATATTCTTGGCCCAAAAATCTGACCACATAATACATTTAATGCACTTTTTATCGTTTACATCGATCTTCCGCTTTAAAATGCGAAAGGCCGTTTAGGCTTTTTCTAAGGCCTAAAACTTCCTTTTTATAGACTTTGGTGCGTTTTTGCTATGATGAGCAGCTGGCTGGCCAATATTTTATTTACCGCTGGTTGTGTTCTTCTTCGTTGGCCACTACGTCCATAATACATTAGGAAAAATACTATTCTGTTTTTCATTCTTGTTATACTATGTATTCTGGACGTGCATTTCGTTTGATATATTCTTCGGAATAAAATCAGTTTTGCTTCCCAAAAATTCTCATTCCTTTTCCTTTTCGCTTTTTATTTCGTTTTTATGCTCGTTTCTCCGGCTGGTTTATTTCCTTTTGCCTGTGTGCACTACTCTATGCATTTGTATTTAGTTTTGAGTGCGTTCGGAATTTATTCCCTTTTTTTTCAATTTATATTTTATTTTCCGTTCGCATTCGGAAAATTCCAAAATGGATATTACGAAGCCCACAAAGAAGGATGGTAAAAAGAATGAGAAAAACTAATGTTTTGGCTTTGTTTTTATTTTCGAAATTTCAGTTATGAAGAACGCATAGGGAAAGTAGATTTCTTTTGCATGTTTTATTTTTTTGCGATTGAATAAAGAAATGCCATTGAAAAATAGAACCGCATAAGCATCAGCGATTTTTCATTCTGTGAAGGTTATTAGTTTAAGAAACATTGAATAAATAAGGGCTGTTTTATTGTATTGAATCCAAACATTGTATTACTAAGGAAAAAAATATAAATTAAATATATATATCTATGATACGTTGTAATAACATTCTTTTGCAATGATAATGATACTAATGATATTATTAACCATGATATTAATGTATTTGACTTTAAAATTTTCATTCCGTTATAGCTTAAACTTATTGATAATTTTACAATATTTGAAATTAATTGCCATCAATTTTTGAACCGCTGTGTTTCATTTTAACAATTCTGAAGTTCAATATGAATCAATCTTATAACATATCTACATTTAGGTTGCTTTACTCTTGGATTGTTTCAATTTGTGATTGTTAATCACATTCTGATTTCAAACACAGTCTCAAAGTATATGTTAAACGTTGAGTCATAATATGTACTTCAAACTTCTTGCGTAGCTCGAATGTGCTGTAACCTTATTAGGATGTTAAACAAAGCTATGTTTTTATAAAAATTAAACTACCCACATAATAACTTAACTTAAACACGGCTTTAAAATGTATGTTAAACATTGAGCCATAATACGTGCTTCGAACTCCCGACATAGTTCGATGCTCTAATCTTATGTTTTAAGTAAAGCTATGTTTTCTAAACACATTAAACTGCCTATATAATGACATAACGTAAATTAACTTTTAACATTGTATGTGTGAAGTTTAGAAGTTTTTGAACTTGTTAAACCATAATGTCAGTCATTTGCTAAAACTTTAATATGGTGCTAATTTAAACCGTATTATCGTACTTCTTAAGCTTGATTACACGATATTAAAGTTTAATTTTTCATCTTATTAAATTCTGCAGCAAATTTGCACTGTATAAATTGTTCAAGGCATCGGTATTATAATTCCGAGGAAACTGTTTAACCAATTTTTCTATGAGTTTTGGAAGATTACATGCTCATGCGTTTATTTATTTTTAATTTTTTTTTTTTTTTTTGATCTGTTTAGCTAGCTGCCTGCCCTTTGGCTTGGTTATTTGGTAATTTTACTAACAAATATTCCAAACACTACGCCATAAATTTTCCATTCTTTTATATAAATTGTTAAACTCTTTTTTTTTTTTTTCTACTATAAATTCTGTTGTTAATGTTGTATTTTTCTTGGAGTAGATCTAGTAAACCTTTTCCTCTCCTTTCCATCGCCAAATCGGCCAAAGTAGTCAGATCGCTGCTTAAGCAATTAGATTCATCTATTATTTGTTGCGTGTCGCTTTAATGCCGAATAACAACGACGGCCCAAGAGAATAAATTTTCCTCCTCCAACCTCATATTGGCTGGTTTCTTTCCATTTTTTTCTCCTTTTTCCAGTAATTTTTAGCATTACTTCATGCTTTGAGGCCAAACTTCGTTGTTTTCCTGGTTTTTCGATGGCGCCGAAGTCCGAAAAACGCAAAAATCCAATCGCTCCCGGCTTCCAAACAAACGCTATCTCATTATGAATCGCGGGAATTTCTTTTATTCTTTATATATATATATATATATATACGTGCTCCCCCTTCCCTACTGTTTAGGGTTCTTGAAGCACCCAGTTCTCACACGCCTCTTCCCCCTATCCCAATCTATTTGGAGGTTGTAGAATTATTGATTGACCTCCAAGCGTCCAGTGTCCGGTCCAAACGATGACGTTCTTCGCTTTTGCAGTGGACAGCAGATCGCCTAAGGCCACAGTTCTCTCACCCTGCTTCTAATATTTTTTCTTTGCTGTCATTCTGACCTTATATAGGCAGAATCTCTACTCTCTCTTTCACCTTTCGACTTCTTCTGTCGCTTTGGCTGTCCCTCGGGTCTCTTGTCCCTTCTTTTCCGGTTTCCTTCCTGTAAATGACATTTTACACCACCCTGATTCCTCCACTTCCTCTAATCCACCGGCATCAAATTTTGATCGCCCACTCTCGCCCCTTTCTTTCTTTTTTTAAAATTTTTTTTTCTTTATTTTTCAAAAAGAAAATTATTGTCGCCATTATCGAATTCTGGCGTGTCTTTCTCTCAAACTAAAGACTCTTTATTCATTGGTGGCAATCACCCCCCCCCTTGTGATATTCTGCTCTTATGATACTTGTCCTTTTTTTTATTATTATTTTATATATATATATATATATCTTAGTTCTTTTTTTGAGTTTTGTTTTAAATCCGAATCAGGGATTTAAGAATGATTTCCAAAGTTATATTTTGATATTGAAAATTATCGTGTCCTTTATCGAAATCTGGTGTGTCTCTCTCTCTCAACGAAAAACTCTTTATTCATTAGTTTTTTTTTTTCTCCTCGTGATATTCCTCTCTTTGATACTTTTTTTTTAAAATCAATAGTTTTTTGATACCTGTTCTTAGAGTTACTTTTTAAATCCGAATCACGGATTTAAAAATGATTTACATAGTTATAACTTGATATTGAAAATTATCGTGTCCGCTATCGAGTTCTGCCCTGTCTTTCTCTCAACTACACTGCTTGACAATTTCTAGAGAAAACTGATTTATGCAAAGTATAGCGCTCTTGACTGCCGACCAATAACAGTAAAATCAAGTGGCAAAAGGCTTGGTAGAGCAGTAACCGTTATCTGTATAAAAATTAGTGCACACAATCTCTTCGTTCATGCTGACCGGCCTGTGTAAGGGTTAGGGAAAGGGGTTTGTGCCCTTGCATCAGAAAGATTCTGGGTTCGATTCCCGGGCAGGACATGGATGTTCTTTCATTCTCTGTACTATCTGTCCTTACTGTGGGAACAACGTTGGCTCACTTAATATGGTGCCCCTGAAAGAGTGGCCAACAAATCTGTCCTTCAGGTGCCTGTATGACCTAGGCCATTATCCAGGTGGGCATTGGAGAAAAAAAATCTCTTCGTTCATTCGAAAATTCTTAATGTAAGGAATTTGACTGAAATAGCACCATAGGTTGTTGAACTTATTTCTGGGAAATTGAGTGTGACGTTACAATAATTAAGTGAAAAATGTTAGAAAGGTATAATCTGAGTTCTTTCGATCGTGGACGAGCATTTAGACGACTGGAAGTACGTCAAGATGTCACCACTGTGGCCGCAGTAATGAGAGTGTCAAAAAGTGTTCCCTCACGTTTAAGGAGACCGCTGAAGGTGGAAATGATATGCGATAGCATGCCGGTGGTCATTGTAGGAACACCATGCCTCAACAAGAATGATATGTATCCCCAGTTGCGAAAAGGAACAGAAATGCCACTCCTAGGCAAATAACTGCAGACCTTGCAACCACTACCGGTACACATGTTTCTGTCAGAACCATCTCACGGCGATACAATCATGTTGGTTTGCATGCACTATAACCTGTCCTATGCATTCCGCTTTTACCACGTCATCGTTGAGAAAGACTACGTTGGTCTAAGGATCGTCTTGGTTAGGGTAACCACTTGGTTGTTCATGCACAATGACTGAAAACTGCTTCACATCTTTGAGTGAGGTATCATTGCATCGCAGCGGTATTGCAGAGAGATTATTCTGGATAATGTTTGTCTTTTTATAGATGTGGTAGGTCCAGACTTTCTGTTTATGGAGACAATGTGCGGCCACACAGCGCTGAGATATCGGACACATTAGAAAGTAAATATGTTGATCTTATGCAACGACCTGAGTACTCCTCAGACCTAAATTTTATAGAGTATGCCTAGAATGCCCTTGGCAGACGTGTTTTACAAGAAACATGCCCTTTCCAAACCGTGCAACAGCTGAAAACCGCGTTGATAGAGGGAAGGGGGCAATATCAAATAAGGACCCTTTCATAGTTAAGCGGATAGCTTGAATAACAGATGCAAAATGTTCGTTAGTGTCCGAGGTAATCTCACATCTTACTGGGGTACGATTTAAGATTTTAAGCAAAGTTTTGATTATTCGAGATTTTTATCTTTCAAAAAATATGTCTGCAAATATATTTCCATTTTTATTTTTCTAAGCTATGACATTAACCTTTTATTAAAGTCAATGCATATTGTATACCATTAGTGGGTTTGCATGGTTTTCTTTGTATCACTTCCTACTTCTCTAACCTATTCCTTTTTTTACGTATTTTTGTTATTTGTCTTGTTATACTCCTAACTATACGCCAGACAAGAGTTTGAAATGCGAAATAGTTTTTTCAGCTTTTAGTTGTTGAGAAAAAAAATCGTTCTATTTCTGTAACAGAATAAGACAGCCTAATCATATCTTGTTTTGGATGATATTTTTAAACCAGATTTAAGATTTTGAACAAATCTCCGATTATTCGAAATTCTTACCTTTCTAAAATATGTAGTAAGAAACTGGCCGCTAGATGGCACACTAAACTTTCTTTTAGGTTTTTTTTCTTTCCCCGAAGAGTAGTGGTAGTCGAGATTAAAAAAGATTAATGGCGGTTTCTGAAACATGTTCTGTCTATGTTTTTTTTTTTTTTTTTTTGTGTGTGTGTGTGTGTGTGATATGTCAATAATGTTTGTGATGTGCATCTATAACTTGTGAATAAATTATTTAAGATGCAGGCGAATCGTCTTTTGTGTGAAAGTTTAAAAGTCTTTACAATGTCTGCAAATATATTTCCGTTTTTATTTTTCTAATTTATGACATTCGCATTAATTTTTTATTAATCTCAATGCATATTGTATACGATCATCGTGGTTCTCTTCGAATATCACTTCATATTTATCTAACCTATTCCTTTTTCTTTTTTATTCTTGCATATTTTTATTTATTTGTCAGCTCTTGTTATGCCCCTAACTACACGCCATACAAGAACTTAGAATGCGAAATAGTTTTTTTTTCAGCTTTTAGTTGTTGAGAAAAAATCATTCTTTTTCTGTAACAGAATAAGATAGCCTACCTATTTTTTTCTCTCCATCATATTCAAAACGAAGTTAAGGACAGAAAGAATTGTCTGTTCCGGTTGCTTGAAGTGCTTTTGCCCGGAAAAAAATTGCATTGCTAGTCCGTTTATCCGCCTTTCATGCGAGGAAATAGATGTAACAAAAAAAAGCGAGCAACATTTTTTTTTTCAATCCGGATCTCCCGTCCCGCTTAGTCCGGCAACATCATTTTCTGGACATTTTCCGAACAACAAAGTCAATTTAGACGCATCTTCCAGGTACTCCGGTACTGCTTTTCCATCCGTAAGGGGAAAAGAAATAGTTTTCTTCAATTTTCTTGGTCAATGCGATTTGCGTACAACGTTTGGATCAATGAGAAGATTAAAAGAGAAGGAAGAAAGTAGACAAGGATCACAAAAAAGGAAGAAAATATGGCTCTAGATTTGATAGGCTCTAGAGGTTGCTGTTGTTTCGCGAAATAGTTATATTTTTGGAGTCGTTTCGAAATTAATCGTATAATTTTTTTAAATCTTTTAACTGTTTTTATTTTCCATCTGCGATAGGTTAAGAAAATCATGTTTAACGCATTTTACACACAACGTTTGAATAAATGAAAAGATTAAATACGAAAGGAAAATCTATACAATAATCACAAGTACGGAAAAAAAAATATTGCGTATGAACCTGCCCAGAAAAGTTTCTTTCATTCATTTTCAGAGGTAACTTTCATTTAGGCAAACTGTTATTTAGAACCATTTAAAAGATTTTTATGCTATTTTTACGCTGTTTCTATCCGAAATTTTCTATCTGTGATAGAAAAATAAATAAAATAAATAGTTTTCTTCAATTTTATTGGTCAACGTGATTTGCGTACAACGTTTAGATCAATGAGAAGATGAAAGGAGAAGGAAGAAATCACAAGAAAGGAAGAAAATATGGCTCTAGACTGGGTAGGCTCTAAAGGCTGCTGTTATTTAACGAAACTGTTAATTATAATTTTTGTGCCGTTTCGGAAATAATCACGTTTTTTTTTTTTTTTTTTTTCATGAATCTGTTAACTCCTTTTACTTTTCTATCCGTGATGGGTTAAAAAAAATTTTTTTAACGCATTTTACGCACAAGATTTTAATAAATGAAAAGATTAAATAAGAAAGAAACTTGTGTACAATGATTTGAAGAACAGAAGAAAACATAGATAATGAACTTGGCCCAAATTAGTTCAATTGATTCAAGAGGGGGCTTTTATTTCATCATTCATATTTTCATAATGATGCAAGCAGTTTTCAGGCTTAGATACTTCTTCTAGTAATATTGCAATAATCTAATTTATAAGTAAAAAAGCATACGAATGTGCATAAACGTCTGCTATAGGGAATCATTCTTAGTTCCAAAATAAAGTTGGCATTTTGAATTTATTCATGAATTCAAAACATAGTCAAATAATTCGTTTTTCGATATTATTTCGGCAAGAAATAAAATAATAAATAAATAAAGGATTTGTTCCGTAAGCTGTTTTAATGTTGTTAATGATGCAAGCAATTATCAGGCTTAGCTGAGCCTTCTAGTAATATTGCAATATTTCTTCTAATTTCGAACTAAAAAGCAAAAGAATGTGCATAAAACGTCTGCATTGGAGAATCATTCTTAATAGAGCTCAAAAATAGAGTTCGTCATTTCGAATTTAATCACGAACTCAAAAACAAAATCAAATAAAACATTTTTCGATAATATTTCGATGGAAACGCAAAAAGAAGAAAGAAAAAAAGCAACATTGAAGTTTTTTCTTCCGAATAACTATCTTAATATTGACATAGATGCAAGCAATTTTCAAACTTAACCATGCATTATTGTGCTATTGCAACATTTCTTCCAAAACTAGAAATGAAAAACTACGGAATGTGCGCAAAATGTCGTTTCAGGGGCTTCTTGAAGATTGAATAAAAATTGCCATTTTGAATTTCACCGCCTTTATACGTTATTTTGAAGCAAATCATTCTTTTTTTCCCCCTCCCCTTTATACGGGCAGTTTCGTCAGATATTGAGATCTCGGAATCAAAAACGGCTCTCCAAGTGCGATGTTGGAAAAGGTTTTATTGAAAAACCATTGGAAATTCCTCCTTTCATCTAGGGGCTTCATCTCTTGTACATTTCTCCTTTCTTTCCTCTCATATTCCTTCTTTGCAGATGTATTCGCAAAATTTGCTATTTCAGAATTTGTAACTTTTTCTGTTTGTTTCCTTCCTCTTTTTTTTTGGCGAGAAAAGTGCGACTTATTCCATCTAGGCTTGTTTGCGATGCTTTTTTTTCTCGCCATTTCGCTCTTGCTTTAACCCTCCCCTCCCCCCCTCTTTTTCTCCTTGTATCGAGTGTTTTCATCCTCATATGGGCCGCACTTTTTTTTTTTTTTGTAATTTCTAAGTATCGAAATATATTCCGCGTTATTAAAGAAGCATTTCATCTTTAGTGGTTGGCGTATATTTTCTTTTCCTTTGGTAGTAGCGCCTGATATTGTTGAAAATTCTTTCATGAAATAATCTGTTTCTTAGTGTTTGAGTTGGCGAGTAATATTTGTGACTTTGCGTACATTTTTATGGAGAATATGTACCTTTAATACTTCAAAATTTTATTTGAAATCGCTGAAAAACGCGTATTTTGATGTGTGTTTTGATTTAGAATTTTGTAGACTTGTAGGGAATTATTCTTCTGAAATTTTTTCTTAGTAAAAAAAGTTATTACAAAGTATTCTGTTTCATCGGTATATACAGTACTTTTTTGCGGATTTCTATGTATCAAAATTAATTCCGGAGTATTAAAGACGTATTTCATTTACAGTAGTTGGCGTCTATTTCTTTTCCTTTGGTAGTTGCGCCTGAAATTGTTGAAACTTCTTTCGTAAAAAAATTTGTTTCTTAGTATTTGTATTGGCGAATAATATACGTAATTTAGAGTTCATTTTTATGGAGAATATGTACTTTATTAGTTGAACTTTTCCTGTTAAAAATACTCTCGCTTACGTTATATGACCAATTCTAGAATAAATTGCATAACTTTTAATTTAATTCGCCATTTTGTAAAACTTTGTTTACTCACGTTGGCATTCAAGATAGTCGGTAAACAAATGCAAAATCTTTTCATTTTCTCTGTTCTCGATAAGCAAACATTGAACTTACAGAATAAATGGAATAGAGTTATGGAAAAGAACAATAAACAACAGAAAACTTAGAATCAGAATTAACCTTTTTTTTCCGAGACGCACCAAAATTAAAATTATAAATTGATGATGTAAAATTACTTATTCAAATTATTAAAATGGATGAGTATTTCCCTATATCAAGCTCAAAATTGATAATTGAAAACAACTATGAATATCATTACGTTTACAATATCACTGCCTATTTTCTTCTTTTCTAACAATATTTTGCTTTAAAATGCGAACGATCATGGGATATTTTCCAGACCGTCGCCGATAGCCCATTATGCAGCTCTAGTCCGACATAAATAAAGTAGTTTAAAAGTTGAACTCTTTAGAATAATTAATTTCATACCAGTCATTTGGGTTATAGTTTTAAAAAAAATATATATTTCATGTATTTCTTGTTAAAGATATTTAAAAAAAAAAATTATGTTTATCTGCAATAAGTTCTAAATAAATAAATTTTAAAATACTGTTTAAAAAACTGTAATCGTTATTATTTCATTCTAATTTAATTAATTTATTGGAGAACTATTAAAAAAAATACTGAATGGCCGTTAGTTCTTTTTATCTCAAATCCCATTTTGTTCTTTTCGGTCCAGTGTGTTCTAAAGGAATGGTAATCTTCAAAAGTGGGGGGTTGCTCATGATGAAGAAAACAACGCATGAGCTTCGCGGCACACAATATTTCAGAGTGGCCATATTCTGGCGCGGAATGGGCCATAAAGCACGTGACCTGTCGGCCGGCCGTAAACTCTACCACGTGCTATCTGGCTCAAAGGAGCCCCGTGGCATGTCGGGATTGGATAGATCCTCTTCCACTCCTTCCCTCCCTTTTATTTCACCTCTCTTTTTCTCTCCCTTTCTTTCTTCCGTGTTTCGCTCTTGCGCTTCCTTTCTTTCCTCCAGTGATGCTGACAGAAGGGGTTGATTTAGAATTTGTTTCCCCGGCATTCCCTATCGTTTGCGCCACCCCTTTCAACAAATCTTACTTGCGCACCTTCTTTTGCGTCTCATCTGCATACTTTAGCCGCCTAGTTTCGCAGCTCCTCCCCAACATTTTTACTCTGTGTGGTTTTTACTTTTCTTTTCATCTAAATTTTGTGGTCAAAGATAGAGTTTTCAGTTTTTAACAGTTTATCGCATGCGAGTTTTAACCAATTCTATATTATTGTTATTATATTTTGAAATGTTAATGTTTTCATAATATTGCTTTGCTTTATTTCCATATTTTTTTTTCGTATATTTTGAAATCCTTCTACACTGTTAAATATTTTGGAGTGTATTAAAACATATTAGCTTTCCTTATTTCGTATGTTTTTATTGTTTTTTGTATTTTTTGATACCCTTCTACACTTTCCGAAATTTTAGAGCGTGTTGAAATATATTATCACGCGTCTTTTGGAGAGTATTGAAACTTATTATCGTACTTCGTTCGTAAGCGTATTGGAACATATTATCGTCCTTCTTCTGGAGCCTGAGGAAATATATTATCTTTTTTTTTTTATTTCTTATATTTTAATATCCATCTACTCTGTCTGGAATTTTGGAGTGTTTTGAAACATATCGTGCTACTTCTGAAGCGTATTGAAACATATCTTTCTTTACTTTTTATATTTTGATATCCATATACACTGTCCGAAATTTCGGAGAGTATTGAAACATGCTATCCTACTTTTTTTTGAAGAGTATTGAAACTTATCGTACTTTATTTGGAGCGTATTGAAACATATTATCACACTTCTTCTGACGCGTATTGAAATATATTATATTTTTTTATTTCTTGTATTTTGATATCACTCTACACTATCCAAAATTTTGGTGCGTAATGAAACGTGTTATCGTACTTATTTGGAGTGTACTGAGACCTATTATCTTACTTCGTTCGGAGCGTATCGAAACACATTATCGTGCTTTTTCTGAAGCATATTGAAACATATTATCTTTCATTATTACGTATGTTTTGATTGATTTTCGAATATTTTGATACCCTTCTACACTGTCTAAAGTGTGTTGAAATATATTATTGTACTTCTTTTGGAGCTTATTTAAACTATGGTATTTCTACGGTAAACCCTTACTAAAATTTCAACAAATTGCTACGATAATATGATTCAATGTACCAATATTGAATTTTTTTTCAGGTTGTATAGAAAAATAAAATAATTATCGTAAGGATTCCATGCAGGTTATTTTCAAACAGTTAAATATGACCATGCATATTTTAGTATTAAGTATCCAAATACAAACTAGTTAATTGCTAGTTTTTATTTTTTTATTTTATTGTATACAAACTTTTCATTGCGTTAAATTGAGTTTTGAAATATGTGTTAGGAACTCGATTCCAGACATGCGCGCACTCATAAATTTGTAAATTATTTATAAACTAGTCAAGAAAAAGAAAAAGTTCAGAAATAAGTTTACATTTGTAGTTTGTAAATGATAAACTCTTCGCGCAATAAGAGCCACAAGTTAGAAATGTCTACGCCCTAAAGCAACCAAATCTTGTTATTGCTTTTAATTTTAATTGTTTGATCTATTCCAACTACACCGTTATGAATCTTGCTCAACCTTTATTGTTCAAGAAATACTGCAACTTTAATACGGTGTCAAGTAAACCTTTATTATTGTACAAATTAAGAATTGCTCTGGAGAAAAAATTTTGGTTGCATTTCTGTAAATTCTTGATGTTATCTAATTCGAATGTGGGGATTTCAAATCTTAAATTAGTTTTGCTTCTATAGCAACAGGATTTTTTTTTAAAATGACATGGTTTTTATCGTCTATTTTTTTTGTGGTCCATTGTTTATATCGTCTATTATTATCGAAATGTCTTCGTGTGCTTCGGAACAGGTCATAATAAAAGTTATAAATAACGTTTTTAAACTTGTACATTTCGAAAAAATAGATTTAAAATGTCATTTTGGAAAAGTAAAACTGGAGTTTGGAGAGAGAAACCGATTGCAGATTTGATATCAGCGAAACAAAAGTGTTTAAAATCTGTTAAAAAGAAATTATGCGGCAGAAAACAAACAAAATTTCCCCAGTGTTATCAAACATGATAACTCGTTATTACGGTTCTGTTTGAATGGTTACAAGATTCATTTCAACACTTTATAAGGTTTGTAGCAATTGTTATTTGCGCGATATTATCATTTAACTTTAAGCCAATGAATTTTAGTGTGTATTTATTTGATTTCCTCAAATTTATTATATTCTATATGCATACGCTAATTCAGCTAACACTCACTCTACAGTGATGATGCTCATGTGTACAGAATTTATTATTAGTTAAAGAAAATTAAAATTTAGTAAAGTAAAGCATTCGCACAACAGCCCGTTGGTGCAAAGGGGGTCATTGAGGCGAAGGCTGCACTATTTGGTGACAATATAGTTAGAATTCCGCGCATGACGACTTTATTTCTCATTCTAGCTAACACTTATTGATCTGAAGTTGTGTGACCGTCGCTAAGGTTCGACGCCCCAGTCGTTCACAATATCAGCTCAGTACCTACCTTACCACGGAACTAACGCAGGTCAAACGAAATTAGTATTTAGGTTGTTTTTAGAAGACATTCCTAAAAGCAAAACGAGCTTTTAATTTATAATATTGCTGACTGTTTTAAGATATAAAATTTGATCTTTCACATTATAAATTCTGCACCTTAATCCTAAGTTAATTTTAGATTTGAAGGAGTGATTTGCCAAGTTTAACGATTTTTTTTTTTTTTTTTAAGTGGAAAATGTGAACAAATTCTGCCTATGAAGCAGTATTAGGTGGCGAGATTCTCTATCATACTCTTTGTTTTGTGATTATTTCACAATAAAATATATATATATATATTTTAACTAATGCTCAGCATATCTTTCATTAATTTATTGATAAAAAAAAAAGCTATAATTTTTCTAAAATTCCTAAAAAAAATTTTTTTTTATTTCTTTGCTTGCCTTTTGTTGAAAATACTGTTGAAAAAAATTACTTTAATATAGAGGACAACTTTTCGATCGAGCTCTGAACTGTCATACCTAATAGTTTTACCCAAACTTTCTTTATTTTATAAGGTAAAATTTTTTTTATAAATATAAATAAACCATTTTTTTTTATTTTATTAATTTGATTCAAAGACATTTCAAGTACATATGCATGTATACAAAATGCATTTTTTATTAAATTTTAAACAGCTTGCATGTGTCTTGAGTTTAAGTTGGCATTAGTTGTCCTTTCAAGACAATTATAATACAACTTAATTAATACTTTAAAAATTTGGAAAGAGTAACACTGTCCTATTTTTGAAATACCTTTTTATCTAATCTGAATTTATAAAAATAGGTTTGATCATATTTATGAAAACTAATTATAAACATCCCTTACTGTTTACGTTAACAACCTTTTAAAATGTAAATTTTTTTACATTTTGCATTTTATAAGTTCATATTTAATTTTTATCTTGTAATTTTCTCCTTTAATGACATCTACAGAACAACCCTCTCCATGGACTCGACAACAATAACATCTTAAAATTTTAAAAGAAAAAAGAATAAACTTAAACCTATCGTGTTTGTTTCTGTTAACAACCTTTTCAAATGCTATTTTATTTATTTATTTATTATTATTATTTCGCCATTTGTGAGTTAATATTTCTTAATTTTCTTATCATTTTTTTAAAAAATATATAGTTTAACTATAAACCTACCATGTTTATTTCTACTAACGACTATATAAAATATATATTTTTTATATTTTTCTTTCCTTAAATTCTCAGTTTATTAACCTTTTATCAGTTTTATTAATAAAGTATAATTATAATCCTATCATGTTTGTTTTTGTTAACAATCTTTTAAATCGGATATTTTTGAATATTTAGCATTCTGTACGTTCATATTTCGTTATTCTTTTTATCATTTTGAAGAGAAAGAACTATAAGCCTACCTTGTTTATTCCTATTAACAATAATTTTTTAACAAGTAGTTTGAAATATTGGAATTGAAAGAAGAGGAAGAATGAAAATTGAATCAAAGGAAGAGAATGACTATAAGCATCTCCTGTTTATTTATGTTTACAACCTTACTTTAAAGTGGTCATTTTTTAAGTTTTGCATTTAAGTTCAGATTTCCCTATCCTTGTATAATTCCAGTCCAAAAGAAAGAAGAGAATTACAAGCATCCGATGTTTATTTATGTTAACAACCCTTTAAAATGGACAATCAGTTGTAGTATTATCTGCAAATACGTTTTCAAGCTATTTGGAGAAATAGTTGTAGGTTAGCCAGTGCTTGATCTTCATCATTTATTATTCTATTTAGATCTGCACTCATTTTTCTGAGAACGAATAGCAATTTAACTGTCAACCGTTAGAGCTAAGTTTAGAAAAAGAAAAAAATGATCAACAACTGCAGTGGATGCAATCTGCAGTTTATCATGATGCGTGTTTTATTTTGCCCGAGCAGTTTAGCATCTCTACGTTCCTCATCCGAACCCCGTAACATCCACTACTAGTATAGCCCCCACTATCAGCGCCATTATCCATTGCAAACCCCCATCCCCTCCAGCTTTACCAGCATCCCCCCCTCATCGCTATCGATTTTTACCAACGTAGGGTGCTGCGGGTGCGAAGGGGAGGGGGAGATTTTGCTTTGGTGGCCTCAGAATAGGGTGGGCAGCTTTGGAGTAGGAAAGGGGGTCTTTTGGTAAGATGCCGGGGTGGTTAAGGGGGCGCTGGGAAGGTCCAAGATGGCCAAGAGCAGCCACCCGGAATGCATCTCGTTCCTCATGCATTGGAATGACCGTCTCCATGGCAACTAAGTCCGTGGTCAGCGCCGGGGTACATCATCATTAGGGGCGCGGACATGGCTCCCTCTCCCTTTTTCGTTTTCATCCCCCCTAGCCTCAACTTCTCTCAGAGTCCAAGCTTTTCTTTCTTCCGTAAGCATCCCAAGAAGGGAACCCCCCCTCTTCCATCGATAAAGATTTTTTTTTTCCTCTTTTCTCTGCTATTATTTGAGATACATTCTCATGGTCTCATCATTATTTGTTGTTATATTATACTGAACAACGGTGAGGTACGCAATATTTTTCTCTTGCATGTTTTCGCCCGTTGTAACTCAATCCTGATATTGACGAATGCGCAATTTTTCGGTTCATTCAAATCAGAGCAACACCCCACCCCGTTATTGTCATGGATTCTGTATGCCTAATCGCCAATTAGTTTTACCCCTTTCTTTTTTCCTAGAGTGTTATTTGACAAATAATACTTTGAATTAATCATTTTTCTGTTGCTATTAACAAACTTGTCAATAGTTTTTTGTTTTTTTTTCTCCAAAAAATAAACGGATAAAACTAATGTATAAAAAAGATTTTTATGTTTATTTTGTTAAGTTCATTGCCCCAAAGGTTTGCCTTGATGGTTGATCCTGGAGTTCTTTTGTTCTCTGAGTTTTATCCAAAGATATTCAGATGAATTATACATCTGCGTTGCCATGCGTTTTGATTATCTAATATTCAAGCAAAAAGAAAAGAAAAGTAGGACCGAGGAAGTAAGAAAAAAATAACTTCGGGAGATTTGATACATTTCTTACCCTCCCCGTGGTCCCCTGATCTCGAACTACAAACAATTTATTAATTCTTACGAGTTTCTCCTGATGTTTTGTATAAGGCTTCCAGTTCTCATCCCTCTAAACAATAAATAGATTTAGATGAAGTTTTCCTTTTCCCGAAAACAGGAATGCGACTTTTTTTTTTTGTAAAATAAAATCGAATGCAAGCCGTGATTTGCTGTCGAAGGGTTCCTCCCTCCACCTCGAGTTTCAGCAACCAACCAGAGATCGCTTGGCGACTTTTTTTTAACTCTGTGCTTCGTCGGAGGGTTGGCATATCTATGCGCGTGTCCTTCTCCGCATTTGCATCATTGACGCACGGGGTGGAGTGAAGCAGGTGAAGCGTCGTCTTAGCAACGGGAATTATTGATTAACTTAGAGCAGCGGCGGCATCTTTAGATTTAATCAGACGGGGAAAGCTGCATTATACAACTCCTGTCAGGGATCTTAAATTGACTCCCGATTCTCCTCCTTTCTCATTGGTCATTATTTTTTTTTTCCCTTCAACCTCTTCCCTTTCTTCAACCGTCCTCTTCATCTTTCTCAAATTCAACTCAGGATGTTTTTTGGTGGGACTTCTCTGGCCAGCCGTCAGTTGACCGAAGGGAAGAAGGCAGCTCCATATCTTTCGCTGGAATTCTCGCTTTTTTCAATGGGGACGTCACAAACCTCCCTCTTCCGCTATCTGAACAGCACAGAGGGCTTTCTCTATTCTTTCTCTATATATTCTTCTCGTTCCCAGAGAGAAGATTTTTTTTTACTCTCCCTCGTCCATTCTTTAGAATTAGAACTAGGGCTAAAGCGCAATCTCCTTCGCCTGCCAGATTTCTGAAGAGTCAGTTTAAGCTTTTGATTGGAGAGACAGAGTGAAAAAAAAAAGTGTAATTTGCAAGGCGTGACTTTATAGAAGAGAAGTTTATTTTGAAAAGTTGTATGAATAGTTCAAATAATTTCGAGGATGCATTTTTTTAAAAGTCGTTTTTCTGAAATAAATGATTTTTCATTTTAGACCGTCAAAAAAGCACTTTATTACTGTACTAGTCTTTTTACCCATGCTATTTAATAGAAATATGGTTCGTGTTAAATGCTATATAATATTTGTTTTTAAGAAGAACACTCACAGAAAAGTAATTCGGTATCGAACCATAGTATCTCTACCTTGAACAATAATGTGAAGGTACCCTGAATCATAATTTTCATTTTGAACCGTCAGAAAACTACTTTATTACTGTACTAGTCTTTTCACCCATGCTATTTAGCAAGAATATGGTACGTGTAAAGTGCTATATAATATTTATTTAAAAGAAATTCTCTCAGAGAAAAAACTAGTTCAGCATTGAACCCTAATATCGGTACCTTGATCCATATTATGGATGTACACCATGAAACATTATTTTTTCTTTTAACCTTCAGAAAACAACTTTATTACTGTACTAGTCTTTTTACGCAGGCTGTTTGACAGAAATATGGTGCTCGTAATCTTTGTTTTTAAGAAATTCTTTGCTTTTCTCCATAACAAATTAGTACCATTTCTCCATTAATTTTTTGCGTTTTAATACACATATTTTTTTAAAATTCAAATCAGTACCTTTTATTAAAATTAATAAAGCATCATAGATTTCAATAACATGAGTTTTTACCTTTCTCTGAAATAATTTGGTATTATTTCGTCATTAATTTTGCTTTTCAGTACATAACTTTTTTTGGATTACAAATACCGTTGATTTTGTATTATTTAGTTTTATAGAAATCCGAATTAAGAGCATTATTATAAAAATAAAAAAAAGCTCGTGGCTTAGGATTACAGGACGTAGTCCACCTATGCTACCACGCTCATGTTGATATTTCAGTTATCTGACTTAATGAATAAAAAATAATTAAATATCTCAGGACGTGCAATGAACTCTTTTTTAATAGCTAAGTAAGTAAACAACACTGAAGCAATATTTGAAAAAACAGAATCATAACAGAACTATATTTGAAAAAAACAAAATCGCCTTTAATATCAATGGCGCTAGCTCTAAACAAATGAAATTTTTTTATTTTTCTCTTGAACGCTCTTATTGAAATTTTAAAACAATTTTTAGAATCGGGGATGGGGATAGAACTGTACCTCACGATCGCACATCATTTTATTATTATGTACTATTTATTATATATTTTTATTTATTATGCACAATATATATATATATATATATATATATATATATATATATATATATATATATATATATATATATATATATATATATATATATATATATATATATATATATATATAAGATAAAAAAAATTAAAATACATTAATTTATAAAAGAAAAACGCTTTTTACTTTAAAATTATTTTTCGGAATTTGCCATTAATGAAAATTTAAAAAAGAATTTTTTTGATTGCAAAATAATTCTGTGTATTACTTTATGTCATTATGTTAACCTTCAGACGGGGAAAAAAACGTAACCACCGTACGCAATTGTGACATAGAGGTTATCGTGGTTATGCTGTGACCATGGATATAACATGCTGCCTGAACACCAAGAGATGAACCTTAATGTATGAGGGAGTAATCAGGGGTCAAGAATAATCCATCAAGATGCGTCATCTCCCTACTCTACATTTCTTACTTCTCTCACCCCTTCATCTTCATGAAGATGATGCAGCGGGGGTGTCATTTTTTTCCTTCTTCTTGGCTCAATGATTGATTTAGGATTATAGAGTTAGTTTATTTATAACTAAATAAAAGTTCACCGTTTCTTTAAGAGCAAGTATTTATTATCTTCCTCTCTTATTTTAAAAAAGTACTGTGTACTAAAAACCCCAGAGTTGATTAAATTAGTAAATGTAAGTTAATTAGATCCTGTGTAATATCAAATGAATTAATTCATTGGATTAATTTTTGTTCTATGATCGATTAGTAATAAATAGTTTGTTTCATTGCTTCTTTCATAATTTCATATGGTTTTCTTTTTGTTTTTTTGTTTTTTTTTAAGTAGAATAATTTTAGTTTAATATTTTAAAATGCAGGAATATGTATCATTTAGAACAATTATTGCTCTTCAGATTCGCGTCCATTCATGCAGTTTTAACCCAAAGTTTGCACATTAAGAGAATAGAAGTATGGTTCAAGATTATAACCGTGAGATATTTAATGTATTTTGGTACTACCTTACCCTTGGTACTTTTTTAACCTTATTAGTACACCTTTTAGAGATTTTGCAGATTTATTAACATCTTTATTATTATTATTTATTTTTTTGGGAGAACATTGATCCGTTTGAGTTATGCGTATTTGGCCGACCTCTAATAACTTGCATCCATGACGTGTACACAAGATGTAATGGCCCATTTATTTTTATTATTTTTTTTTATTAAACGACTTAAAACTCCTCATGCACCACAAAGTATAACATGAGGCTTACAGTTGTAAGTAGAAAACAAAAGAAGAAAAATTTACAAATTTAAATTAAAAACAAAATTCCGCAAGGCAGCAAGACTTTCAATACTTTTGACCAGGCTAATGGCCCATTAGAATAGTTTTTATATTCTAATTTAATTTTTAAAAAGAGTGTCTGAATTACGAACCATTGCCTTATCATTAATGATAAAAATAGAAACTTAGAAAATTTCTTAGAAAAATATAAGTGTTTACCAGCATAATTAGGTCTGCTATATCTATCGATTTATCTCGACACAGAGAGAGAGAGTAGATCTCTGATTATCATCGAGACCAAACGCAATCCGGGTAATTAGTAGACAAATTTAAAAAACGCCTATGAGAATGTTTTTAAGCAACTTCCCTTCACTCTTTTTCTAAGGATTGGCAATTGTAGTAGTGCGTTCTACAGCATATGATGCGCCTTTATAAGTGTTAGTTTTTAAAAATTTTAATAGAAACCTGTTCCTTTATTAGAAACTACTTGCCACCCTCCTTGAAATAGGACCGAGACCACTGAGGGACAAAAAAAGGTCATTCTTCCACCCCTTTCAAATATTCTAAATATAAAAAAGCTTTTTTTTTTTTTTTTTTTTCCTAGGAAGAAATTGGGGGAAATTCATGGCCTTTAAACGATCTGGATAATTCGGACAATCTGGTAAATCGGCTTTCGGATTATCGTCACTCTTATATATATATATATATATATATATATATATATATATATATATATATATATATATATATATATATATATATATATATATAAACATGCGTGTTTGTTATTTGATAAATAGTATTTACCAGCAAATATCATTCATAATACTTCCCTTGACTCTTTGGAATTTTTTTTTTTCTTTCTTTTTCTTTCAATTCGAATCAGAAAGAGAATTTGGCGATTCCAAAACTTGCCACGCTTACATCACTCTTATTGTTGATAACAAATGTTAGGGGATGGATGTCAGAAAGGAAAAGTGAAAAATCTTACGTGCGACTCGGAACAGTTGGCGGACGCGTGGCGTGCACCTTGGCGCGTTTTCCCACGCTTTTTATTTGTCGAGTTTTTATATATATATACTTTTTTTTCACTTTCCCACAATCTGGTCCTTCTTCTTTTTAAGAGGCCGACTGCTGTCATCGACTCGTGTTAGAAAAGCCTCCCGGGGTTTGTTGGCCTCATCCAGAATTACAGCACAATTAGCCATTAAACGCCACTCCCATTAAAGGTCGAAGCTGGTACAGTGGCGTTTTGTCTAAGTGTTTCGTTCTATCCAACTTCGCTTTCTCCCACCCTCTTATAGAATCTTTCTATCTATCTCTCCCCTTTTTTCCTTTACGCCTGATTTTTTTTTTTTTCTTTCTTTCTATCTCTCTTTGCACGTCCGGGGTGTCGGCCAACTGACCACTGGGCTCATGGGAAAGGCAATCCATTACGGTGGTTCCATTAATTCTTCGGACATTAGCTACTATTTGAAGCTCTGTCCTTCTTATTTCATCGCCAGGAATTATGACTTGTAGAAACCGTTCCTTATGTATTCCTCTCTTTGTGGTTAAACACTCGTGGATTCTCTTTATTCTAAATGCAGCACTCCTTATAATATCTACTGTTTTAAAACGCATTTAAATGCAGGATTCATATTTTATTTTTACTATTTCGATTCGTTTTTCAAATTTTAAAATTCTTTTGAATACATACTTCTTTGAAATGTATTTAAATATAATATTTATTTTAATATTTACTTTTTTGAATCGCATATCAATGCAGCATTTAATTTTAATTTTTACTACTTCGATTCGTATTTAAATATTAATTTTTTTTTAAGTTCATATTTCTTTGAATCGTATTTAAATATAACACTCATTTTAATATTTCTTTTCTGCATCGTGTTTAAAAACATCATTTATTTAATATGTACTTCTTTGAATTGCATATCAGTGCCGCATTTAATTTTAACTTTCACTACTGCAGTTCGTGTTTGATTATTAATTTAAGTTCATACTTCTTTGAATTATGTTTAAATATGACAGTAATCTTAATATTTTTTCTCTGAATCGTATTGAAATAAAAAATTTATTTTAATATTTACTTTTTTGTGTCATAAAAGCTTGATTTCAATATTTACTACTTTGTATCATATTTAAAATAACATTCATTTTATTGTCTTATTGCTCTGAATCGTATTTTGAATACAAAATTAATTATTTACTTTAAGTCACATTGAAATTAAGGCTTCATTTCAATATTTACTACTTTACATCTATAACAAAATTCATTTAATGTTTGATGTTTTGAATTGTATTACAAAAAAGCATTCTTTTTAACATTTGAATCATATTTAAAACAAGAATTATTCTCTATATAGTATTTTAAATTATAGGTGTTTATACGGAGCTTTCATTTTAATATTTTCTATTAGGATTCATATTTATTAAAAACAACATTCATTTAAATATTTATTGCTTTGATTCATTTTTAGATATAATATTATTTTAAATATTTACTACTTCTAATCGTTTTTAAATATAATATCCATTTTAGTATTTACTGTTTCCGATCGTTTTTAAATAAAGAATTTTTTTTAATGTAGTGTTTTGAATCTTAGGTATTTATATGCTGCATTTATTTTAATATTTTCTGTTATGATTAATATTTATTAAAACAACATTCATTTAAATATTTGTTGTTGTTATTCATTTTTAACTTATGCATCATTTTAAATGTTTACTACTTCGTTATCGTTATCGTGTTTGAATATAATTTTTTTTTTTAATATTAACTCTGTTCGATATTATTTAAAAAGAACATTCATTTTAACATTGGAATCGTATTTAGATTCAGAACTCTTTTTAACTTAGTGTTTTGTATCATAGGTATTTAAATACAGCGTTCATTTTAATATTTCCTGTTTTCATTTTAACGTTTGGATTATCTTGAAATATTATTTTCTTCTTAATATTGCGTTACAAATTGTAGGTGTTTAATAAAATATTAATAATTTCTGATTTGGATCACACTTATTTAAAGAACATTTCTTTAAATATTTTCTGTTGTGAATCTTCTTTAAGTGTAGTATAAATTTTAATATTTGAATTGTACTTAAACAAAGATTCTATTTTAACTTTTGAATCGTATTTAAATACGGCATTCGTTTCAATATATTGTTTTGCATAGTATTTAAGCGAAACTGTCAGTATAAAATTTTATTTATTTATTTTTGTTATCAATCTTAGTTATTCGAATACAGTATTCATTTTACTATTTTCTCTTTTGAATCATAAAGTATTAAAACTGCATTTATGCTGTAAATCGTTTTTTAATACAGCATTTATTTAAATACTTGAAAAATTGTTGTGGCATTGAATCACTATTCCTTGAACCATAATATGTTTCAAATTTTCGGTTACGTAACCTTAATTAGATCTTAAGTTGAACCAAAGTATCTTATAATTAAGTTTGATAATAAGGTTAAACTTGGCACCATATATAAATGGTTCGATTTTAGCAACATTATGGTTTAACATAACGCTTAACAACTTTAAAATATGTATACCTTGAATACGCTAAAATCTATTTAAAATAAATTTCTTTCAATACAAAGCATACAATATTTTGTATGTTTTCAGTGAATAAAGAAAAGGTCAAAATTTCTGTTTTAATTATTGTTTTCTAAACAACTTAGCAACTTCAAAATATGTATACCTTGAATACGATATAACGTATTTAAAATAAATTTCTTCATAAAGCAAAGTATGCAATATTTTGTATGTTTTTGGTGAATAAAGGAAAGGTCAAAATTTGTGTTTTAAGTATTGTTTACTAAACAACTTAATAACTAAACTTAACAATTTCGAAATATGTATACCTTGAATACGCTAAAATGTATTTAAAATAAATTTCTTCAAAAGCAACGTACAATATTTCGTAAGTTTTTTTTAGTGCGTAAAGAAAAAACCCAAATTTATTTTAGAGTACTTAAAATATATGCTAAGTGAACTTTTTATATTCGAAAGAATAATGAACTATAATTTCGGTTTTGTGCTAAAATTCTGGCTGTATATTTTTAGGAAATGCAACGATTCCAATTTTTTTTTTGTGTAATTAACTAATTCTAGTTGTTTATTATTTCAATGGTAATACAATATTTTACTTCTGGGTTATTGAAAAATCAATAGTGATAGAAACTACCAGTTTATTACCGTACTAAATACCGTATTCTCTATTATTAAAGAAGTGCAGTTCACCGTTTCTTTTATCATCCTGAATATAATATATGTTTTATTACTACCAGTTGCTAAAAAAACGATGCTTTTGGATAGTTTTTAGTTTTATCAATTATGAGTTATTGACGATAAACTGTTATCTTTAAAATGTAATGCATTTGTAGAGCTTCTTGTTTCTATTTTTTCAATCGAAATTAAATTCTTCTCTTTTCTCTTACAAGTATTCTCATAGAATTTATTGGAAAGAATCTTTGTAATAAACCAATAAAAAAGAGACTTTAAAAAAAAAAAAATAATAATAATAATAATAAATAAATAAACTTTGAAATTTCTGCTGTTATATTTTACGGCTTGAATGAGTACTATGTTAAAGTATTTGAATTAAATTATTGTTTTCATCTAAACTATTTTTCTTTAATATTTTAGCCTTTTTTTTTTTTCGTTTTCTTTTTAAATTTTGTTTTGATAAAGTGAAAACTAACATTATAATCGCAACTTAAATTGGAAATACCTAAATATTAGATTCGAAACTGGAATTTGCCCTTTTTATACGTAAAATTAACGCATAAGTAGAAATAAATTATCGTTTGAGAAAAATATAAAATGTAGAAATTTATTCTTCGTATATCAACTGTTTATTAAAAATAAGTGCAAAGTTTTCACTGTTTCATTAATATTAGCCTTAAAATAAAATATTACAGACAATTGAATTAATTAACTGGATTATAGTTTTTTCCAATAATCTTTCAATTCTTAATTTTTTCAAATTTTTTTCAATATATTATTATCTGAAAAAAAAAGTTTCTTTTTTTTTAAATAGCATTATTTTTTTACTGACGAATTAATTTTTAATTTTTTAAATATCTTAGATAATTTCATTTAAAAAAAACTGAAATATAAAATAAGCATTAGATTGTTGATTTGATATGAATTCAAATACACTTTTAAAGAATCATTACTGGTTAAAAAAAGAAAGTCCTTACTCTCGGAACCTCTATGACCATTCTACAAAACTACATTCAACAATGCTACATACAACATAGCTACATTCAACAAAAGACTTTAAATAAATAGTCAAGTTTATCCGATAATATACCTCCTAGATATTTATAAAAAGGAAAAGAAAGAAAAAACAACTAAATTTATGTTATGATAATTGTTTTTTTTTTTTAAAAAACATAACAGGAAATTGAGTTTAGTTTGAAACAGTGTTAAATTTTTCAGATTCTACCTCCTAGACAAGGTGAAAATATGTCTAGGCTATTGTTTTATTCTGTGAATGGCGGTTATTGAATATTGACGTTATCTTCTGAAGGATTGACGATGAGTAGTTTTCCCATGTTAGTCATTCGGATTTAAGGGAACACTGTATGCGACTTATAAAGGGAGAAAAAGGAAGTACACTAGCCCCCTTATCTTCTTTCAAATTTTCCATTAAAGATGCTTTGATGGCCCCGCAAATGTGTAAGAGTGGGTGCTTTAGCTTTTTATATCCAGGTTTTAACCTCCCCCCTTACCTCAGATACTCAACATTCGAATTCGATAGCAGAATTTTTAGGGGAAAAAAAAAAGAACTTATGTAGCAAATATGATAGATAGTTTTTCTCCCTCTTGCCAATGGAAAGATCTTCCAAAGAAATGAATATTAGAAATCGAATTGAAGTATTCTTAGTTTTCGATTCAAGTTAAGTCTTCTTCTACTTTTTTTTTATATTAGAAAATGGCGATTTTGGATCACTTAAAACAGATTGGGGAATCGATTCTATGTTGTTTTGATCCATTTTCTTTCGCCAATTTTTTAGCCATTTTTAGTGTTTCCTTTTAATGCCTTTTCCGTACCAGTATTCTTTTTCGCTTTTTGCTCGAACTATTTCATCCTATTTTTAATGGTGTTTGTATGGTAAGCCTTTAATGGATTTTTCAGTTTTATTTTTACCTTCCCACAACATATTTCTGCTTGATATTTTCTGGGTTTTATTCGTTTTCGTTCTCTTAAACAGAATGTTGATTTTATTACATGATTGTAAAAAAATTGGCTCTTAACTATTTGTTTTTTGTGCTGGTAAAATATCTGCAAAAAATGAAACATTTTTCTTTCCTTTCACCGAATATCAGAAAGTTGAAAGCATTGTGAAATAATTTAGAAAAACATTTTATTACACGAATGTGTTAGTGTAAACAGAATTAAAAATGTAATTGTATCAATGTGTTCGAAAACAAGTTGTTATCAGTAAAATTTACTCAATGTTGAACCCTATTATCATTGCCTTTGAAACATAATACGGTGCAAAATTGCTGCAGTCATGGGCGCCCATAGGGGAGGGCCGAGGCCCATCCTAAAAAATATATGCGTAATGAAACATATGCGTATTTGATTAATCATGTATAATTAAAAGTGAAATTAATTTAAATTAATTAGTTATTCAGCTAATTAAGTTAAAAATATTTAAATAGATAAAATTTACTTTCATTAATTTTTTTTAATTCATTAAGCTATTTGTCGTTTTCTTTCATGAGCCCCCCCCCCCCTAAATTCAAACATATGGGCGCCCCTGGCTGCAGCCTTAATAAGGTAAACGATTTACTCATATTTACGTTGAAGTTGAACCAACGTTGATAATGAGGTTGAAGAAATACAATATGATTCAGTTAAGCACTGTATTAAGGTTATAGTAAGTTTGATCCATATTTTGGTTTAAAAAGATCCAAAACTTCCAACAGAGTATGGAGATTACATATTTCCTGATATTTTAATTAACTTTTAAAACGATTTTTTTTTATTTTTTAGTACAGCCAATAGGATACCTACAGGTAACGTAGTTTTGGTTTCTTGATCATGATTGGTTGTTGAAACGTGGCTTTGTCTACTTTAGTAACTATTCTTTTCATTCTATTTCAAGTAACTTAATCCCGTCAAGTATAAGTTCTCTTGGGTAGCATATTCTATATTCTTACGCAAAGATTCTTTTACAAAGATTTCAATTCTTTCGCAATATATTTCTAACTTAACAGAAAGACAGGCACGAAGCCATGTAGAACATAATCAATCTAATTATGCATTGAAGTTGCCGTGTACACAAAAAAAAAATAATAATAATATATATATATATATATATATATATGTTAATGTAAGGTGGTAAATAATTACACTATTTAACTAAACAAAATTTAATATAACATAGGTAAAGTTTTAGAACAACAAAAAAAAACAGTTAATAATAGCAGAGAGAAGAACGTCTCTTCTCATCGTTACATATACATCGTAATTCATCTCGTTACCAGATCATTGTCTATCGTTTACTATTGTCTGTATCAGTTATCATCGCCATCTGGCGGCGTTTATAGTTACATTCCATTCCATGGCCTTTACATTCGGCCATCCTCAATTGGAGCCGTCCTCGGCTATATCTGCATTCTGAAAAATAATTAAGTATCTTTCCTCATTAGGCATCGTTGATTCGTCAGACGTCCTGAGAACCTGAAAAATAGAAAAAACAAATGGAAAGAAAGGTGCATAAAAAAATTGTTTGCAAGGACCTCAAAATTCGTCGTTGGTCATCTCACATTCGTCGTTGCTTTTTGCTTCGTATTTAATAAAAAAAAGTTAAGAAAAAAAAAGTCACTTTCGGGATTGGTTCAGTCATAATCAGTTGAAAGTTTAGTCACGATTAGTTCAAATCACAATTATGAAGAGAAAAAAAATCACTCTTCATCTGTGGGCCACTTTTTCATAAAGTCTGCTGCTGTTGAAGTGAAGTGTGGACCATCATGTTGTCCAATTTTTTCCACCTCGTATCTATCATGTAGTTTGACACTCTTGATTCGGTAAGGTCCGAAGAACTTTGGTCGTAGTTTAAGACCTGTGCCAAATTGTGTTCTTTGTATTGCTACAAGATCTCCTTCATTGTATGCGTTAGGCTTTTTGCGCTTTTTGTCATACTGAGTTTTGCTCAGTTTTTGAATTTTTTGGATGTTTTGCTTCGCAACTTGCCGGATTTGGTCACGTTCATTCATAAGGTTTTCCACATGTTCGTCATTTAAAATTTGGAGAATTTTGGCATCGTCTTTTGATTTCATCTTAGTACCAGTAAGTAATTCAAATGGAGAATAGTTAGTGGAGGCACTTACTGTACTATTTAAAATTCGTTGAAGATTTGCAACATGTTTGTACCATTTTTCTGGTTCTGCTATTGAAAGTTTACTCAGAACTGGAATGAGAGTAGCGTGTATTCGTTCTATTTGGCCGTTGCTACGAGGTATTCCTGTTGTAATTTTTATGTGCTCAATTGATTCATTTTTGCAATAATCTTCGAAATTATTTGCTGTAAAAGCAGTACCTCGATCTGTTATTATTCGCGATGGGTTGCCAAATGCACTTTTCTGTAATTCTAAATTTTTTAAAGCATCAGTTGTTGAAGTTGATTTAACAGGGTATATCCACGTGAATTTCGAAAAAGCATCAATTACTGTGAATAAATATTTATAGTTTTTATTGGTAGATGGAAGAGGACCTAAAAAATCAGCATGATATGTGTGAAGAGGCGTATCACCTTTCGGAATTGGATTCAAAACGCCTTCACCTTTACCACGTTTTTTATTTACTAGTATGCATTGTACACAGTTTTCTATCACACTTTGCACTTTATTTGTGAGTTTAGGAAAGTAATAATCAAGTTGGAGAATTTGCACAGTTTTAGCAGTGGCAAAATGACCTTTTTCATGTGCTTGCTTTATAATTTCTGTTTGCATTGCTGCTGGGATCACTAACAATTCCTTACCATCTATGACTTTAAACAAAACATCGTTACGCATTTTAAAATCATTAGCTTTATCGTTTAATAAAAGTTGTTTTATTGTTGAGATATATTCGTCATTAGCCTGAGCGTTCTTAATTTTAAGGGTAAGTTCATCGTGTGTAATGATCATTACTGGTTGCCGACTCAACGCATCAACGTGTTTCATTTGATTAGCGGGCCTATGAACAATTTCGTAATTAAATTGAGATAAGAAAATAGCCCATCTAGCAAACTTAGGTGTTATGTCTTTTTTGTTCATCGTTTGTTGAAATGCGGAACAGTCTGTAAATATCTCAAATTGGGTTCCGTGCAAAAAATGACGAAATTTTTTAAGAGATTCAATTACGGCTAATACCTCTAGTTCATAGCTTGAATACTTTTCCTCGTGGGGGAGTGTTTTCTTGCTCATATAATAAATGGGATGGTATTGACCCTTATCTGATTCCTGAAGCAATATGGCACCGTAACCGTACTTACTAGCATCTGTATGTAGTTGTAATTTTGCATTTGGATTAAAAATATGTAAAACGGGATCAGATGACAAAGCCTCTTTTAATTGATTAAAAGCAACTCTGTGTTCGTTTTTAAACGAAAAATTATTTTCTTTACGTAGTAAATCACTAAGTGGTTTAGCTATTAATGAATAAGACTTAATGAACTTACGAAAATATCCGGTAAGACCAAAAAATTGTTGGATATTTTTTACTGATTTTGGTTCTGGAAAGTTTTTTACGGCTTTAATTTTATCTTGGGGTGGTTTAATTGTTCCATTCTCAATCAAATATCCAAGAAATTCTATTTTAGTTTACAAAAATTGGCACTTACCAAAATTAATTTCGAGACCGAATTTTGAAGCAACTTCTAAAACGCGTTGTAATTTAGTAATACCTTCCTGATAATTATTTGAAGGGATAATTATATCATCCATATAAATACAAATAGTACCATCGTTTATTAATTCTCTGAAAACATAATAAACATAACGTTGAAAAACAGCGGGGGACAAACAGAGTCCAAAAGGTGTAACATTAAACTCAAAAAGACCTTGATCAGTTATAAAAGCTGTAAATTTCTTACTATTTTCATCAATCGGAACATGGAAGAACCCATTTCGGAGGTCAAGTGTGGAGAACATGCTGGCTGAATGAAGTCTATCAACAACATCCTCAACAAGGGGTAAAGGAAAACGGTCTTTAATTATTTTTTTATTTAGGTTACGATAATCCACACACAAGCGAGTAGAGCCATTTTTCTTTTTAACTAATACAATAGGTGATGCATAATCAGAACAACTGGGTCTAATAATCTTGTCGTCTAACCATTTCTTAATTTGATCATTAATTTCTGTTTTCTCAGCAAGTGAAAAACGACGCGATTTAATTACTACTGGTATATCATCATTTAATACTATCTTTAGCTTAATATCAGTATTTTCGGTTTTTTGGGGTTTATAATTTTGTAAAAGTTCAAGTATTTGTGCTCGGATTTCTTTTGAAATATGTTGCAAAGGAAAAGAGTTATCTGACTCAGCAACATCAATTAAATTAATGAAGTTTGCTTCCTGTTTAGGTAATAATTCAATACCATTAGCACTTATTTTAAATTCACCCTGCCTCAAAACATCAGTTCCTACAATAACATCCAAATTCATATTTGAATTACTTACCACCCATACATCAGTGTGGAATTTAGTATCGTCTATCTCAAGGGTAGATTTAAAGGAGCCAAGAGGTTGAATTTGACCCTTGCCAAAAGCAGTTAGTGTTGTTTTCGTTGAGTTTAATTTAGGTTGCCCAATAATTTTGTAAACACTTTCACGGATTAAAGTTACAGAACAGCCTGTATCAAAAAGAGAATCAAAACAATGACCATTAATTTTTACAATTTTATGCATATCCCTTTTTAATTGGGGGGTATTAAGTTCATTAATCATTTCATTTTTAGTTTCGAACTTAGGAGTGGAGCATTGTGAACTTTTATGTCCAAACTCATTACAATTAAAACATTTTATACCCTTATTTTTATGAAAACAATCACTGAATTTATGATTAAACAAACCACAATTATAACAACGTATACGTGATACAGTGTTATCACCAACAGTATAATGTTCATCTTTGCTTTTAAATTTGTTATCATGGTTGGGAACATACTTTTGATTTGGCGGTCTATTATTTATTCGTGCATGTGTACGTCTATCGTCAATATTATGCGAATTCGATGAGAACTTATTTTTAGAATTAAATATTTTTTCATAAACTTTAAGCCTATCTTTAAATTCCGAGATTGTTTTACATTGATACAAAATAATTTTGTTTTGATTAGAATCCGGTATACCATTAATAGTATGTTCAATAATTGATTGTTCGTCTATTGTAAAATTACTTTTAGAGGCGATTTCCCGCATCGCTAAAAAATATTCAAACAAAGTTTCCCTATTCCGCAATTTTCGATTCTGCATTTCTTTATGCACTTCAAAAGAAGTCAATTGATCCGAAAATTCCTTGAATAAAGCGTTTTTTAATTCAGAATATGAGAAAATATTTTTTAAAGTATGGAGGAACGTTAACGCCGATCCACGCAGCAAACGCTTAACACAGATTAGTTTTTGAGCATCAGTAATGTTTCTGACAAAAGTAAAATTTTCTTCACAGCTGGCAAAAAAAGATTGGATTGAATAGTTGTCAGTACCGTTAAATTGTCTCATCGTCAAAATAAGTTCGCGCATAATTGAATAATTATCATCTTTCTGTGGGAACACGGAAGTGGAATCAATGGAAGAAGCTAATTTATTATTCTCAAGGTTAGTAGTTGAATGTTCAATTTCGGTTTCACTTTCATAGTCAGTCACTTAAAGAATCAGAGATGGAATTTTTAAGTGTTTCTAAATCATTTAAATTAGCAAATATTTTTTCACATAATTCCGGCGCAGTTCCTTCACAATCTATTCCTAAACTATTGCACACAATTATTAATTGCGATGAATTAAGTTCTTGCAATACTTTATCTTTTCTTTCTTTGGGCGGGAAAGCCCGAAAAAAACACGTAACTTTTTGCGTGAATTTCGATCATATTCTTCATCAAATATAACTTTAAATAGTAATTTTACAGTAGAAGAAGGTGCAGTTTTAAGAAAGTTTTTAATATTAGGAATTTCATTCAAAGTTATCATGTTGACAATGCACAGGTTCAAAATAGAAGAAATCAGAACAAACTCACCGGTTTGTTGTCGTCTTTTCTTTTTCACTTGAAATAGTCAGCTCTCTTTTGCTGACATTTAATACAGTTATTATTATTTTTTGAAGATTTTTTCGTCATCAAATAAATATCCAATTCGAAATATCTCTTTCGGTTGTCAGTCTAGGGGAGAGTTCTGGGAGGCCGGGGCCCCCATTTGTTAATGTAAGGTGGTCCCCATTTGTTAATGTAAGGTGGTAAATAATTACACTATTTAACTAAACAAAATTTAATATAACATAGGTAAAGTTTTAGAACAACAAAAAAAAAACAGTTAATAATAGCAGAGAGAAGAACGTCTCTTCTCATCGTTACATATACATCGTAATTCATCTCGTTACCAGATCATTGTCTATCGTTTACTATTGTCTGTATCAGTTATCATCGCCATCTGGCGGCGTTTATAGTTACATTCCATTCCATGGCCTTTACATATATATATATATATATATATATATATCACGCTTATAATAAAATACAAAAACAAATAATAAATCTTAGTGAAGTAAAAGATGTAGACGAGAAAGAATTATATTTCAACAAATTCGATCTGTTGATTCGGCACTGTATTTAATTAACTATACATTAATAAACATTCTAACTTACGTGGAGAAACTTATCTCAACTTTCACAAACCATATTGCTGATAAACGATCAGCTACCGTCATAGGTCACATGTATGGGTATGAATGATCTTCTTCTAGAAGTTCAAGTGTGGTTACTACACGGGTTCGGCCACGCTGGATTCGAACTATCTTTCTCACGAACGCGAGTCCAGCTCCCTGCCAACCAGCCTATCCTTTTTTTCTTTATTAATTCGAAATTTTATCAAAAGCTAAGATTTAAAAGCAATTTTAAAAATATCCCCCTTTTTCCTTTTATTAATAAATAAAATAAACTTCTATGCGAAGATAAAGACAAATTTTAATGATTTCTTTACTTTTAATGTAAAAAAGAGTATGCATAATGAAAGTTTTAACGAATATCCTTAAAGAACATTCTTAAAGACGGTTCTCTTTTTCTGTTCTTATTGCAACGATCATCAAATTTCTACCTTCCGTCGATTTTAACCAAAATTAAAAACAAACAAATATATAAAATAAACGAAAACTTTCGTTTCATTTTTTATCCTTTCTTTAAAAAATTGAGGAAAAAAAAATTAATATATCGCCAACGTTTCATCGTACCGAACAAAAACAAGAAGAAAAAATAGAGAAAAGCAGGTTCTCGTAAGAGAAAAGGTGGATGAAGTGGAAGGGGGTGCAACTATGTACCCATAATCAGCCACCTGAACAAACAGAGACAATTCGGGAGAGGGGGGTCCCTGGCCCTGAACAGATACGCTGCAATATTACAGGCTAATCTCTTGCACAAACTCAACGGCCGCATTGATGTACGCTAGCCAGAACAACAGCTTCTTGGATGGCGATCAAGCGGCTGTTTCCTTTCTTCCCTCTATCTTTCTTATATTCTTCCATCTATCAATACGCTCAT
This sequence comes from Parasteatoda lunata, assembly GCA_949128135.1. NCBI lineage: Eukaryota > Metazoa > Arthropoda > Arachnida > Araneae > Theridiidae > Parasteatoda > Parasteatoda lunata. Next base: position 84,117,573 of record OX421975.1, read on the forward strand.
CTTTCTCCTATACATTTTCTTTCTCTCTCTTTATTACCTATAGCAAAGTATGCCCTTTTTTGCGAAACTGTCCGCTTTTTTGTTTGCTTGTTTATTTTTAATGTATGCACTTTTGGGGGTTTTGTTCCCTATTATTTAGGCATTGATAAATTCTATATTCTTGTTTTTCATTTAGGTGAAATATGTTAAAATTCTCTTAAGTAGTTTACGAACTATTATTCTTCAAATAAATAAATGAGCAAAATAAAATTAATCTTTCAGAAAGACTTTTAGATAAATGTTCTAAAAAAATTGTTTTAGAATAAAAAATGGCTCAATTTTTTTAATAGTTTTATAAACGGAAAGCTGTTTTCATTGGCGCTATCGTCGCTTGAAATATTGATTTTTAGGGGAAAATGCACTACTATTATTATGTGACTTAGTAACAATTGTTCATGACTTTTAGGTTAAATTTTTTCCGTATGAAGCCTGTGCCCTCTATGCTAATTAGGAAAATAGCGCAAATTGTCAATGTGATGAAAAGCCATAACTGAGAATCATTCATTGGTATTTAAAATTCTTATAACGTTGGAAGCATTTCGCCATAATGGTGATTTTTTTTATTTTTTTTAACACTTAAGACATTTGTCATTTTTAGAGTCCAGATATCTCTCCAAAAGAAAGTTTTATATATAATTTAAAGCGCCGGGGTAAATCAGGAAAAAGCATTCACCACCCCAATGAGGTGACTCATGTTCGATTCCCAGCGCTGGCTGGTTAAAACGAAATCTACTCCAGGCTCGCACCAACATCATAGCTGACGTAAACTATCCTCAGTTGTAGAGAGATCATGAATTAGAATCCTCTTGCCGTCGAGCTAACCTTGGTAGTTTTTCGTGGTTTTCCTCGCCATTCAACGCAAATGTGAGTTATTCCCACCAAAATGTCCTCCACGAAGGCTAGAGTCTCCCACTGCTTGATCCAGGAATCCCCTTGTCTTCTGGGTTGGCTGTTCGACGCGAATTATATAATAATATATATGGTTGCTTCGTTCCGACTTTAAAACAATCTTAAATTTGACTTTTTATTTGTGTTTCATTAAAAACAATTCCAGAATGTTCGCTGGACAGTACGCGACAGTTAATACTGAGTGTAGCTTCTAAAAATTAGAACCAACTCTCTTTTTAAATTAGAAAGCAATGAATTTTTTATGACAAAGTGGAAGATTTTTTTATTGCTATGTATAGCTTCGTTTAGCCGAAACTATTAGCAGGAATATGGTTTTTGCAGTCACGTTTTCTTACATCTGAAGATGAATTATGAGTCTTACTTTGTTTAAATTTTTAATTAGTTTTGGCTTAGTTAAATCGTCAAGTCGCGTTTTCTTTCAAACGAATATCAATATCGAGTTTTTGACTCACGATTTAGGGCAGAAGGGATAGCCTATAATACAATTAAATTCAACAGTGAAAGATATTAAAGTATATAAGATGGGGTATAACTATTACGCAATACTATGTAGGACCAATCTGAAATGAGCTGCATCTTAAGTTTCGGAGGTTGACAAGTCATAGCGAGCTAAAGGCTTGAGGCTCTTAGTACGTTAAATTAAAAATTCATTCTTTTTAAAACTTTATTTTGAATAAGAATAAAAAAAATTTCTGTTTTCCCAGCTTAAATGCTTTTTCCTTCTTTTTTATTAACTACATGGTCATCTTGTAAGGCATTATAAATGGCCATTCCTGTTTTCTTAGTTGGCGGTTAAAAATAAGAATATACAAATTAGCAATAAAATATATTGTTCTGTTTTCTAATTAGGCAGCCCTTTTTCCCTGCATCCTTTAAAGATAGTGACGATCAAGATCATGTTAATCCTTACTTTTTTTTTTTTTTTTTTTTACTCATCCATTTACCATGTTCTCAGTTACGTTCCAGATTGCCATTAGCTGAAACCGAAAGGGGAAAACGAAATAAATACCGCTACAGATTTTTTTTTTTCTTCTTCCCTTCTTCACTTCAGTTAGTTCCTGTTAATGCCTTCTGCAAGCAAACCTTGTGCTTTCCCCAAATCTCGTTTGCAGGCCGCCATTATTTTGTTAATCCGTTCATCGTGTCATCATCTCAGTTCTCATGGGGCCAATTTCAGTGGCGGACGTAAAAAAAAAAAGGGGTAATGAAAAAGTAAAGATCTAACATGGACAAAAATCGGATTCCCTTTCTTCTTTCCCTACCCTTTGACATTCCTATTGTGGATATACTTTCTTCTGCAGTGGCACACTTATGTATAATTTATGGTTTCCTTATAATCCATTCTAAACGGATTTGTCCACAGTCATGAAATTTTTATGCGGTGTCGCGCTTTTGTTTTTACAACAGAGGCTATTTGACCTAATTGTAAAATATTTTTAAAAATTATTAATATAATAAATTAATTTTTTATTATTATTTTATCATTTGCTGAATGCACATAAATGTTTGCAGAAAGTCAGAAAAATTAAAATTATTTAATACCAGGGAGCTAAGCCCCCTGTTCACTACCGCTCACCAACCCCGATGATTGCTTCACAATAATTTTTTTTTCTCGGTAGAAAACAGTTTTTCTACTAAGTCAAAATTATTCATTTAATATATATGTACTAAAAGGAATTCTGTTTACTTACGCGATTGCACCTCTACTTCCCACGTCCAAATATAGTAAAACTTGTGTAAGTTGACCACTTGTAGTGCATTGTTTTAGTGGTCAACTTATAGAGGGGGTGGGTCATTGTTTACTTTTTCATTCATGTTGCTATATATTTAAATTTTTTTTTTTTACTTGACTTGAAAATTTTATTCAGCAAATAACCAAATGAATATCTTAAGAAATGTGTTTAAACCTGAATGAACTTCAATTTGTTACATATACATAATTCTAATATTTAACTAACTTTTTAAAAAAAATTATTTCGTTAGTTATGCATGTGAAGTGTTTAATAAAAATAATTTATTAAAATATCAGAACACGAAGACATGTAATTTGAAAACTTTAACAAAACAAAATTATTTGAACACTTTAAAATTTATTCTGTTATTACTACACTTACATACCTATCTGCTCACTATTGCAACTGGAAGAGCAACTTTTCAACTAACACACCTGTTTTCAGTGAATGAGTAAGCTGACCCCCTACAGTTTCCTCAGATGGTCAACTCACAAAAGGGTTTAGATTAGCTTTTTACACTATTTCACCAAACAAGTGAAATTTTAACATACATTGCAAAATGACAGAACATTTTCTGAATTTTTTTTCTTTTTCTGGTCAACTTATGAGGATTTTAGAATAGAATTTCATGATACTCCCAGACAAAATTGACTTATTTCAGTGGTCAACATACAAGATAGATAGGTGGTCAAGTTAAAAAGGTTTTGCTTCTTTATATTATATAGGAAAAATTCCGTTCTAGATAATTGAGGTCAACTTAAGCAGGTGCCCAACTTACAAGGGTGGTCAACTTAGCAGGTTTCACTGTATCTATTAGTATTATAAACATTTAGATCTCTTGGTGAACAGAAGTGATTTTTCTAATTATCATTTTTTAAAATAACATTTATATTCTTATAACATTATATTGTTCAAACAAATTTGATGAGTTCACAACCATAATTTAAAATTTTTGCTAATAATAGCAGTACTGGTAAATAACTTTAAATTAGAGATACAAAAATATTTAAAGGAAAACAATACCTTTACGACTTTTTTTAATTTTATGCTGATGAAAACCTAAACAATATGGAAATGAATGGGGAGAAACTGGATCCTACCACGTGATTTTCCGGCCAATAAAAATGCGCCGACAACAATGGAAAACGTTATCAGACCATTATGATTTTATGTTATATGGAGAAATTTTATTCTAAATTATATAATTAAAATTCATTAGTTTTTTTTATTTTTTATTTTTATTTTATTTTTTTTTTTTTGCATTTTAAACACACTTATGTTAAATTTAGGGTTTTCTTATTGTCCATTCTTAACGAATGTATCCACAGTAATGAAATTTTAATGCGTTTACGCGCATTTGTTTTTACTGCAGAAGCTTAAAAGCTTTTTGCTATAGGTCTTATTCGTAAAATATTTTTGAAGATCAAAAAAAATAATAATAATAATAATTAAGATAAATTTTATTCAAATAATTAAAATTTATTAGATTTGTTTTATTTCAGTAACACACTTATGTATAATTTATGGTTTCCTTATTGTCTAATCTAAACGGATTCGTCCACAAAAATGAAATTTTTATGCGGTGTCGCTTTTTTATTTTTATAACTGAAGCTTCTTTGCCTAATTGTTAAATATCTTTGAAAATCAATAATAATTATAATTAATTAAAATCTTATTCCTTTTAGCATTTTACCGATTTGTAACTAAATGCACGTAGAAGACAAATGTTTGTACAAAGTCGAAAAAATTAAAATCTATTTGAATTATTTTGCCGTCAAAGTTCTATGTTTAATTTATGGTTTTCTTTTTGTCCATTCTGAATGAAACCTTTTTTTCCCATTTCACAGTAATGAACTTTTTTATGCGATGTCGCGCTTTTGTTTTTATATTAAAGGCTTTTTTACCTAATTGTAAAATATTTTTGAAATTAATAATAATTATAAGTAAATTAATTTCATTATTTTTCTTTCTTTTAGCAATTTAAGCCATTTCAAAATGATTGCATATAAGTGACATATGTTTGTATAAATTCCACATAAAAATCATTTACTATATTTCATTCTAACAATTAAAATTTATTTTTGTAGAAAGTGTAAACAGATGTTTGTAAAAAGTATAAATAGTTATAATTAATAAAAAAAAATTTTAATTTAAGTTTTTTTTTTTTTTTTTAAATAATATAAAAATTATAGAAGTATTTAAGCGCTTTGTTTTGAAACAAAATGCATACAAATGACTCATAAAAGAAAAATCAAAGAAAACTTTTTTCTTTTTAAATTAATGGCATCTCTGTGATTGACGTCGTCGTAGATAAATCATGGCATTTGTCGATTCAGAAGCCATCAATCAGGTTCGAAATACACGCCTGACACCGCTTGCTAGTATCCAAATAAATCTGATTTAAATCACATGGTGAGGCATAATCACTTCATTTCTTCCCAAGTTGCGAGTACCCAATTGTACTGCAAGTACGAGAAATCGAACTGTTGTCTTTCTACTGGTCATTAAAAAATAAAATAATCAGTTTCAAATGTATTTCCTGATTTTTTCCCCCCTCGGATGAATATAATACAATTTAATTACCAACTTGGAAAACTTTATCACTCTTTGCTGTTTAGCACAACTAAAAATTCAATGTTTTTGTCTTCTTCCATATCTCGGTTGCATCTAAAACTGTGTAATAGAAGAAGGAAAAAGAAAATAGGAAAAGAGAGAATGGTTTTCTTCCCTTTTCCCTCCCCGAAAGTCGGCTTAGGACAAAAATATCCAGTTTGGAGGACCTTGGCTATTAGCCGCCGAGGGTGTCAACTATAATTTCAAAAATGCCTGTGTTAGCGCCCCTCTTTCTTGAGAACACAATATTTTTGATATTTTTTTATCAGGCCTCTCCCAGGAAGAGGCCAATGTTATCGGCAGTTTCCCGAAAACAGGTTGGTCGAATTAACGGCCTTAGTCTGTAAAGAAGGAGAAGAGGGGGGGGGGTCTCCGGGAAGATTACTTAGGAAAAAAAGAAGGATACATTGTAGTGAAGCAGGGAGCAAAAAATGAAACAGCAAGGGGCCATTAGTCGCCATCTCTCCTTACTCGCGTCAGATGATGATTTGAAACATTGCGGCTCTTCTCTGGACGGCCCCGTGTATCCATGAGATAAGACGTGGCCCCATCTGTCTTGATTACAAACTGCTAGCCTCGCCTGCTTCGCCAGAAATAAGTGATGGGGTTAATTCATTGTTCAAGAAATCGGAAAGAGGAATAATACTTTTGCTTATCACCATCTCGTCTTCGATATTCGATTTTTTTTAAAATTCATTTTCTTCTCGGGAGGTTTCTTAAAATCGTTCACGGTGGGCAGTACAGATAAAGCAGGTACACATTCTGCTGCACAACATTTTTGGATCTTGGCGAAATTAGGAATCGTTAATAGCTTCAGGAATAAATCCTAATTTCAGTTCGAATCATCGCAGATGGTCACTTAATTTTATTTTTATTTTATTACTATGGAATGAAGGGTCGATCAAAGCAATGAATGTTTGATATTTTAAGTGATCGACTTCATTGAAACCAAATCAATTTCATTAAAACGTGACTAGTTCTTAGTCTGAAAATATCGTTTATTGCTTCGGGAATAAATCCTAACTTTAGTCCAAATCATTATATATATAGTAACTTTTAATTCTACTTTATCACTTGTGATGGAGAGTCCAGTCAATAAAAAAATATAAAAAAATATGTTTGACTTTTAAGTGATCGACTTCTTTAAAACTTTAAAATTCTAATAATTTAGTTAATGAACTTTCTAGTATCCCACACTTTCCCAGTGCTTGGAAATCTATCCTAATTTTATCTTTTACTTCCTGTGTCTCCCGCCAAACTTCCTCACCCGTTTCTTATCGCCATTCTTTTTATTAGTTAATATGGTTAATTATTCTGATTGGTTAAATCACTTTACATGTGCTTGCCTTTTTACTTTTCCTAATCTCATTTGGTATTCAGGGACTCAGAAAAGTGTTTTTTTTTGTTGTTTTTTTTCAATGGCGGGCACTTGGAACTATTGTCCATTGGCCACAGAAAGTGCCAGAACTGCTAACTCTCTTTTCGTTACCCAGTGGGCACCTGTGGCGAAGCCACGGCGGTGGAGCAGCGTCGCCCACGTCACACTACCACAACGCGTTTATAGGGCGGGTCACATTCACACACAAAGGAGAAAAGACATAGAACACAGATAGAGAGAAAGAAACATCCATGTCTTGTCCGGGATTCGAACCCAGAACCTTTCTGATGCAAGGACAGTTCCCTGCCCCCTACACAGGCCGGTCGGCGTCAGAAGAGTGTTCAAATACCAAATGACATTTGGTATTTGATCTTCCTTTTTTTTTTTTTTTGCATATGAATAATTAAAGCGAGTTGAACTTAAGAGATCTGAAACTATAGTATGTCCATTTTTTGTGCTTGATTTGTACATTATTCACGTTTTTTTCTTCACTTAAGTAAAACAATGAAGACTTGAGTTTCAAGAGTTCAACTTCATTAAAACCAATTCAATTCCATATTGGTGGAACTAGTTCTTGGTCTGAACAGAAATCTGATCAGATTATTTGAACTGGAACTGGAATAATCCTTATTCCAGTTCAAATAATCGCATTTTGTCCCTAGAGAAGTAATTCAAGATATATTTAAAATTACGAGGTTACGGCCTTGAGCATTAGTTGCCGTAAAGCCAAAAATTGGGTCGGCTGTTCAACGACGTTTATAAAACAAGCTAGTTCCATCTAAAAGTCCTCCTCAAAGGCAAATTTCTCTCTATACTTAATCCAGGAGTTCCTTTGTCTTCTGAATTGGGTTTAAAATTAAAGAGTTGCGGAGTTGCACATTAGTAATCGTAAATCCAAAATTGGGTCGGCTGTTCAACGACGGTTATAAATCCCTGGAGATGATTAGTACAATCGTGAAATCGAAATCGAGGAAAACTCGAGCCGATTAAAACAATGAGCGGCCTTTTTTTGAATGCTCGAAGCATGTCTAATTTTTCCTTTTGAAGCGAGTTTTTCCATTGAAAAGTTTAAATGAATGCCAGGGAATTTCGACTACTCCAAATTATAACTTGCCCTTAAGAAACCAAGCCGAGGCATAAGGCGAAATATTTATTTCCTATTGTCAGCGCATGAACTTTTAAAGCTAATTTACACGAATTCATTAAAATCTTTCTTAAAACATCTTCACTGGGCTCTTCATTAATTTAATTATAAACAAATCAAAACTCTTTTTTTTTTTTGTTAGGTATTATGCTTAATTACGATTACATAAGTCCATAATTCGGTCCAATTTCAATATCTCTTATCACCTTTTTTCTTCTTTGGTTTTTGATATAAACGCTTAGCTCCATGTGTACTTATTTAATTTATATGCTTAGCATACCATTGAAAGGTATTTTATAAACGAGCCCCATGTTATGCCTCAGAATGCCATAGTATTTTATTGCCAATCAGGTATAAATATTCTAATGGATTGCATACGTAATTATTCATAGTATGTGCGTTGCCAGGTGGATATAAAAAGTTTCGCTCAATAATGCATTCATGTAACCATAAAAATATTCATTATTTATTCGTGGTCCGGCAGCTAAAACTGGCACAAAAAATACCTCTGGGGCACTTTTTTTTCTTCTTCCAGCTTTCACACCAGTCTTGTAAATGGGCGTAATTTATTTGAAATAGCGAGCAGGGCCCCCTTTTTTGCTACTTGCCCGAGGAATCGAAGATAATCACGGTAATATTAATAATAAGAATAATAATGAACGAAAAAATGATCGAGACTGGAAAACGGAATGCGACGATCGAAATATTCCCCGGGGAGGCAGCCGAAAAAGAAAAGGGGAAAAAAATGACCAGTGTGTGTATTAGGAAGAAAATGGTCAAATAGTGATTTCTTTTATGTAGATGTGCTTCGAATCGTATCTTTCGTTAACTGCTACCGTAACTGGTGAAGTTGGATCATTGGGCGGGTCTAGGAACTATTAGTTATCCTCGCGTCACAGTGATATGAATATTGGTATTCGTGATGGGAATTTTTTGGCCTCGTTGAACATTAGCCCCTTACCGTGACATTTGTATGTTTTATGTGGCTTTGGTAACTAAAGGGAGATGACGATGGCAGAGAGAAAAAAATCAGGGTGATGGAATGGTATTTTTTGTTCCATTTTTTTTTTCCCCTTTTCTTTTTGATTTTTTTCACCCCTCGTTTAGATTTGTGATTTGCTCTGAACTTATTATTTCACAGAGGTTTCACAGAAAATCGATCCCGAGTTAAATACTTTTAGTGTTTCTAGTTTTGTAAGTAGGTGTTGACTTTAAATGAAAAGCTCACAGCTGAACTTAGAAAGTTTTATTTAATTGCAATTTTAAAACGTGAAAAATTGGCTTTGTTTTTTGAAGCATAAAGCTAATGAGCTATGATTTTTTAAGGTAACCTACTAGTTTCGACAACGTTTTTTTAAATATTAATATAAAATTTAAGAAAAAAAAAAACTAGTTCATTTATTTTATTATGTGTAAAAACTTATAAAACTAGCAACAAAAAAATATTTTTTTTTTTAAATTTTTTTTTAATTTGCCATTTTTAGCTGAAAGTAAGGCATTTTTTTGCATAGACGCTAAACTCTGTTTAAAAACATTTATATCGCCCAAAACAAAAAATCCTTTCAGGATTATATTTAGAAGGCTATCAACTATATTTTAAACTACTATCTTAAAAACAAATGCATATACTACTGAGTTAGGGATCAATGTAGTTAGAAAAATTTGAAATTTCCGCACTTTTTGCGAAAAAACATGCATAAGAAATGACATTTTACTTTTTTCTCTTAGTCTATCCACTGTTATCACCTTGCACAAAAACTGCTATTACATTGTAAACAAAACTATATTATACTAATTATGAACAAAAGTAAAGTATTTTTACAAAGCTAAGAATACAGAGATTCTAAATTTATAATAAACTCAATTATGAAAATTTCGTCCAAACTCAATGCTTTTTCACTAGTCAGGTACCTTAAACAATCACATTGTCAATTTTTTTTAAGTTTGACATTTGAAAAATCGTCAGGTGTTTAAGTCACCTCTGAGTTCTAGGATTTGATTTCTATTCTCGGCTGTTCCTTTCTTTTCCCGATTTAAAAACTTCATTCGCTTCAAAAATACATAAATAGGAAATTTGTGAAGCGAATTTTTCTTTTAATTTAATTTTATTTATTTTTTAAACGATTATTTTTATTATTCTTGAAGCGAATGAAGTTTTTAATCTTACCGCTTCTGTTTCTTGAGATTATTTATTTAATGTTCCTTCTTTATTTTTAAAGAATGCGTGTTGGTACTCGAAACTGAGTTACTTGTGTGTTGGGTCTTCCTGGAATCTATTTCTTTGCTTAATCGAAATTAATCTTATTTCTTACTTGTGACAACTTTAATAACGGTACCTGACTGAGGTTTAAAACTAGTTACTCAGACAAAGAACGTTTAAAGTTGTTTTTTTTTTTTTTTTTTTTTATTTATTTATTTTTTTTTAATTGTTTGCTTTTGTTAGTTGCATTTACATTTCAATTTTGTTAGTTTCCTAAAACTTTTTAATTTGTCAATGTATTAAATTTATTTTTGAACTATTTATTTCTTTGTAAATAACGTAATAGAAATTAAATGACGTTATAAATATTATTTTATAATATATTGAATAGGCCAAAATAATTTCAGGTGACTTTAAATTAAATTCGATGATTCATTGCTATTTAAGAACTCAATGTGAATTATAAGAAAAGGGGGAAATTAATGTTTATAATTTACAAAATTTCGTAATAAATTATTTAGAAATAGCTTGAATTCGATCTTATTTATTTTCAATTTTCGATATCCAAATTTGTAGAAACTCATTAATGAAAATCTAACATGGTCAGCCTCTTAACTGATTAAAACATACTCCTCATCAGTCAGCGTTATCTTCGGTAACACATAATAAAATGAAAATAAATTTCGCAGTGACATCGAAGAAGAAGAAAATATTCGCTCATTGTGGAATGTTTTTCTTTCGTCTACCTCTTTTATCTAACTTCCTTACATTAGGGTCAGCAAGAGCCTATTCCGAAGGGAACCCCTAGTGTAATTAAGCGAGCGTGACGGAGACTAGGCCCGTCCGATAACGACGCTCAGCTGATGTAGCCAATTTTTGCTCGCCATTTCCCTATGTACACCAGTCCTTCGATAGCCACCCTAGTTATTAAGACTTGCGATAGGGAACGGTCATTAGTTAGCCCTGCCGATAGCCCAAACCGCCTGTCATAGACATCTTCCGACCAGCTGACCGGGCCTACACTATCGTCCCGTCCGGCTCTGGGGAGTATAGGGGTGGTATAGGACAGCGACGGTAAGCGACTGTATCTTTTTCCTCTTTTTCTTTTTCTGTAAGCCTCATTATGATATTGATTGAACGAGTCCATGGTTTAGGCTTGTCCGGCCAAGTGGCGAAAGGCATTTTTTTTTTCATGGGCTGGATAAGTGAAGGATACAATTACCGGACCATTAGGTGGATGCGTGGAGTCAAAAACATCTGTAAGAATGACCTGCCGGATTCTGGAAGAAGTTGTAGTTTTAGTGAAATTGAAAAAAGATATCTGTGCCATTTCTTTTTCAAGATAGGAGAAGTTTATTTAATTTATCCTATACCGTTTTTAATTGACTTACTTTTATTTTCAGATTGAATGCGAAGACATCGGACAAAAAATTAAACATCTTGATTTATTTTCTGAGATCTATTATTTCGATCTGCAATTGCAGTTCCAATTCATGTTGAAATTATTTCTTTTCGTATAATACCAGGATATATATGTCCAGCTTATTTACCAACTAAGTCTACCTATCAAAATATTTGTGGGAAGGTCTCTGTCTTATTCTGGAGCAAGTTGTACTTTGAATTATATTAAAAATATATATGCTCTGAGCGGTCACTTAATTATGAAAGTGTGATGTAAATGAGTTATTGCGTCACAGAGTTGCCACACGAAGTCATTTCTGGACCTTTATTTAACATGCTTGGTACTCTGACAAAGATGCCAATCTGCTCCCCTTTGACAGAAAATTATTTCAATCGTTTTTATGTATGATTCTTGATTTAATAAATTTGATTTAACTCTACCTTATCACTACTTATAAATAATTCAAAGGTATATATGAACATTACTTTAATCCAATTGCATCGTTATGAGACTCATAAAACGTTTACAAAATTGAGCAAAATTCTTTAAGTCTTAGTCTTTGACTTTCTACCACTTAAATTACTTTTTTCCGTTAAGCGAGGTAGTTGGCATCCCTGCCCTGAATACCAGACGAATATCATATTTTCCTAGTTTTCCCCTCTATGTAACGAAAATGCGGGTTATTTTCACCAGAAAGTCCTCTCGGAAATAAAAATTTCTATCAATACTTGATCCAAGAATTCCCTTGTCTTCCGGATAAGGTTTAAAATTACAAGGCTAATGATTTAAACATTGGTATACCTAAACTCAAATTTGGGTCAACGACGGATATAAAATAAAATCATGTTAATAATATTTTCATGCATAAATGTGTTTCAGTTCAAAATAAACTTCATAAATTATTGTAAATAATTTTATTAAATTTTGCGTAGATTTTTGTATATTGTATACGAAGGTTTTAGAACTACTTTTTTAGAAGGTTCTAAACTATTTTTGATGTAAGCTTTTTTTTTTTATTATTTTGAATCGTTTGCAACCTTTGCAGCAGGTATTTTTTCGCAATAACACTGAAACTTAGAATATTTTAATCGTTACGTTACGTTGAAATAATTATAGCTGTATATTAATACAGATATAATAATGGCTCTTCAAATAATATAGGATTAGAATAAAATTTCTGCAGGATATCGAATAAAAATATAAAGTTTTCATTTTTTTTAATTACTTCATTCGATACATTTAAATGACTATATGCGTACAAATGATGTCCCTTAAAACCAAATTAAGATAAAATGTTTGGGAGATTGAAAAAATTTACGCAATTTAATATATTTTTTAATTATTTAATACGATATATTTAATGAACCGAAATTTAAATACATCAAAAGAAACAAGGGCATTAATCGCACAAGTACGTGTATAACTTATCTTCTTTTAACATAGGATTAGAGTAAAATTTCTATGAGATCGAAAAGTAACTACGTAGTTTTCAATGTTTTTATAATGTTGGATAAAAAGAACCATACGCGAGGTAATTTTCTTGTATTTTAATGTAAGATAAAATTTCTGTTTATTGTAAAATGATGCATATCGCTAATGATAGATAAAAATTAAACATTCTTTTAAAAACGAAAAGAAAATAAAGAAAAGCTTAGAAACTGAAAATACCTTTCTTTGATGTAGAACAAGAAAATTAAAATATTAAAAGTCATTTCGCTTTAAATTGAAGAAGAAATGCTAATGAAAAACAACCTTTGAAGTTAGCGAACATTTATTCCGAGCACATACAAGGTCTATTATATATGCTGAACATTTTCGTCGTTTGTATAAATCTTAGTTATTTGTATATATTCTCGGATATACATATTGTCAAATTATGTAAAAATTGAAACATTATTATTTTTTAACTCTTCAAAATGTTGGTTTTTCCGTATTTAATATTCAAAATCAGAGCCTAACAAACTGCAAAGAAAAAAATCATTGTTTCTGCGCTATCAGTATACCGCCATACATTTATTTCAGTTCAGTGACCTTTTTCACAGTTTCGTATTTTAAGCATGCAATTCAGAAGCGTATGGATGGAGTATGCATAACATGAAAATTCACGATTTATTATTATTTTTTTTTCCTTATCAGAATTGCAGTTTATTTTATTTTCTTGATTTTAATAAAAAGACATTTTATTTTTCGGAAATGAATTGTTATTTAATATATTCTATTTCTCACCGAGATTTATAACACAGACGGACCGAAATTCCTGTTAACCCTTCCTTTCTGCGTGCAAAATCATTAGATTGTGTATACTGCATGTTAGGGAACTGCTTTCAATTATGTAATATATCTATATTTATGATAGACTACGCACAATGCAAACAAAGATCGTAACATCTGTTATTTTTTTCCAATTGAACTGAAAAGTCAACATATGTCTAAGAATTTGTTTTAATTTTGTAATATATATTTTAAATGGAATGCGTTCGATAAGGGAAAAAATCACGTTGAGAACAATTTTTGGTTTTATGCCTCCACAACTCATAATTTTATGATATGCAAATGCCTTCTCAGAGAAATCGGTTCAACATTCAGCAGTAGAATAGGGACCTTGACCCACGATATAATGTAAATGTGCTGCAACCTTATTAATGTTTTAAATTGAACCGTGTTCCTGTTCAAAGTTGAACTGAAGTATAGTGTTATGAAGTTGAAAATTATGCTATGTCCAACTGGCGGCCCGCCAACACATATTGTGTGGCCCGCCAACTTCTTATTCAGGCTGATCGGCCTCAGTTTTCTCATTAAAATGTAAGCAAATTCTTTTATAATCCTTCTGTTCCATTGTTTTATAATTAATAATTCAACTATTAATTGTTATTGTATAAGAGGTAAAAGGGTATTGTTCAACTTTGTCAAACTGCGGCCCGCCAGGTGATCAGTGACCGGAATTCAGGCCCGTGGGCTCTTAGCAGTTGGACAGCCCTGATATAGTTCATCTTTGCGCTTCATTAAGGTTTCAGAAAACTTGTACAATATTGTGGTTTAACGTGGCCCAAAATTTCCAACAATGTATTATCTATCTATAATATCATTCAAATGAAGGATGTTAAAAAATAAATTGCACTAAAATTGTTGAAGCATAATATCATACAAATTTACTGCAAGTTTAATTATGTGCTAAATTGAACCATGTTTCTGTTCCAAGTTTAACTGTTATATAATCAAGTCGAGAATGTCATAAATTGCATGATAATATTGTTTATCTTTGCAGGTCTAAGAAAATTTACATAATATTATGGTTCGACGTGGTCCAAAATTTCCAACAATGCATTATCTATCTACATCAAGGAATACTAAAAAATCGGGTCATTGTTGAATCATAATGTCATGCAATTTTGCTGTAGCCTTACTGATGTTCTGAATTGAACCACGCTCTTGTTCCAAGTTGTACCGTAGTATAGTTTAATCAAGTTGTAAATAGTATAACTTGCCATATTATTCACAATATTAAAGTTCAAAAGTGATCCAACATTCCTATCAGTGTATTCCTTATCTATATGTTTTCTTTTTGTCTCGACAAAAAAAAATTTGAAGACCGATTTTAAACCTAACACGGTTGAAAATCCTTAAAGAATGCTAAAGAATTATTATGCCGAGATACTTTTTTTAGTTCATTCAACTCTTGATGCGTTATCCTCACGAATCGCCCCCACCTTACTCAAAATTAAACTTAAACAATTAACCACATTATACTTTTTCACGGCCCAAAATACTCTCTGATCACCTTGCCGGTGGGAAGGCATTCCACCTGTTGCACAAGAGGATGAGAATGAAAAAAAAAAAATTAAAAAAAAAGAACATGAGGCCCCAGCAAAAGGAGGAACTTCCTGACTACGATCACAACCCCCACTCCTCGTAAACCCATTGTGTACTTTTTTACTTCAACCGTGACATCGCATTGCAATTTATAAAGTTTCTATTACACACCCCGCGGCGACCTTTACCACTTACCTGTCTGCCCCCTTAATTTCCCCCTTTTTTTGATTTCAATTCAATTTATATCTTTTTTTTTATATATATTCCCTCTCTACCACTATTTTTTTTGGAAGTGATAAATCTATTTTAAAAAGAGTGTTGATTTTTCTACAGCGAAGTGGCAGAGCTTTTTTTTTTTTTATCTCTTAAATCAATAACTCTGGATTTAATTGTCATTTCATGGTTTTTGTGTGTTAGAAGTGGTTGTTGGGGTTATATTGTGTTGGGAGTTATTATAGGTTCTTCATATCCATCTAAATTGAATGAGGCTTTTGGTCTTTAAAATTTAATGGAAGAACTATTTAATTGGCAGCAGATTTTATATTTTTACTTTATTATTTCTTGCTCTCTTTCTGAAATAAAATGCTTCATTTAGTTTTTGATTGCTAATTTTAAAATTTCGGTAATGATGGTTAGAATTTACAGGGGTCAGTGTTATATTAAATTTACATCATTGTAAATGTACATTGTATAGTCGAAATGGACATTTCGAAGAATTTTTTTTTCTGTTTTATCTACTTTGATAATCATTATCAAATATTTCTGAAATTAAAGGTGCATTTTGTATTAATGAATTCAATTAAATACCCAATTTTTATAAAATTTGATTAGTTTTTCTTTCTTGTGACGTTTCTTAAATAGAAATTGTTTGGGTAATCTAAGACTACGTGTGACTATTAATGTTTTTAAACTATACTTTACCTAGAACTGGCAGAAAAACAATTAAAGTTTTGCTTATAATTTTTCTTTACACTTTGTAATCAAATTAAGAATACATTTATATTCATGTTAAAAATCAAGCTTACTGCATTCTCGGAGGCTATGTAGTGTATGCTTATTAATCTATTAAAAAAAAAAGCAAATAGAAATGAATAAAAAAAGGTTTTTTGTTAAGATTCAGCTGCTAGTTACTTATATTTTTCTAATTGAATAAAAATTTAAATATGATCTCGAAAGTTTTTGAGTAATTAAACTGAACTTAATATTTTATTTAAAAAAATTGGGAATTAAGAGAAATGTGAGGAATAATTTATGAGTAATAGAGTCAAATTATGTATCATTGTTTTAGATTATAAATATAATTTATTTGAGAACATTGTGACAATTTAATTAGTTTTCTCTCCTAAGCTGGTAAAAGAAAACTACTAAAGCTAATACTGTCTCCTGTTGCTAAATTGTATGACTGCAATTGCTTCATGCGTTTTTGCTTAAGGGGTAGCATAAGTACAGTGTACTGGAGAGCTGTTTTTGTATTTAAAATCTTTTTATTTTTATACTTGTTTTATTCTCCTTCCATTTTTATAAAGGAGCATTATACAGAAAAATAGTTTTCCTTAAATTTGATAGAAATTCTAATTTTTTTAAAAATGTTTTTCAAAAATTTTTTTTTTTTCAAATCATTCATTCTTTTATAGAAATATGAAAGTCCTCTCCTGGCTCCATTGCGGGATTATTTTGGGGAAAAAATGTGATCAGCGTGCTCGCTTTTATTTAGTTGTCATTTCTTGACAGTCTTCTCTTTGTCACAGTATCAATGAAACAACTAAACTTAGTTTTATCCGAACTTCTGACCTTTGTCAGTGTGTGATTTTCCCCACGAAAGCTTTCTTCTTTCTTTTGGCAGTTTCAAAATTTAAAAATACTCACTTTTCTTGTCTGTTTTCTCCTTTATTTTTATTTGTTTATATTTTCGAAAAAGATTATTCTGCCGATTCAAAATAAGAACTTCACATTTGTATCTTTTTTAGTTTCGTTTCATAAGTCACTGTGTTGCATTTTCTTGTGAAATAAATAAAACTAATCATATTCTTTTAAAATATGATATTCTGCAAAAAATGAAAAGTCCTAAGGGTTACAAAAATCAAGCACACATATTTATTCCCACTTATCTACGTTTAGATTTTATTCTAAAAATTATGAAACATTTTGTTGGTTTTCAAAATAAATAAAAATTTGTGCTGACGAACTTCATAAATTTTATTTTATGTCTTTTTAAGCTTACTTTAAAAATAGTTATCCAAATTTTATTGTAGTTTATTTTTATCGTTGCGTGTTTTTCAAAATCGGCCATTATTTTTTGCAAAAATGGACTCAATCAATTTTGAAACTAATTTAGAAGGATAAAAAGTTTAGTTATTTATGCCACTGTTAATGCTGAAAGTTCGTAAACTTGACAATTCTCATGGCAGTATTTCATAACGGGCTCTAAAATAGCAGTTTGGGAAATGGCAAAGAATAGTATGTTTATGTGAAGAACTCACCTCGCCATTTGTCTGGAGCAGTATCAATGACTTGAGTTGCATGGTTTAACTTTTTCAAGTAGTAGTGCTATGTCGTTATTTAAGACATGTTTTGGCTCAAGTCGGTAAGAGCAAAGGAATCAGGGTAGAGAGAAGCTCCCACCTTTGAAATGTGCTATTTCTTGTTTTCATAGCGACAGACAGCATAAGACTTTGTGGAGAGGGAAGTTCTTTCTATAGGCAAACTATAAATCTTTTATGTGTTTGATTTACCTTTAATGAGGTAGTAGATCAAATAAAATTATTTTTCATGAATTGAATAAGGTAATCAGGTTTTTTTTTTTTTATTTAATTTTTTTTAAAGCATTATTAGAAATGGATATATTTTAACAGGTATATTCTACGGAATAATTTTTTTTTATTTGTTTCCGTACCATCAAAAATAACTTAAGTAAATTTCAAGCATAGTTTTATGGTCTTAAGGATGCTAACTGATTTGCATAATAGCGATAATACTGATATTTCATTTTAAATTTAACCCATTCTGGCGCAATTCAAAAATTGCTTAAATATTCATCAAATTTATATACACTTTTTAAAAATAGTTGAGTTAGTTTATCATCAAAATGTAGGCACACTCTGCTTAATGCGTGTGTCCATTAGGCGAAAAGCCTTGTTTAAGTTTCTTCCTTTTGATGTGTCAGAAAAGTTGATTTTGCAAAAAATAACTGTTTGGAAATAACTATTCTACTGAAAGTTAAACCCTGGATAAGTTATTGTCTTATTATATAGAACTGAAAAATTAGGTCTAACACATTATTAACTGGCCGCGAATGATTATTCAGATAAAGGTAAACTTATTAGAAGAAATTGTTTTGAACCTGTTTCTGTCTTGATATAGCATTCAAATATAGTTCTACGAAAAATAACTGTAATGTTTAAGGCAAACTTATAAAAGGAAAAAGCTCTTTTCTACGTCAAAAGTACGTCACTTTTCCAAAAAAAGCTACTTGGAAATAACTGTTTTACTGAAAGTTGGACCCTAGATAAGTTATTGACTTGTTATAAAGAACTGAAAAACTAATTGTAAAAAAATAAATTCCCACAAATTCGGATAAATTATTCTCATTAGAAATAATTATCTGGAATCTGTTACTGTCTTGATATATATTTCTACAAAACTATTTCTACAAAAATAACGACTTCTTAAGAATAACTGTTATGCTTTTGGAAAACTTATTAGGTGAAAAGGTTCTATTCTACATCAAAAGCTAAAGTCATTCGACCAAAACGCATTGGTCAAAAAGTGTTCTTTATAATCGATTGACTAATTGTCTGCTAAAGGTACATTCATTTAGCAAAAAGGCTTCTTTTGTCGTCACTGTCGTGTTAGTTCTGCAAGAGTTAAAGTAAAGTTAATTCAACGAAAATTGCTGTTCTGTTAAAGGTAAATTCACTGGGTGATCTCAGTTACTGTCTCGAAATAGAACTAAAAGTTTTGGTTCTAAAAAAACAATACCTTGCGGGCAAGAATATCTGTTCTGCTAAAAGTAAAATAAGCTACAAAAGAATTGTTCGTATGCTGTATGCAGTGGTGTACACAAAGACAGAATGCAATATCTGTTCAATGTTTTGAAGAACATCTGTTCTACTAAAAGTAAAATAATCTACAAAAGAATTATTCTTATGCTGCACACAGCTAATTATCATTTGCCACGTGCCCGAAGACAAAATGTAATACCTGTTCAATATTTTCAACAATATGTGTTCTACTAAAAGCAAAATAATCTACGAAAGAATTATTCTTATGCTGTACGCAGCGATTTCTCACTTGCCACGTAGGCAAATACAAAATTGCTGAGTTTTATTTCATTAATAATGAAATGAGACTCCACGCGTAGTTTTAAAATATATAGTGATTTGGGATCAAAATGTAACTTCGTTTAATGTCGGAGAATAATGGTTTTTGGTCGTTAACCTAGACCAATACAGTTACGGTCATTTTGTTTAAACACGAGATATATTTTACCGCAGTTAGAAAAATCAGATCAAAATTCATTTATGCCCTTTGTTAGTGGTGGGAGTGGGTCGGGCATTAAAATGTATGGGCGCTCTGTTTAATGCGTGTATCCAGTGAGAGTGCCCATTAGGCGGAAAAGGCCTTGCATCAGTAACTGTCTTGAGGACTGAATCTGGGAGAAGGAATTTGGAAGGTGAAGGGAGGTGCTTCATACGCGCCCTTATAAATTAAGGTGAGTTTGGAGTAGATGAGCTAATAGTATTAAGTATCTATGCTTCCAAGCACGTGAGACCCATTTGCTGCGCTCGGAAGTCAGTCACAGGCCTCATTAAGCAAGATTGAGTCGTTAACTATTCATCGGAATCTTCCTTCTCCTGTTCTCTTTTCCTTCCATTATAACTTACGCTCCTGGAAGGGGAAATAACCCCTTACATGGAAAGACCCATTCCAATGCATCAAATCTTAACGGCCATGCAACAGTCTGCTTGCTGCTCTATAACTTCTCATTTTTAATGAGACCGCGCTCCATGTTTTTATGACTTTTTTTTTTATTCCATCTCCGATATGACTCATATCCTGGACAGAAGTTTTGCAATTAAAATAATTTCTCTTCCTTGCTCTGCTTCTGTAGCTACAAGGCCGGCAGTCACTTGTTGTAAAGGAGTCATGTATTTGTTTAATGATTTCTTGGGATAATTTAATCAGAAGCGGTGGGATCAAAAATTTGTCGCTTACTTTAAATTGTTTTATAAAAGATTTATTATTACTTAAATATTTTTTTCAAAAAAGGGAAAAACAACTCAACTGAAAAATACAGGCTATTTTACCTGATTAAAAATTTCATTCACTTCGAAAACATATGAATAGGAAACAGTCGATATGTTTCAAGTGCTTAAAAATAAGGGCCTACTTTCAAGACTTGCAGACATGAATGAGAAGAAACATAAGTGATTTGAAACATAAAACCAGTTGGCAACGAAAAATGGAAAGATAAGGGAATATATTTTTCCATTTTTCAGTGGTGACTTAACGTTTTATATTTCAAATCACTTTTGTTTCTTCTCGTTCATGTTTAGCAAGTCTTGAAAATAGGCGCTGGTTTTTGAGCACTTGAAACATGTCGACTAATATTCCCTATTTATATATTTTTGAAGGACATGAAGTTTTTAATCAGTTAATGTTTTACGACTTCAGCTTCTTGGGATTATTTTTTTAATGCAGACAATTTTGTCTCAAATTCTTTTCGCCATTAAATGCTTAATATACTGTTCATGAATACTGATAAGTTAGCTTTAAATATTTTTTTAAATTTTTAATTGGAATAAAACATTTATGTTCAAAAGCAAAAAAAAAAAAAAAGAAAAAAAAAGAAAAGAAACAAAAATCACAGGATATTACACTATTCATACAAAGTTATTGAAACTGAAAGATAATTTTTAAAACTTTTAGTATTTTTTCTCCTTTATATGTGTCATAGGCTATTTGAAAAATTAGTCTCTTTTCAACTGTTACTGGCATTTTGTAAATACCAAAGCTTATTGGAAAAATTTCAGTATTTTATAATATTACTCATATCTTATTAGAATCAGTCCTAGACCAGTTAGAAAATTCGCTAAAAGTTTTATATTTAAATTCAACTTTCTTAGGCTTATTACAATAAACCTCTATAAGACTAATTGAAATAAGCCTTCACTACTTTGAATTCATAACAAACTGCCTAAAGGAAATAAGGCTTATTAAACAATATCTTCTAATTAGCATATGAGCTCACTGCAATACATTTATAAAGTATTATGTTGATTGGAAAATACGGGATATTTTTTCAGTTAGCCTGGCAATAGTCGTATTATTTAAATAACTTATGTCTTATACTTTGGAAGTGTGCGTCTTTTTTCTCTTTATTTAAAATTTATTTTTATTTGCTAAACTTCTCAATTAACAAGGTGATGCTATGATCCTTTAATTGCAAGTTTCAAAGTTTTAAATTTTAATGGCGCATGCATTTATAAGCATACGTATACTGGCGCTTTCATATCTTTCACACTATAAAACTAAGAAATAAATATGTTTAATTGGAACATCTTAATAAAAAGCATTAAAAATGCTTGAAATGAAAGACACTCTTAAAGTGTTTGCTTATATACAGTTTAAGAAAAAAAAGCAGCTTTATCATTGGAGTCTCTATAAACTCTGGTCAGTGCTGTCGTCCATTCTTTGGCGAGAGTAATATCCATGGTGGAGGTGTGGGTGCTGTAGAGAGGGGGTGGTAGGAAATTGTCGCCACCATTGCCGTAGCCAGCCGTTGCTCATGAATGTGATTTTTATTAGGTCCTTTCTTTCTTGGTCACTGGTTTAAAAGAGGTTGTGAAGAAAAAAAAATCCTTGTATAAAATGTTATTGGTCGTAAAAAACCTCCATCGGCCGACTGGGGAAACCGTGACAAAACTCTAAAGACATCTCTGCCGCCTGGTGTGCCTTTTTCAAGTAATGGTTGCTGTGTGGCGGCTGCCCGTAATTGCTCCATTCCACCTTTTTTCCCAAAAACACAATCATTGCCATGACAGATTGTGAAACCCGGGATGAACTGTCCTACCCTTCCAAGAAATGAGCCTTTTCTTTTGGACGTCAACAGCTTGGTTCACTTGGATATCGTTTTAATTTGGATTTAAAAGTTACCTAATTATGGGTAAAATAAATCTTTTAGGTTAAACAAAACTTTCAGATCACAAATGTCCAGCGTAGATTCTCGGAAAGTTCAGAATAGATTCTCGGAGAAATCGATTCAAAATTGTGCGCTAGTTTGAATCGTATTATGATACAAACATTGTGACATAACGTAAAATACCATCATTGCCATGACAGATTGTGAAACCCGGGATGAACTGTCCTACCCTTCCAAGAAATGAGCCTTTTCTTTTGGACATATTAACAGCTTGGTTCACTTGGATATCGTTTTAATTTGGATTTAAAAGTTACCTAATTATGGGTAAAATAAATCTTTTAGGTTAAACAAAACTTTTAGATCACAAATGTCCAGTGTTGATTCTCGGAAGGTTCAGAATAGATTCTCGGAAAAATCGATTCAAAATTGTGCGCTAGTTTGAATCGTATTATGCATCTATTTTTGTGGAACACGTTGAATCCTGTTTCCATTGGAGCCGAACCATAGTATTTTGTGGTTAAGTTTTAGGAAGATAAACTTGTACGATGTTGTATTTCAACTTGACGCCATACTAAAGTTGCAGCAAAATTGCACAGAATACACTTCCAACTAAAATCTTTTCTTTTGAACATTAACTGTTTGTTTTACTTGAATATTGTTATAATTAGGATTTAAAAGTTCCCCCTAATTAAAGGGGAAAATAAATTTTCTAGGTTAAACGAAACTTTTGGATCTTGAAGATCCAGAGAAGATTCTCGAATAAATACGATTCAAAATTGAAACTGTAGTTTGATTTGTGTTCCATCCATCTACTTTTGTTGAGCATACTAAACCCTGTTTATTTTTCCTGTTCGGGATAAAGTCTTAGGAATATAAACTTGCACAATATTGTTTTTCAATTTGACACTATACCAAAGTTGTTGCAAATTTACACGATAATATGAAGTTTTTATTTAAATTGAGGGGTGATATCATTTTTAGATACAAAACATTAAAATCTAAAAATATATTGCTTTTTTATATTTTTTCTAAATTTTTGTCTGAATTGTTAGACAGCAGAAACAAGAAAGAGGCGCACTAGTTTAAAATAAGATAGATGACTTTCATGAACACCATAGTGAATTTAACTCCATGTTTTTTAATAAGTGAAGTTAAGCTCATTACTCAAGGCCCTCATATAATCCAACATGAACTTATATTTTTAACAGTGTGTGATTTTTTACTGAATTTAAAATGCATATTTCAATTTCAATTTTTTTTATAAAAAAGTATATTTTCAAAAGACATACAAGCTTAGTAAGACTCCGAATTAACGTTACTATATTTCCCAAAAAATATAAAAGCTTTCTAAAACTCCGGAATAACTTTCCTATTTTTCGAAGAACCTTTTCTTTGGACATTATCAGATATTAGAAACAGTTCAGTTAAGATTTATTAAGGATAAATAATTATTCCCATTTTAAGATCCGGAGTATGACTTTCTTTATTTGACCTTTTCAACTAACCATAATTGACAAACCTTAAGTTTTTTAGCATAATCATTGTATTTACAGTTTGTGACACCCTTAAAGAACTACCTTACCCTTCCAAGTAAAGAGCCGTCTTTTTGGACAATTACAGAAACTTAACTTACTTTGATTTTCTTGATTGTAAAGGAACTTTCATTAAGGATAATTAAGATCCTAAGGATGTTTACAAATTCAAATTTTGTTGATGTTCAAGTTTTTTTTTTTTTTTTTTTTTTTTTTTTTTTATGTTGTCATTTTTAGACGGTTCATTAGAAAATTTATACAAATATTGGATGTATGTTTAAGATATAAGAAGACATTTCAGATCATATTATAATTCAATTTAGTAATTGAAGTAAATATATTTTTAAATGGCTTGTTAAAATAAATAACAATTATTGTCAATAAATTTAGACTAAGAAATAAATGTCTATTCTCAATTCGTGTTCTACATTCATTGTAGAACTACAAGAATGTGCTGTGTGCTTATTGATCCATGTTCTGGAAAATTCTCTTATTAACTTTAATTTCTTTGCTTTTTGGTCGAAAACAAACACTTTTCCGTAAGTTTTTAAAATTATACATCTTACTTTGAAGAAAAACCGTTTCTAATTTGAAATTATTGATCTCAAACTTCTTAAGAAATTGCATATTCCAAACTTTTCTTTAAAAAAAAAAAAAAACACGAAAGATATTATTTTTTCGATTAAATTGTTTTTCAAAGTTGTCCTTTATATATATATTTTTTATTGATAATTAATGATTCTTATAGCAATTATCAGTGACATTCTTCTTCATCTATTTTTTTCTACTATTCTTCTATTTCGGCAATTATTCTTCCACCATTATATGCAAACAATATAACTGTTCGTGAGTCTCTTTATTGATTCAGCTTACTCATTTGTGGAAGGAAGAATTTAATCTCCAACCCAATAAATGGTTTTCTTGAATTGTTAGTGTCCATCCCGTCGAGTGTCCATCCATCATTACAATTTGCTCTTCACTGTCGCCATATTCATTCATTTGTTACCCTCTTCATAATCCGAAAATAGTGATCGTGGAAGTCTCCATTGTAACGCCCACAAAGAAAACACAATGAAACTCTTGTCGCAGTCCATCATGGCATTCTATCACGAATATGAAAGCGAAACCAGGAATAAAAAAAAAAGGGAGATCTTCCATTTCTCCTGTTTTTTTCCTTCCTTTTCTCTCCCGGATAAAGAAAGAAGGAGATGATGATTTACCGGGAATGCGATCGTAAATACAAATCGCGTGCATCCTTATCACATATTAACTTCATGGTGATCCGGACAGTAGAATGATCCGCCCGATCGCCACTGGTCATAAGTTGCACGGATATGTCCTGTCCGTGTCCGACTACGATAGGAATCAGTTTCTGGAGAAGCTTATTTGTTCGCTCTGGTAGCCTGTCGTATTTCCTGGAGAAATGACTATTTAGATAGGAACATATAATAATATAGAAATGATCGGGCCACTCGAAGGCAAATATTTGAGTGGCGAAGGTCTCTTTTCGAGTTTGCCATTTCGTGCCACACTGAAAAGCAAACAAGGATTCCCTTTTGTCTTATTGTTTTTACCTCTTGCGTGTTCTCTCTACCCTCCTTAGTCTGTTAATCGAAAAAGGCATGTAAGTTATAGAAATCTATATGGGTTTTTTTCCCCATTGAATAAAACATATCTAATACTATCATTTGTAATATTTTAACCATTACTGGCTTAATTGCACTGTAAAACCCAAACTTACAAGGCAATACTTGAACCATAAATGACTTAATTGCACTGTAAGACTTGGAGTTAACGGCTAACACTTCAATTTTTACCGATTTAATTGCACTGTAAGACTTAAGCTTAGCAGGTATTACTTCAATTATTTCTGACTAAATTGCTCTGTAAGACTTAAATTTAATTGTCAGTTCTTCGACTATTAATGATTTATTTGGATTGTAAAGCTTAAACCTACTTGACTGCCAGTTATTACTGACTCAATTGCACTGTAAGACTTGGAGTTAACGGCTAACACTTCAATTATTACCGATTTAATTGCACTGTAAGACTTAAGCTTAACAGGTATTACTTCAATTATTTCTGACTAAATTGCTCTGTAAGACTTAAATTTAATTGTCAGTTCTTCGACTATTAATGATTTATTTGCATTGTAAAGCTTAAACCTACTTGACTGGCAGTTATTACTGACTCAATTGCACTGTAAGACCAATACTTAACTGACAATTCAATTATTAATGATTTAATTGCACTATAAGGCTTAAACTGAACAGGCAGTACAAATATTAATGATTTAGTTACACTATAAGACTTAACTGGCAATTCTTCACCTATCTATGTTTTAATAGCCCTGTTAGGCTTAAACTTAATAGGCAATACTTCAACTATTACTGACTAAATTGCACTGTAAGTTTTAAAGTGAATAAATTGTTGATCGCTCATGAGATTTCTCTTGTTTTCTTTTCTTCCACAAAATATTGCAAATATAAATATCGTCAATTTAGTTCCTATTGCTATGATAAACTAAATTTTGATTAAGTATTTATCCTTGTCGTAAGATAATTTAGTAAATATATTAATGTAAATTTTTAATATTTCTCTCCGAACAGGTAATGTTCCAATAAGTATTGATTTAATTGCACTGTAAAACTTAAACTTTACTCTTTGTTGACAACTTACGAAATTTCTCGTGTTACCTTTTTTTACCGCAAAGTACTTCAAATCTAAATCATATGACATATGGTTTTTACTGCAATAATGAACTAAACAACTTTGATAAAATATTTATACCTGTCGAAAGATAATTTAGTGAACATATTGGTGTAAATTCTTTTAATTTTTAGCTTGTCCACGATGCGTGAATTGGAAAAACTTAACTGGCAACACTTTAACCATTTTTGACTTATTTGCACTATGACACTTAACTCAATTAAAATGACTTCTATTTATATATTTAAAACATATGTGTTTAAAATATTTATTATACATGTTTTTGCTTAGTTTCTATGTCTTGCTCAATTTTTTATAATGCTTACTGATCATTAAAGTAAAATTATTTCAATATGCTGAAGTTTAATTGGATACATAGTTTGTGACTGATTACAAACTATTTAACTTTTGATTTTTCTCATCATTTATTTCATAGATAATACTAATGATAATGGATTATGAAGTTAATTATCGATTTTTTTTATTGTTATAAGAAGAAATCGACAATAAATAGAACTTTATAATGAATTTCTTAATTGTTTTAATGTTATTTCGAAATGCTCAAAATGAAATGAAAATTCATAACTATTACTTTATTTATTTAAATGAATACATTATTGTTTTCAGGTCACAAAGAAAAACGGATACGAAGAGGAAGTAGCAGTGAAAGAGAATTTGATGAAGGCATTCGACTCTGTATCGTGGGTAAGTACTTAAAAAAGTTATTCATTTAGTACCTGCAGTACCTTGAATGCAACCAAGAGTGAAACAAAAGCAGAAATTAAACTATATATAAAATTTTCAAGAATTATGTATCATCCTTTTCTTGAATGCTCCTGTTGAATTTTTTTTTTTTTTTAAATTTATTACTTGATTGTACGACAGTAGTTTGTACATAATCTACTTAAGTATCATTTAGAGCACTTGGTTATATCATTTTAAATCTATATCAGTATAGTTTTAAAACTTGTATCGATGCAGGACTGTGTATATCCAAATGAGGCCGATAAATATTTTTTTCAATCTTCATCCGTTTGCTGTCAAGTAAATACGGGTAGGATGAGTGTTAATTTATTACGTGCAGTTGGACAACATCAAACCAGTTTTTATATACATTAACAAAATATTGAAAAGCAGAATATCGTGCAATTAATACATGAATCTCTTAATATTCGTTTAGTATAGCCTTTGTTGCTCATAGCAATTGTAAAAATCATTTTAATCCTTGTATTTCATACAAATCTGGTCGATAGATATTCTCTGACAATCTCATTCACTTGCTGTCAAGTAAATACGAATAGTTTTTTTTTTTTTTTTTTTATACATCAATACAATTTAGAAATCGAAGCCTTCTTATAGGTGCTCAGCATAATCTTTGTGGTGCACACCAATTGTAAGAATGGTTTAAACCTTCTATTTCATCCAAATTTGGCTGATAAACATTCTTTGGCAATCGCATCCGTTTGCTGTCAAGTAAATATGAATAGATTTGGTGTTAATTTATAACGTCAAATTAGGCAATATCAGACCGGTCTTTACATATTTGATTAAATATTGAAATAGAGAATAGCGTGCACTTTTTACTTCGGCATAGTCTTCGGGGTGTAAAACAATTGTAAAAATCGTATTGTGTCTCATCCAAATTTAGCCGATAAATATTCTCTGGAGAACCCATCCGTTTGCTGCTGTCAAGTACGTACGAATATGGTGGGTGTTAATTTATTGCGTGCAGTTGGATGATCTCAGACCGGTTTTAACGTATTTTATTAAATATTGAAATAGAGAATATCGTGCAATTAATACTTTAGGCGTTCGGCATAGTCTTCGTGGTGCAAAGCAATTGTGAAAATCTTTTAAACCCTGTGTCTCATCCAAATCTCTAGTCGATAAATATTCTCTAGAAATCCCATCCGTTTGCTGTCAAGCAAGTAGGAATATGATGGATGTTAATTTATTGCTTTCAGTTAGAAAAATCTCAGACCAGTTTTAACATATTTAACTAAATATTGAATAAGAGAATATCGTGCAATTAATACTGGAGCCTCTTTTTAGACTCTCGGCGTAGTCCTCGTGGCGCACAGCAATTGTAAAAATCTTTTAAACCTTGTGTCTCATCCAAATCCAGCCGATAAATATTCTTTTGCAATCACATCCGTTTGCTGTCAAGTAAATAGGAATAGGGTGAGTGTTAATTTACAGCGTCCAGTTGGGCAATATCAGCCCGGTCCCTCAATGTCCATTCTGGAAGAAAAAAAATATATATCCCCTAGAGATTTATGACCCTTATGTCGGCGGATATGAAAGCCATATTTTTCACGTGTCTCCTCGCGCCCGTAGACGTGATTGTCCGCGCGACTCACTCGCTGGAAAAGCCATTGTTGCCTCTTTTGGTGCATTTGGCCACCCTCTAACTACTGCTCGCCACTCCGGTACTTGGCTTTTATTTTTTCTCTCCTTATTATTATTATCCCCGTATGGACTTCTCTCACTAGAGCTGGTCCATCCAGAAATTTCATTTCGGCAGTCGCGTAGCAGCTGTGGTCACTTGCATCCGCGTCTTTAGATAATGGGATTGGAGTCGCCCGGTCAGTCTTTAAAGGTTTACTGCTTTTTGCTCCTTGTTTTTCTTTACTCCTCTTTTTTCCCCTTTTGGTCTCTCCCGTTTTTGCTCCGGACTCCCAGCGTAACACCTTTTTCTACTGTGCTTCGGCACTTGGCAGGCCGTTATTGGCCACTCGATAAAGTATACGCTTTGAGAAAGAGCCTCATATAATGAAGACCAAAGGATAAAGTCTCCTCTTTATTATAGAGAGTCTCTCACAGACAAGGGAGTGTTTGCCACTCCGTTGAAGAATTCTTTCAGTTGTCTCTTTTCATTGTGACTGCTCAATTCCTTGTAAACTATCGTCCTTTTTCTCTCAACCCCCTCTTCTTTCTCATGCGATTTGTATCAATCAATTGAAGAAAAAAATTACCTCGGAATGTTGTAGAATTCAAAACGCTCTTTTTAATTTTTTTTACAAAAATTTTAATTAATAGATTAAATGACATTGAATGTTGTTTAGAAGTGAATGAATGTTGTTTAAAAAATAATGAACGTGTTGAATTAGTTTATGTTGAGATAATAAGTTTGAAATGTTGAAGAATTTAAAACGCCTGTTTGATGTTTTTAAATTTTTTAAAAATATTTTAATTATAAGACTGATTAAGAAAGTATATAAACTGTTGGATTAAGTTTGAAATTAAGGAATGTGTTGCATTAGTTTATATTGAGGCAATCACTAAAAAAATGGTTAAAATTAAAAACGCCCGTTTTTTTTAAAAATTTATTTAAAAATATTTTTGATCTTTCTATTAAATAATAATGAATGTAAAGTGATGTATATTGTTGAAAAATGAATGAATGTTGCAAAATTTTTTAATGTGTTGAATTTGCATACGATAAACATTTGGAAATGTTGAGGAATTTAAAGCACCCATTCAAAGTTTATTTAAATTTATTTAAAATATTTTAATTATTAGATTAAACAATAGTGAATGTTGATTGATGAGTGTTGTGAAGGTAATGAACGGCGTTAAGAAATAAATGTTGTGGGAAATTAATGAAAGTGTTGAATTAGTATTTTTTTTTTTTTTTTTTTTTTAAATAATCAGTTCTAATGTTGATGAATTAATAGCACTCCTTTGATTTTTTTAAATTTATTCAAAAGTATTTTTATTATTTGTTTTAATAATAATGAATATCAAGTGATGAATGTTTATGATAAATGAATATTTGAAAATAATGAATAATCGGTTACAAATAGGAAGGAATTAGAAACGCTCGTTTGAAATTTTTTTAAATTTATTTAAAAACATTTTAATTGCTAGATTGAATGACGATGTCAACTTGTGAATGTTATTAAAAAATAACAAATGTTGTTTAAATTTATAATTAAGTGAATTAGTTTAGATATTCAATTTTGAGTAATGGAAAATTAAAAACGCTTTTTTTTTACAAATAATTTAATTCATTAAAAAAAATTAATTAATGGATTTAATAGTAATAATTGATGAATATTGTAAGTAAAATAAATATTGTTATGAGATAAATGGATATTGTTTGAAATTATTGAAAATCTTGCATTAGCTTTAGTTGAGTTAATCACTTCCAAATTTTGCGGTTTTTTAAATTTTCGGGAATTAAAAACGTTTGTTTAAAGTCTTCATATATTTAAAAGTGTTTTATTTACGTGATAGAATAATAATGAATGTTAAATAATGAATGTTGTCAAATGAATAGATGCTGTTAAAAATATATATAATATATGTTTTGGAATTGAAAACGTGCGTTTAAGATTAGCAACAATTCTTTTTAAGTTTCTTTTTTCTCTAAAATATATTGTTTATTATAGTAAATAATAATGAATGCAAATTTGAGAGAGTTGAGAAATGACTGGTTTTGAAGAATTAGTAAAGTTAATAAATAAATGGATGTTAATTTAAGTACGTCGAGCTATGATTTTTATTGAGAAATTAGTGATGTTAAGAATTGAATGAATGTTAATTTGAGAAAATCTAGGAATGGTTGTTGTGGAAGAATTAGTAAAGTTAAGAAATGAATGAATGTTAAGAATTCAAGAAATGTGTTTACTAAAAATTTCAGGCAAATTGGAAAAGATTTAATTCTTAATCAAGTTTTATTTTTTGGGATCAAACACGTAGGGGAGTGTCGGGTACCCCCGCCCACTGTCAATTTCATATGTAAAGAATATTTTTTCAAGTCAATGGGCCATCGGGCATTAATTAGTATATTAAAAAAGATTATTTTCAAAGTTTCAAGTATTTATGCAGCTGGTAACATGGTAAACAATAGTTTTGAAAATATGTTGAATACAATAGTCAAATTTTTTAAATTTCTATTTTTTTAAGTTAAACTATTCTTTTTTTGGTTTATTCTTTTTGCATTATTTAATTAGATGATAAAACAATAGAAACATACAAAAATATTGATTATTACTCAATATTATTCAGAAATATAAGCAATACTCCTTAAGTGGGCGGGGGCTACCCGACTCTTCCCTAAATGTTGATTATTTTAATATTTAAAAGATTTTAAATATTTAGCTTAAAAATGTAAAGTTTCGAGGGTAAAAAAACAGGAAAAAAAGTTACTTATAAAATTAAAAATTTTGGTCTCCCGAAATATAATTTAAAACATTAGTTTTCATTTAAAAATTTGCCTATTTCTTTCAAGCCAATCTTTAAGTTAGGTTGTTTTTAATCTAGCCCTATATTTAGACATAGGTTTAAATTAAAAATTTTATATGAAATGTTACATTTAATATAGAATTTTTTTAAAATTTTATTTTATATTTTTGGGCTTAAAAAAACTAAAATTTGAGTTATACTATCCTTAAAAATACATATAAAATTTACATTTTTGATGTTTGAAAATGAAACTTCAGCTCCATTCCTGGAGATTTAAATACCTTTCAATCTACCTAAAAATATATATACAGTCACTGTAACAGATTTTCATCAATTTAATTTCAAAAATAAAGTTTCTCTAGTCCTAATGAAAACTTACTCTTTTAATTAGGAGCACTATTATTTATGACGATGACATACATATACGTGTATATAATATCAACAAAAACTTTTTTTATTTATTTATTTTTTTATTTTATTTCCTATGAGCTGCACAATCAGTCTTCCCGATGAGCAGACCTAGTGCGTTCTCCAGAAGTTGTATCCACTCTTTCAGGACCACCACAATGGGTGAGATACCGTTAGCCATGTTAATTTGGACGTCTAGTTTCTGCCACACTAGATAACAAAAACTAAATATGCTATATATTTCAGAGTTAGCTTTTAAGATGTTTAGTCTTAAAAGCCAATTCTGAAATATTATATATTTAGTCAAAGTTGATTACACATACAATATTCCAGAAGATTTTTGGTATTAAAGCAAAACTTTGAAATATTATATATTTTGACAAAAGGTTAAATATACTCTGTTTATGAGTTTGCTTTTTTTTAAGATTTTTGGTCTTAAACTTAGAAATATTGTATAGTTAGTCAAATTTTGTAGTATACAATATTTCAGAGATTGCCTTTTGGTCTTCTACAATATTTTGAAGTCTGCCTAATAGGATGCTTCTTAATCAATCAGTTGTTTCCTGATGTCGTTTTCAGCGAAGACACCCCACCCTAGGGCTAGAGACACAAGCTGTTCTAAAACTCTTCTACAATTTGGAACTCCAAATCCATCCATTATTCATCCATTTCAAAATCCTAGTTTTGTAATTTTGATTCGAAAAACAGTAATAAACCGAGATTCATACCAGATAGTTTAGTAGCTTAGTGCTCAAACTGCAATGTCATTTTTGTTGAAAATTAATATTTCGACCTTCTTTTTTCCCATGGGCATTGTTTTCCAATTTTTTTAGTCCTGAAGTACCCATAAAGACGCTATCTCATGTATAACCAACTGTATAATTGATGAACGACCTAAAGGCGTAAAAAATCCCTACCACATATGTCTGCTAATGAAATCTGGTTAGCCTTTGAATCCCTTTTCTTTTCTGCATCTACCTTTCTAGGGATTTTCAGCTGGGGAAATAAAGGAGGGAAAAAAATAAAGAAATGAGGGAAAAAATGAAAAATTTTTCGATCTGGAAGAAAGCGAGTCAAAACAAAACAAAGAAAGTTTCGCTTAATGGCAGAAACCAGAGTAGTGACCATTAAGCCCTGGAGAAGGAAAAGGTGGACGGGAGTGGAAATAGTTGCAAAAAATATTTAGAAAAAAAGGGGGAAAAAATCCCTAAAAGAAGGTGGTACTGGGAACACTAAAATCACTTCTTTACTTTATACTCTCTAGCTTTTCTCTTACCTTTTCGTTCTTTTCTTTTTTTTTTTTTTTTTTTTTTTTTTTTTTTGCTATGTTCTCTGAAGTAGAGATATGGTGTCTATCTGACCTATCAGATGCGATCTGCGACTTTTCATCGAACATTTAGTTTATCGTACTACCCGTTAAACTATTAAATTCCTTCCTCTTCTTTACTTTCTCAATGATATCGCGTATCGGTGTACTATTTTTAGTCTCTTATCTAAGAGGTTTTTTTTTTTTTCCCTCCTTAAAATTTTTAACTCTATATATTAATAACTGTTTTTAAATGTGTTACTGTAATATCAAATATGTGATAAGCGTAATGGGCTGTAGAAAACTCTAAATCCTTATCTTTCATAAGCTTTCAAGATCAAGCTAGCGTAATAATACTGATTAAATATAAAAACACTGTGCAGTGCCAAAAAAAAAAAAAAAAAAAAAAAAAAAAAAAAAAAAAAAAAACGGATAATCCTGAGTAACTTTTGATATAATGATTGGATTATTACGTAATACAGTAAAACTTGTGTAAGTTGACCACTTGTGGTGCACTGTTTTAGTGGTCAACTTAGACAAGTGGTCAACTTATAGAGGGGGCAGGTCATTGTTTACTTTTTCATTTCCTATATCATGTTGCTATATATTTAATTTTTTTTTTTTTTACTTGACTTAAAAATTTTATTTAGCAAATAACCAAATTAATATCTTAAGAAATGTGTTTAGACCTGAATGAATTTCAATTTGTTACATATACATAATTCTAATATTTAACTAACTTTTTTAAAAAATTATTTCGTTAGTTATGCATGTGAAGTGTTTAATAAAAACAAAAAATATCAGAACACAAAGACATGTAATTGGAAAACTTTAACAAAACAAAATTATTTGAACACTTTAAAATTTATTCTGTTATTACTACACTTACATACCTATCTGCTCACTACTGCAACTGGAAGAGAAACTTTTCAACTAACACACCTGTTTTCAATGATTGAATGAAAGAAATGATCAAAAGCTGCTCCCCTACAGTTTCCCCAGATGGTCAACTCACAAAAAGATTTAGATTAGCTTTTTACACTATTTCACCAAACAAGTGAAATTTTAACATACATTGCAAAATGACAGAACATTTTCTGAATTTTTTTTTTTCTGGTCAACTTATGAGGGTTTTAGAATAGAATTCCATAATACTCCTAGACAAAATTGACTTATTTCAGTGGTCAACATATAAGATAGACAGGTGGTCAAGTTGAAAAGGTTTCGCTTCTTTATATTATGTAGGAAAAATTCCGTTCTTGATAATTAAGGTCAACTTATGCAGGTGCCCAACTTACAAGGGTGGTCAACTTGGCAGGTTTCACTGTACTTTTTACGTTTTAACGGTTCGAAGGGGTGTCCTCAAATATGCTAATTAACTCGTAAAAGAGCTATTTTAAGTTACGAAATCCGACGAAAACGTATTTGTCCTCGTATCCAGGTTACAGTAAGTACATTGAAATATTGAGGCTGCATTTTTATACTTGCTTTACCTTTTCTGTTGAAAAAAATATAAAAGTCACAACTGTTACTAAAATTAAATAAAATTAATAAACACTCTTATAATATGTATATTAATACTATATTAACACTGTAATATATTAATACTAATAATATAATACTGTAATAATTACAATAATACACACAATGACAGTAATTTCGTACAAATATTCGTGTCAATTAATTGTTGGCATTTTATTAATTGAAAATGAGACGCATCGAAACTTTAAAAAATAAAATAAACCTACAATTTTACTAATGAAATGTATGTTTTTAGCATTTTCCTTATTTAAACTAAATATAATTTGTTTTTTTTTACAAAAATGATATTTATACAAATGACAAAAATGTTAGTTATACGATATTTCATCCAACAAACTTGTTGAAAATATAATTGTAATTATGATGTGATTGAAAAGAATTATCCTAAAACTTTTTATTCCGAAATACAAATATCTTTAGTGCTTTTGTTTATTACTCAATTTTTTTACTCAAATTAAAAAAAAAACTGTTTAACTATTCAGTTGAAATGCAATTTTTATTATTATTTCCAATTGTGATTTGCAAAGAAATGATCTTTCTGTTTATATTATTTCTTTGTACAATTATTTCTATAATTGAATAAACTCAACTTCCCGAAAATTAAATTATACTTTCTTCATAAAAATATTATTATTATTAATAATAATAAACGCTTGACTGCCTAAATTTGATACGTAAATAAAACAGCACACTCTTCCTAATAATAATTTCACCTTTTTTCTGAGCGACAGGTTTTAGCTTTTCTGCCGTACACATCCGTTTCTTCCTTTGCGTTCAGCGGTGTTAGAAGGAAAAACTAAATACCCTCTTCGTAAGGGCTGATCTCGCATTATTTTTTATTGTAAATAAGAAAAGTCGATAAAAAATTATCCCTATATTAATTGTCACTGTATTTTTACAAATTTTTACAAAAAAAATAATAATAATAATTGAATTAAATATGCAAATATTATTTTTATTTTCACTGCATGTATATCAAACAAATTGTAATTTCCAAATTCAAAAATGTAAATGTTAAAAAGTTAAGTAGCATTAAAAAGATTTTATATGAAATATAACATTTAGGCCTCCCAGAATCTACACGAACACATAATAATAACTCGGAATCTACATAAATTTACTTTATTGATCCGAAAAAATGAAACTTTTGACTCATTCATATTTAGACTCATTTAGAAAAAAAGTGCAGTTCCGAGAGACCTTCAATAATTATTTTTGTAATGCACTTTCTATTGTACTAAACTTTACATTTTTGAACTTGAAAACTAAATTTTGTTTTATATCCTAGCTAAAGTTAAAATTAAATTAAAACTTTAGACCTATTTAGAGAAATTTAAATACTTTTTTGATTTGATTAAAACATAGTAAATATTTTGCTACAAAGGTAAAATTTCAATGGCTAAAAATTTTGATTCTCAAAAGAAAATTCAAAGTTAGCTTCTTTTTTTATGATTCATGGTATACTTCAGATACTATATTGATTATATTATACGTGTGATATTGATGTATAGTTATGTTCACGCAATTTATTTCATTTTAATAATTATTTTAAGCAGTTTTCTGTTTTGATTAATTACTCTTACTTTGTAGAAGATGATTTAACAATTTATTTTGTAATGTAATCCGTTGATGCGCGTATATATATATATATATATATATATATATATATATATATATATATATATATATATATATATATATATATATATATATATATATTAATACTAAAAGGATAAATGCATATTTTATTATTATTCCTAATTAACAACTAATTGTCTTTAAATATGATTTGAGTCTATGTCCCTATATGTATACTTAAACATTATGCTGAAATTTGTCTGTATGCATAATTCCAGATAAAAGTGAGTAATAATTTGGTTTATCATTCTCGTTCCTTTGTTTTTCATTCCTTTTGTTTTTCATTCCTTTTTTTTTTTTCATTCCTTCGTAAGCGTCGCATCGTCGGTAAATCCGAAATTTGTTTCCTGTCACTGAAAAGAATGAAAAAAAAAAGATTTTTAGGGAGGAGGAATATTGAATATGAAAAATAAAAGAAACCAATTTCTTTAACATAAATAATACAAAAAAAAAAAAAAAATGCATTGAGAACAGTTTTGTAGAAATATATTCTTAAGAGTAAATTTGTTTTCTTTTTACATAATTTCAGATAAAAGCAAGTTATAATTCGGTTTATCACTTTCACTGTAATCAGTTTCATTTCTTTACTTTCCGTTTCTTCGTATGCATCTCGACATCGGTAAATCCGTAACTCGTTCTCTGTTACTGCAAAAAGAAGGGGGAAAAAAGGAGTTTTCGGGAAAGGGAATATTGAAAATGAAAAATAAAAGAGACCAATTTCTGATGGTCCCACTTCGCTTTGGAATTGCTTTATTTAATACGGCCCCAATGTCTTAAGAAATAGGAAGAAGGGGGGAGAAATAAAATAAATATCCATCAGCAAGGGCGCATGCCCCGGACTCTTTTCACTGAACAGGGAATTTGTGGACCTCGGGGAGCTTCGAAGACGGAGAAGCTTGTGCTTTGGAGGGTAGCTTAAAGACAGGAGCAGAAGAGAAAAAGCATTAAAAAAAGACCAGGGCACGCGCCCCTGTGGCCAATGAGAGGCCGTCGTCGGCCTGATTGATGGCATTGCTCCGACGATAACACCTTTTGCCTCTCGCCCAAGGAGTTGGGGCCAAAAGGTGAGGAGGCAGGAGCCTGTCAGGGTTAATAGGCGTAGATTGATGGCTAGGATTTCTAGTAGGGCCCTCTGGGCCCCCTTTCCTCGATAGCCATCGCTGTCGATAAGGGGACACTAGTTTTTCCCTTCTCTCACTCTTTCTGTTGGCAATCGAACATTAAATCCATCAGAAAATCTGGACTCTGTTGACAAGGATGGTGACGAACGAGGCCAGTATTGGGTGGCATTACGACGCAATGAAATGACAGCGACACTCTTATCATCATATGTCACAGCACAAGTGTCTTCTTCCTTGTATATCTCGACCACCCCCGAATCTTTTTTTTTTTTCTTCTCCTTCTTCGGACACCTTTGGTTTTCTTCTCTTTTAAACTTTACGTCGGACGGTTGTTGATAAACGAGATGTTCTAGTGTTTCCCTCGAATATCGCGATTGCTTTCCAATAATGACGACTTTTTCTTGGTTGGATCCGATGTGCCGCATAACCGAGCGAAAACTAGCCAGTCGAATTTTCTGTCATCCCGTATCTGTTTCGCTTTTCTCTAAAATAAATGTTCCTTTTTTCCTCTATTGTTCTCTCTGAACAGAAATTAAAGACAAATTAAAAAAAAGAAATTATTGAAATATTGATTGTAATGTTGAGTTCTCACACATATACATTTTCTCTCTCCCTATCACTCATTTTAGCTCTTTAAATTTTTTTGTTGTTTTTTTTGTTTTGTTTTTTTTTAAATTTCGATTTCAACCTGCAAATTAATTTCTTATTTGTTCATCTATGCAAGCTATAAGCTAATCCTTTTTTAATACGTTCCTGGAAAGATTAAGCCTTCCCAGAAGTTTCCAGACGTAAGAAAAATGGAATGTACGCTATTAAATGTTCTTATTTCTTTTCTAGATTATCCTAAAGTTCATCTATAAATAGGGGTCAGTTGTAGTTGTATAGATAGCAAAAACGCGGCGACATTGTCGCAGGATGTTACAGAGTTCTTGCAGAAAGATTTTTCTTTTGGTAAAAAAAAAATTTTGGATTTTTTTTTTCTCTAAAATTTACATTTTAATTTAAAATTTATATGAAATTAAAAATTTAATTTAAATTGCGCATTTAAGTAATAACTTTTTGTCGTGTTCAATTTATGCCGATGGTATCGTAAATCCATGTAGAGTCGATTATATTTTCGGAAATAATTGATTTTCACCTGGTTTTTAACCATCCCGATAAATTTCAGTCGATATGGGAAATTCGAATCGCGCACTTGAGTATTTACTTTTTAAGGCAACGATTCTCTCGTTTTTTTTTTTTTTTTGTTGCTATTATTACTTTTGATTTCCATATAGTTTTTAAAATCAGATATTTTTCATTACAACAATTAAATCTTGAAACCTTTTTTTTTTTAACTGCCCGATTCGCGTGATTTCGCCGTCGATCTGTTTTTTGGTGATTACTGCTACGGATTTCATGATTTTTTTTTTAACTATTTTTTTAATGTGATGACGATTTAAAAAATGCGATAAATGAAATAATTAGAGTTTTTCTCCACAACAAAATGCGAGAATATCGCCCATAATATTAGAATAAAAAATATTACATGTTCAATTAAAATAATTATTTGTTTTTTAAATTAGTAACATACATCTTTGTTATTATTGAAAGTACCGTGCAGAAAGATATTAGTGCTAGTTTTGTCGCAGAAAGCCCGAAACAATTCAGGCACAGGGAAATATATATAGAGAGAGAAAGGCGAGATTGCAGCATTTTTGACGGGCATTTGATGTGATGTTAATTATCGAGATTCGAAATAATTTAAAAAAATTGTTGGGTGATTTTTTTTTCTAGTATTGTCTGCTCAGCATTTCACACTCATTCTATTTACTGTCCTTTCCGTCTTGTGAGAAAGTAAGAGAAATAAACAAATAAAATACATCGAAATTATTGATATTGATTTTTACACTTCTAGGTTTTTTGATTTGTAATACCAACAAGCAATGGCTAGCACATTTTCGTTTGCTTTTTTATTTATTTATTTATTTTTTATTGATTTTAAATTCTTTCCTTCAAAATTGAAATTGAGATTTAATTTGAAATATGGTGGTCTATCTTGTGGTCTACCTTGAAAATCTATAAACCTTTTGTTGTAAATAAAAATAAGTCGCGAAAGTAGTGATATAATTTCAACTGAAATCACTCAATCAAAAATCTGAATTCTGAATTTTTGCCACAAGCTTTCAATTGCATGAACAATGTCTTAATAGATTTCGATATTGTTTTATTTATTATTTTCAACTATATTAAACAACTAGCAGCGGGTATGCGTGCCTTAGTATTTGCATACATAATTTATTTCTTTTGATGCCTGTGCCATGTATCGATGTAAATTTATTAGAGATTGCAGACATTTCTTCTATAAAAGATATTCTATCACCTTAGGTCAGAAAATCAGTTTTACTAAGGCTTGCATTTCGCAGCCACTAGATCGAATGTTTTATTCTAGTTATCGCCACATATTTTCCCTAATCACCCCTATAACAGATCTTAAGCGTGCTATCTATCCCCTTAAACCTTTGGCTCAGATAGGACACCAGTGTACCTTTTATCTATATTTTTTTCTGATGCTCTTATTAAAAGTAAAAATATATTTAAAACGGTTATTAAAAACGGTCTTATAGTTAGTAAAAAAAAATCTGTTAGATTTTCGGAATTACATTTGTACTAAAATATAAAATCTATAGCAGTAATTTGAATTTTTTTTTATTTTAGTCGTATTCAAAAATTTATTAATAATTTCTTTTGTAAATTAAAGAAATTTCAACAATGAATTACTGTTTCTCTCAGATCTAAATAATCGCATATTTGAAAAATTATCGTTTGAAAGGGAACTGCGTTTGGAATGTTTTAACTTAAATGCAGAAAAGGACACCGGTTTCCCATACCCATCCCATGTCCTAACCATAAGTTATAAAGTACTAAGTATATTTTTTTTTTTTTTTTACTAATTTTGATCTAAATTAATACAAATAATGAAAAGAGTATGAAAAATATGTTTAATGAAAGTTTGGCGTCAAAGGGTTAAATGTTTATGCAAATGCTGATTTCTGAATTCTGGCTTCAAAACCGAACTCTTTAGTATTTACAAGAGACTCAATTCAAGACTTTTTTTTTATTTTTTTAAAGTATTATACGAAATTCGAAGTCACAATGAGACTAAAATACTGAATTAAGTATGATTGTCTCCCAGTCAAGTAAACAATATTCTACATTTTGTGTTGAATACTTTATACATCTGGATACTGATAGGCAGGAGTAGATTAAATGAATGTAATTTTTATAAAATGTGTATCTAAATGCATTATAAATTTCTCAGTTGTAAATTTCAATTCCATTTTGTTTTGACTTGTCTAATCTTTATAAAAATTGATAAAAGAAAATCCAGTAAAATAAGTTAGTTTATAATTATTGTTTTGTTTCTTTTTTTTTTCCCTTCCTTTTTTAACGTCAGAAAAAAAAAAGAGAAACGAGCTTATACGGAAATTTATGAACATTATAGCAATGGTACAGGTTTCTCAAATCCATTAAAATATCACTTAACTTGTTCTTGATAACTGACTTAGAATTGATAACTAATTAGTGGAAGATGTTTCCATGTATTCTGAAGATGATATTTAACAAGTTCACTAAAATATCACTTAAAATATTCTTCCACTAGATAAGGAACTTGGATTTGAATTGTCATATAACTAGCGTGAGATAATTCTGATGGTATACTATAAAGTCTAAAAATATTCAAAAGATAATTGGTTTGCAAAAGCGTAAGTAAAAGTAAAAATATTTAAAAATAACGGGCTGGCAAAAGCATAAATAAAATAAAATAAACACAAGAAGAGAAATTTAAAAAAACAAAAGCAGACGATAAAATTAGAACACAAAAAGTTGATG
The DNA here is from genome assembly GCA_949128135.1 of Parasteatoda lunata. NCBI lineage: Eukaryota > Metazoa > Arthropoda > Arachnida > Araneae > Theridiidae > Parasteatoda > Parasteatoda lunata. The sequence continues at coordinate 84,159,261 of OX421975.1, forward strand.
AGATTAGTTTTTAGTTTTTGTCTTTCGAAATTGAGGTTTGTACTAGCCCGGTACGGGTTTTCTATATTTGTTTGAAAAGTTGTTTCTTTCCCGTTATGGGAACTTTAATTCCATTACTGTAGTTGTGTTGTAAATAAATGTTTTTATTAAAAAATAAGAACTTTTCTTTAATATAGCTTGATACGTTACAATACACGTTCTTAAGCTGTTTTTTTTTATTATTTTTTATTTTTTTAATTCATTAAAATGATTTAAAATGTTCATTTACTAGATATCTGACTTTGAATTATCCGTTAATTAACGGGAGATAGCTTTGGATGTATCGATACATTCTTAATCTGTTTTTTTTTAATTTATTAAAATAGAGCTTAAAATGTTTTTTTACTAGATACCTGACTTTGAGTTGTCATAACTTTCAATGTATCCATACATTCTTAAGATGCTTTTTTTTTAAAAAAAAAAGTTCTTTAAAATGTCACTTAAAGTGTTCTTTACTAGACATCTGACATTGAGTTGTTAATTAGCGGGAGATAGCTGTCAATGTATCCATACATTCTTAAGCTGTTCTTCAACTTACTAACTGATTTAGAATTGTCAGTTAATTAGCGTAGGATAAAAATGTATCTAGATTATTAATTTATCCTTATTCTCATGTATCTACATTCTAAAGATGATTTTCTAGATTTCATCAAAATATCAATCAACAGGTTTTTCCAACTTCTTAGCAGAATAAGAATATTCAGTTAATTAGAGGAATTTAGGAAGGCATTTCCCGTGTATCTCTACATTCTAAAACTGAGTTTTCTCAAATTTTCCGAATTTTTATTTAACATGAACTTCCACTAGTTAACCGACTTAAATTTATAATGTAACTAATGAGAGATAGTCCTGAAATGTCTCTACATTCTAAAGCTAATTTCCCAAATTTATTAAAATATCAAATTAGCATGTTCTGTTATTAGATAACTGTCTTAGTAGAAGACATAGAGTACCTAGTAGAAAACATAGAGCTCTGAGGTATTCTAAAACTGATTTTCTTTCTTCTAAAGCTGATTTTTAAATTTTTTTTCTTATTTTTTAGGATGAATTTTCTTTCTTCAAAATTCTCTAGATTATTACTTAGCACATTTTCATTAGTTTACTCACTTATATTTGTTATGTAACTAGTTGAAGATAGCCTTGCTATGTCTTTACATTCCAAAGCTGTTTTTCCAGATTCGCTAAAATATAAATTAGCTTGTTCTGCCACTAGATAACTAACTTTAAACTAACTCGTAGAAGACACGTAATTCTGATGTATTCTAAATTTCTTCTAATTTTCTTTGTTTTAAAGCCGCTTTTCCCACTTTTCTTTTTTAGGGTTCTTTCCTTTCTTGAAAATCCACTAAAATATGACTTCACATATTCTTCCACTTGTTAAATGACTAAGAAACGTGGACTAATAAATATGTGTAGGGGGAAAAACATGTTAAGTGATAGGGCAACGCAGTCACTTGAGTTAATTAGAAAAATCTTGAATTAAAAAGAGTGAATATTGAGTCCATACTTAGCATGAGAAATAAAAATTAAGTTAGCGTGTTACAATCTAGTGGTCGACCCTACCTTCACCTAGACTTAAGATGACATTTCCTTTATTTCCCCCGGGATTTCTTCCGAATTTCAGCATGTAAGGCAGTGCCTTCCTTTCCTTTAGAATGGGCTTTAGGCGCAATCGAAACTTCGGAGTCGCTGGCTGTGGCTTTTTAAAAGACGATCAAAACCTTAGCCCTGAGGGTTTCTTTTGATCTGTCGGCTTAGTCATGGCGAGAAACTTTCACTTTTTCACACACACGCTACCACTTTCCTTTTTTTAAAAATAAAAAAAAATAGAAGAAAAAGTATATGAGTTGTTGTTTTAAAACGATTTATTGGTCGATTGGAGTATCAAGGGTAAACCATTTTTTCATCGATCGATATGTCTCGGATGTCTTAACATTTTTGGTTACTTTGTAATCTCGTTTCTTTCATGTAATAGTGGACTCTTATCTTTTTATTTTTATTTATAAAAATTAAATGCAAAAAAATTACTATGAAATTTAATTGAATAATTCTGCTATTGATCACTCATACTAAATCAAGGCTGTTTTTCGAACTCTGTAGTCGCATGAAATGATGCTTTTTTGCGAATAATATACTATTTTCGTAACTGCTGTGAGTTTGAAATAGTTACGCATGACTTTTAAGTCAAGTTTAACCCATTTTTAGCCCTCTGTGTGCATTCTGAAAATGTCGCAAAACACAGTTTTGAGAAAAAATAAAAAAGCGTTTGTAGTCTTAACTTTTTAAATGTTTTGCATGGCTGCATTGTCTGGGCTCATTAAAATTTGAAGAATAAAAAATGAAAATAAAGCATTAATTTTGATAATTTTTATCGACGTGAAAAAATGTCGCCAAATTGGCGATTCGTACGAAAATTCAATAACTCTTGAAACATTTAAGTTATTTGTCTGTTCTAAAGCCCAAATAATTCTTTACGCCAGGATGGTACATATATAGTTTAAAATTATAGTTTTGCCTTAAGTCTAGGGCACTTAAACTGCGTCTTCTTTTTATTTTGCTCGGCGAACGAGATTTGCTAAGCAATTTCCATCCAAATTCTCCTCCAAATCAAAAAATTAATGAAGTTGGTGCGATGCATACTTCCCATGGCAGAATTGAAAGTAAACTCGTTTTTAGAAACTGCATATTACCTTTATGATTTATTTGCTTAGACATTTTATCTTTTATTTATAACACTCACCTACGTGCGTTTACTCCAATAATTCATTCGATTTCAACAGGTAAAATTCACCAACTCTTCTTCCTCTTTCAACACAAGGCATTCAAAGGGGGATGGTACGGAAATATTTCAGTTTCCCTTTTTCACTATAAAATATGTCAGTTCCGCCAAAACTGGCCATCTTTTCTCTCCCCCCATTTGTTTCTCAAACATATTTCACATTTTTATATATTCTGTGTCATGTTAGCCCCATTATTAATTTTACTAGAAGAAAAGTATTTGCAATGTCAGCGAAGTATATTTCATTTCCATTGATTGAATATATATATATGTATGTTTATATGTATATATATATTAGGTATATCGAGGATATTTGAAATATAATCTTAAGGTCTAAGTTCATAATTTATGGCGTTTGCCTTTCGAAATGCTGTATCACTCTAGAATTCGCGAAGGAATGGGAATTCCATTTTTCAATCGAGTGGGGAAAAGCTTAAGAAAATAGATTTGAGAACTGTTGGGTTATTTTTCATATGTTTTTACTATTCTGGCGAAAATGGAGCGTTGGTTCTGACATCTGTCGATAACATTTTCGAATGGGTGATGCGATACCTTATTTTGTTTCTGTGTTGATCAAAAAGTGAGTTATTCAAAGAACTTTATTTACTGAGGGAACTTTTTTATGATTAAAAATTAGATTTTTTAAAGCTATATTATTACTTACTTATTAATTTTTACTTATTTATTCAAGACTTTTTCTGCGGATTTCTTCCGTGCTTACTAGTTATGTATGGCCAGTAATAGTTTTATACTTCGTTATTCTTTACTATTATCCGACTACAACACTTTACTATTTGAGAATTACATGCAAAATTCTACTTAGTGAATATACATTTAATAAATAATACAGAATCAGTCATATCTTAAGCCACATCAATTAATCAAAGATTATGTTCATTTCCTGTGTATTTTATTTGATTTAATAGCGTTATATAACATCGAATAGTTCTTTTTTTTTAACTTCATTATTCTTTAGTATTATTCTGTTGGAATGCGCCACTATTTCAGAATTCCATAATTTATAATGAATTCTTTGCCATAGAATGACATTTTTTTAAACATTCTCCTAGTCTATCTCGTTCTAAACTGAGGAGTTATTTTGGTAATATTCTCATGTTCATTATTCATTGCTTTATATTATACTACTAATATCTACTAATTTTTATATTTATACTTACTTGAGTATACAATTTGTTTCATTTCTTCTGGTTAATCGCTTTTAGCATTTGAAACTTGAAGATGTTTTTGAAAAAGCAAAAAATTACTTCATTTCATTTATAAATTAAAATATCTGTAGAACAAAATAAAACTGTTTTGTAATTGAGTGCGCATTCATTGCATTTCCAAACTAAAACTAATCGTTTGTTTCTGAAAAAAGTCGCATCATTTTTACAAGTTTTAAATTTGTCGCCATTCGTGCTATAAACTGTTACCGACAAAAGATTGAAAGCTAATTGTTCAACAACATTAAATGGGGATGCTACGTGTACGAACTTAGCGTGCCCGTATTACGCGATATAACGCTGTGGTGGTCTTTTCCTCTTAAGGTTTTTTGAAGTCTAAGATTTATGCCAATAAAAGTCAACAACCACCAATGGTTTGATGTATGACATTAATTACGTATCAATAGCCAACTAGGGATCTTGGTTAAAGGCGCTGCTGATATTTCATTATGAGAAACTTACAGTGGTGGCAGCTTGTGAGGAGGATGTAGGGGTTTGAAGCCCACCTAATTTCAGATCGTCAAGTACCAGCCTGTATGAGAAATAAAGGTGCCATTTACCGCATTGCCTACTGCTTAGTTTGCTATGCTGACTACATTGCCCCAATTATACCGCCGGTCACGAAATTGTGGAGCCTTTACCACCATGATCTTCCTGGCCAACAATGGACTGTTGTGGAAATTCTTTGCTTTTTTAAACAAAGTTTAATTCCCATAACTCGACATTATGCCGTTCTAATATATACAATTCTATAATGTTTACTTTCTTCTTCTTCATTGGCTCTGCAGAGCTCACAGGACAGAGAATTAACAGGACTTATCTGCCCACAATTATGACAGAGAAGATTTCTAAAGAAGGCCATGCCTACTATAGTAATATTTTGACATCTGTTGTTCTTACATCCGGTTTTTAACTTTAGAGTGTTTAGGTGTTTTTCAACATATTCAATCCATCTGCTCGTGAGAAGGTCTGATTCTAAATCTAAAACTTATGAGCTTAGCAAGAAGTTTCTTTCAGTAACAGTCTTTTTGCGTTCTGGCCAGATGACTTGCCCATTTAATTCTCTATATTTTTATACATTTCAATACATTGCGTATGTAAACTCAGTGCTCAAATCTCAGGCGCATAAGTCAAGACAGATCTGATAACACTTTTGTTAATAAGCACTTTAATACTAAAATTGTGAAGGGCTGAATTTTTAACAGCCCTTCTAGCCATAAGATGATCTGTTTGTAGCAGTATGTAATTATGATGTATACTTCATGTGTCAATAAAAAAAAAATCTTAACTTTTTTAATAAAATTGTGTGTTGTATATAATTTCCTCCTTGCAGGAATTTCGAAACACCTGCAAAAAGTGGCCAAAGCAAGCTTTAACGATTAAAATTTAATTGCTCGTCATATTTTATGTCTAAAGTGTATTTTAATTCAATATTTGCACAATCGTGATATGTCAAAATTATTACACTATTAAGAGGTACAGTTATGCTGTTAAAGTTCATTGGATCTATTAACCATACGAAAAGTCTGCAACAAAACTGAAGGCTTTAGTAAAAACACGCATCCACAGTGAAAGAACGTTTTACGTTGAGATTTAAATAAACGAAAATATTTCCTCCACCTATTTAATTCCGCTTCTTGATTTTTCTCTTGCCGGACCCTTCAAGGAACTGCCAATGGCCAGAGGAATAAAAGCATCAATAATAGTTTCCTAGGGGAGAGAATTTAATAGCGCTTGAATGGTTACTACTAGAAGTTACTCATTTTGGAATGATATATAAACTCTCCAAAGTCACGAAATAAAATTCAGATTGGAATGGTGTGTGCCCCGGTGAACCTGTCGCCAAAAATAAAAAGTGATGGAATATTTGGAGTTTATAACTAAGTCTGTTGAAAGCGGTGCCCCCTTTTTACATCTTTCGGTGAAATGGCGCTTGAGCTCGTGATGGAGTTGGCTGAGTTTGTTGGCGCGGCCTGTCAGAAGATGGATGAGGAAGGCGTGCTTCTAAAGTGTTCAACATGAGTGTTAGGACGCATAATGTATTATAAATACTTTCACTGGTTTTTATTTATTTTTTTGGTTTGAATATCTAATGGCCTTAGCTATGTGTACCTTCGACTTCAGCGTTTAATCCTTCAAATAAAAAGATTTTGCTTTTAAGAAACTTCCGCTTTCTATGATTTTATATACGGTTTAATTTTTTTTGGAAATGTCCGGTAGGAATAAAATTTTTGACGCTTTTAGATTACACAGTTTTAAAGTGGAAATTAATGAATTGAAGATAAAAACCTAAAATAGAGATGGTTAGATGATGTAACAAAGGATCTAACCATAAGCAAAATTACTAACTGGAAATCCAAGGCTAAAAACAGGTTTAGAACAATATTATTCAGTAAGCGAAGATCATAGTGAGCTGTAGTGCCATAAAAGGAGAAGATTACACTGTAAAAAATTTTATACCAGTTGTATCATAATATAGTATAAAGTTCTTAATCTTGATTATACTATGGCTTATTTTGAGTGACAGCTTGGTTCAACACCTTGCTCTGGTCACAGCGATTTTACTTTATAATGTTGTTAAAATTCAACATTAATCTGATTTTGTGAATTTAGGAGTATTCTAAATGTTACCATTTGCGTGCTTTAGTTTACAATGAAAACATAATTAAAATAACCAAATAACAATTTATTTGTCTGCTTGGACTGAGATGCATTCATCTTTCGTTACAGTCTTCCTTATTGCTTCATCCGCAAATAAATGGCTTGAAAATTTTCGCTAAGGAAGATTAAAAAAAAAAAAAAAAAAATCACAGAGTGCCTGACATTCAAAACACTGCTTTCATTTTAAAACCGACCAAAGAAAATTGCTGATTTTTTAAGAGATGAAAATCACCAATAACCGTCGCCGGGGTGAAAATAATTAAAATCAATTATTTTTTTCTCATTTCTTTACATATTTTAACGTTAGAGTAACTTAAAATAAAGATCTACATTGCAAGCGCTTTTCAATTTTACAAATTGTGAAATTGTTTAAAATTTTGCGTTCTTTTCATAACTAGCATACAAAACACTGACTACATAAAGATAATCAAACCTGGTACAAAACCTGGAAAACAAAAGATAAACAAACCCAACCTGCCACTCATGATAACTGTTATAAACTCACCGCAGTTATAAAAATACTATATTCTCCTCTAAAAAGCGTTATTTTTATATCACCATAAATCGGTACATTTTTATTGCTACTCTTTACCATCTAATGGGCTATCTTGTAAGCAATACGTTAAATTAATTTTATGAAAAATTTCCTTTTTAAAACTGTTTTTCATCTTTTTACTCATTTTTTTTAATTTTTTTTTATTGTTCGTGTTGTAATGTGAGTAATTATTTATCCGCCTCCAGAGCCTTAATATATCTCTATTTAAATCATTGATGGAACCTAGCTGTTGCCTTTTCTCTTTTAATTGCAATGCACTATGAGAAAGAGAGAGAGATAGAAAGAATAGCATTGGGTTAATTAGACGATCGTGTTCTTTGTAGGGATAGGAGGATCTTAACTCAATCAGCTATTGCGGTGGTGGGGCGTCCATTCCGATAGGACAGTGAAAGGGTTCAACTTGGATTGGAATAAACAGACAACGGTTGGGTCACGACTCTCTTAATGACATCATCCCCTTTAAGGAACTTCATTCCCTCTTAAATCATTTTCTCTTCTAACGCCATTTTATTCCTATTCGTTTATTCTTCATTATTTTTCTCATAAATTTCTGTCCTAACTGCTGTCTGTCTTAACCGATTTAATTTGAATCACCCGGAGATTATTCAGAAAAGCTTATTCTGTATGCATTCGATGTTATAATAACGCTAATTTTGGACGCCATTTTATTCTTATTCGTTTATTCTTTATTATTTTTTTGTCCTAACTGTTGCCTTAACCGATTTCATTTGAATCATTCGGAGAAAAGGTTATTCTGTATGCATTCGATGTTATAATAACGCTAATTTTTGACGCCATTTTATTCTTATTCGTTTATTCTTTATTATTTTTTGTCTTAACTGTTGCCTTCACCGATTTCATATGAATCATTCGGAGATCATTCAGAAAAGCTTATTCTGTATGCATTCGATGTTATAATAACTTTAATTTTAGACGCCATTTTGTTCCTATTGGTTTATTCTTCATTATTTTTCTCATAAATTTCTGTCCTAACTCTTGTCTTAAACGATTTTATATGAATCATCGGGAGATTATTCAGAAAAGCTTATTTTGTATGCATGTTATAATAGCGTTGATTTTAGATGCTTGTATTATTCTTGCTGATAGATAATATTAGCTCGTTATTTGATTGAATTTTTATAGGTTGGTACTATTCTTGCTGATTATTTTTATAATCTGGTGCTATTCTTGTGGCTTATTTTTATACTCTGGTACCATTCTTACTTATTAGTTCGTTGTTTTATAAAATATTATGAGCTATCACCTTGCTGATATATTTTATTAGTTTGTTGTTTTGCAAATTTTTATGAGCTGGTACAATTTTTTAAGATAATTATTATAAACTGGAACTATTCTTGCAGATAAATTTTACTGTTTATTAGTTCTTAGTTGATAATTTTTACTTCTTATTAGTTCATTCCAGTTAGTTACATCGGTGTTTATACACGGCTGCTTGCTTGCGATCCGGCATGAATGGGCTAACAAATTAGTATCCCCCCTTCGTGTATGTGTAACAAAATTAATAGCAGATAATAAATTAGAGCAATACAAAAGAAAGTAAAGAACAAAATAAAAATTTACATGATTAGGAATTCTATTAACAATGTGATATATCCTTCGTATACGTGTAACAACTATAACAACAAATAGAAATTAAATACAATACAAGAAAAATGTAGCAAAAAAGGAGAAGGAGCATTATAATAAATGTAATACGTTAACCAATTTGCAATTATCTTTCCAAATTTTAAATTATCTCCTCTATACGTATTAAAAACAATAATGGTAGATAGTAAATTAGTACAAGAAAAATATAGAAAAGTAAAATTATACTTTTAAACAACCATATTATATTAGCAAATCAGATTCCCCTCCTTCGTATACATATAACAAAAATTATAGTACATAGTAAGTTAGTAGAATATTAGAAAAATAATAATACAAAATAAAAAATATACATTATTATGCATCATATTGAAAAATCAATCTCTAATTCTTTGTATATGTATAACAAGAAATATGTAATAAGTTAATACTATGGTAGAAGACTATTTGAACAAAATTAAATTATACAATATTATTTATTATCCTATTATATTACCAAATTAGTCTCTCTTCATTTTTATATGTATAACAAAAATTATAGTATATAGTAAGTAACAATGCGAGAAAAATGTTAGAAAGAATTAAATCATAGTAAATAGCAAATTAATACACAATAAATTCGTACAATGCTAAAAAATGCTAGAAAAAATAAAATTATACTTTATAACAAAGTAACATTTTAACTAATTTATCTCTCCCATTCTCTCTCTCTCACTCTCTCTTTTCGAAAGGCAGAACTGTTCATGTATTTTAATTTTTTTTTTTTTAAACCTTGAAAACTGTTTTTCAGTCTTTTCCTTTTAAACTTAGTCATTTATCTTAGACAATTTGTGTAAAATATCGTAAAGTACTTTCAAACAGTCCCGGGGACAAGGTTTTTTTTCTATTATTATTATTTTCTTTTCCAATATATCGTATTATTACGAAAAAAAAAAAAAATCTTCTTTTTAGCGTTATTTTGATTTTTTCTTTTTTCAGACGATTTTTTATACAACTTTCATTTTTTTAAACGTGCGCTCTGCCCTTGTCACAGTCCATGTGAATTTCTGAAAATACTATAAACCATTTCTCCCATCCCTCTACTCCGGAACAAAATTTATATCTTCCCCCTCCTCCCCTTCCCTTATTCGAACTGTCCTTTTGTCTCTCTTTGACTGTCTGGTCAAGCGTTGTCCTGCACTTTTTAACCCTGCCCGTCGACGGCTCGTCTCGCCGTGAATGACAAATATTTGATGGTAGAAAATCGTTTTCGAGTCAGACATTTACTAATCGTAATCCGGAGCCCAAATTACCGGTTTCGAACATTTTGGCCTGGAACGAATACAAGGAGCTGTTTGATGTATGGTTCTAGTATCCCACCCCTTCAGCTGTATGCCATTCTCTCACTCTCTTAACCTTTTCCCGACCCTTTTTTTTTAGTTATTCTTTTCGGAATCATAGCTGATACATGTTCACCATTCCTCCCCGTGCCAGAATGTCACCGTTTTCCAAATGATATACCTACTTTTTTTTGTCTCTTTTTTCTTCTTGACATCGAGTTTCTTTCTTTTCCATCTTCCTTGGAATACGTGCTTCTCCTATAATCATCGCCATATTCCCCTTCAAAACGAAACCTTTTGCTTTCCATATATCACCCTCGATGAGAGAACCTAATCTGTGACCGGTTTTGTCAGCATCTTGTCTTGAAAGTTTTGCTCGGATATTCACGTTTTTTGTCAATTATCTGAAACTTAAAATACTTTTTAGACATTTCATTTTCGTGTTAGTTACCCATGATACAAAATAATTTTAAGAATCGAGTTTGTAGATGCAAACGTTTCTGACTGATGTTCGCATTTCTGTTCTTTAAAGAATTTGTAATCCATGTTTCAAAATGTTTTCAAGAATCATGCTTGTAGACATCTTACTTTCATTCCTGACTGATTTTCACGTTTCTATTAACTATCCATGATACAAAATAATTTTAAGAACTAAGTTTGTCGACGTCATACTTACGTTACTTACTGATTTTCACGTTTCTATCAATTATCCATAATCGAAAATTATTTTAAGAATCGAGTTAGCCGACGTCTTACTTAGTTTCTGACGAATGTTCACATTTCTCCATTAATCCATGATACAAAATGCTTTTAAGATCTCAGTTGGTATGCATCTTACTTTGGTTCTTGACTGATTTTCTAATTTCTATTAACTATCCATGATACAAAATAATTTTAAGAACTAAGTTTGTCGACGTCATACTTACGTTACTTACTGATTTTCACGTTTCTATCAATTATCCATAATCGAAAATTATTTTAAGAATCGAGTTAGCCGACGTCTTACTTAGTTTCTGACGAATGTTCACATTTCTCCATTAATCCATGATACAAAATGCTTTTAAGATCTCAGTTGGTATGCATCTTACTTTGGTTCTTGACTGATTTTCTAATTTCTATTAACTATCCATGATACAAAATAATTTTAAGAACTAAGTTTGTCGACGTCATACTTACGTTACTTACTGATTTTCACGTTTCTATCAATTATCCATAATCGAAAATAATTTTCAGAATCGAGTTAGCCGACGTCTTACTTAGTTTCTGACGAATGTTCACATTTCTCCATTAATCCATGATACAAAATGCTTTTAAGATCTCAGTTGGTATGCATCTTACTTTGGTTCCTGACTGATTTTCTAATTTCTATTAACTATCCATGATACAAAATAATTTTAAGAACCGAGTTTGTTGACGTCATACGTACGTTACTAACTGATTTTCACGTTTCTGTCAATTATCTATTCTAGTAAATAGTTTTAAGAATCGAGTTTGTAGACATTTCACTCACGTTTCTTTTGGATATTCACATTTCTGTTCTTAAAAAAAAATGTAATCCATTATACAAATACTTTTAAGAACCAAGTTGGTAGACAACTTACTTTCATCCTTGGCTGATTTTCACGTTTCTATTAACTATTCACGGTACAAAATAAATTATAAGAATCCATTTTGTATACACATTTCTGAGAATTTTCTATGGTATAAAATACCGAGTTCTAAGGCACCATATTTTACGTTGCTCTCATTCATTAACGAAAATTTGTACAACTTACTATCTTCTTATCGGTTGAATTATGTTTATTAATTCAAAAGCCTTTAAAACAATTTTTTTTTATTATGATGAAAACTTTTTATTTAGAAAAAAAAAAGCGTTTAAATAACATGAGTGCCATGGTTTTTGAATTTCGATTTGAGGTTATTCACCCTCTCAAGTTTTAAAATCCACCCGTTCTTTAACCTCATCTCTGTAGAAATTATGAGTAGTCACACACAACTTGTGCCAACACCTCATATCCGATTCGCATGGCTGTCAATATCGACACATGTTTCAGACAAAAGTATACAAATAATGTAAATTGTGAGAAGATTTGTATGATTGAGTGGTCGAAAGGAATTGACCCACACTGGGGCCCTCCTGAATAAGAAAGGACGTTCCCTTCTGTGGAAGTTCGCAGCATTTATGCTGTGAAGCTACCCATGAGGCTTCTTGGGGCCCCTTTGCTCATCATCATTGCGATGGCCGCTTCTGTTTCTATGTCGTTGACCCTTTTTGTAACCCCAATCTAGGTCATTGCTACATCCGTTTTTGACTTTTGGTGGTGGCCATCTTTTTTATTCCTGGCTTCAGCTGCCTGGTCATTGGTGGTAGTTGACAAAATTGCAAATCAAGAGACTTGGAACAGAGAGTGAGGACAAATAATTACCAAGGGAAATTGTCCCAAGTGAAGAATTGCCCATCACGCGCTCGTATAGGTTATCAACCTGTCCTTTTGAAAGAAATTGCGAAATGGTGTTGCGAAATTTTTTGAACCTGTCTTGCCTTGCTCTGGGTGACGGCGTTGCTGGGAATTTAAAATTATGATTTACCATATTTTTGATCATATCGTGATTTCTCATTTCCTAAAAGAAACCAGAATTGTGTTGCAGTTTAACCTGTACAGATTCACATTTTTTTCCCTCGTGAAAAATAACTTTTATCCATAACTTTATCAATAATTTTTTTTTTATTAGGAATACACATTAGAATTAAGAATTTTTGAATATATATATATGAACTATCCATATGCTTAGTATTTATCACAGCTACCATTCATTATTAATAACCGCCAATAAAATTTCGTCAAAGTAAGAATTTTCAACGCATTTGACTCGAGATTTCTAATACGCACGCGTAATAGTAGTTCCCTACATGAGCAGCTAGACAATGTAAGTGGCTTCTATTCACTGGATTCTATAAAATAAAAAAAAACAACCATATCATGTATATTTATTAAAAGCAATATATAATTTACTTAGTTAAAAAAATTACAGTTTTTTAATAATTTTATATTTGATTTAAAAATATTTTTTGTTATTAAAAAAAAAAAAAAAAAAAAATTCTTTCATTTTGTGTAAAACTGCATTGAAAAATTCATATATCCCACTGAATAAAAGAAAGATTGCCCACTCAGAATTCACAAAAAGAAAAGAAAAAGGGGAAGAAAAAAAAAATGAATGCAAGAAATTTGTTTTGTCGCGATATAGAAAAAGATGTAAAATACATCTTCTCAAAATCTCTTATTTTACCCTCTTACGTGTCATCTACGTTTTTGTTACATTATTTTTTTTTCTATTGAAAAAAAAAATTGTTTCCTTTCCTTTTGTCTCTTGCTTGTCGAATGTCCCAGAGAGGCCATCCCCTCCATTCACTTCTTCGCTCTATCATCCGACTCTCACGCCGATGGTGTGAAGAAGAACGATAGAATATTTCTTCTGATTCTTCGGATGGAAGGAAGAAGAGAGCGAGAAAAAGACAGACCAGTGGCTGTCATCCGTAACTGTAGTCACGGAATAGGGCGAGCTTTAAATTTCACGAATATCGACAAGCTTTCGTTCGTTCCCTTCCCCACCCATCACCATCCCTACCCACCCTCCAAACTGACCAGATCGACGATCGATACTTTTTTTATATATATATATATATTCTCGTTTCCCCCCTTCAGTTTCATCATTCTCTAAAGACGAAGGTAGCGCTCCCTGGTGATCTCGATACTCGTTTTGAAATTTTTACATGGGTGAAAAATTAATTTGAGGCTCCTTAGTTTGTTGTCCTTCGACTTAGATGCTGTCAAACTACACAACATTCATCATTTTTAAAACTTCTTTTAAATCACACTCAATTTTCAATTTATTGTAGAATATTTTGTAACCCGAAAGGTGTATTCAATAGCTTTTATTTTATTCCGCAGCAAAAACTTAGAAATTGAAAACGATTCCAATTATGTTTTATATTTAAATCGATAATTATAAAATCGTTTATTCGTATAAAATTTTATCTAAGCCTCATTGAAAAATACTTTTTTTTTTTTTTAAATTGAAAATGATTCTATTTATTTTTTCTTAATCGATTTTTATAAAATAGTTTATTTTATATAAAATTTTATCTAAGCCTTATTGAAAAATACTATTTTTGATTGAAAACGATTAAAACGATAAAATTAAAAATTGAAAACGATTCTAATTATTTTTCATTTTTTAATCGATGTTTATAAAATCGTTTTTTCATATAAAATTTTATCTAATCCACATCGAACAATACTGCATTTGAATGAAAATTATACAAAACGCGATCATTGTGATTCAAAAAAAATACTTTTCAATAACGTAAAGATATACATATAAATAATGATTTACTTTGAGAAAACATTCCTCGTCATTAAAAAATTATCCACCGCATTTATAGATAAAAAAACAAGTTTCTCTCTCTCTCTCTATTTATTTTTTTTTTAATTTCTATCTACAAAATCGTTTTCTCTTAATACTGTATTAATCTCCTTGAAAGTTATCTTTTTAATTCACATGATATCGTATCACCGATTTACTTTTTGAATTGAAAATTAATTTACAGCATTAGGTTATTAGTAGGGAGAAATTTGAGTGCTAATTTTAACATATTTCTTACAAAAATGTGAATACAAGGTTTTTTTTTCTTCAAAACAGGGTTGAGAGATATCATTTAAAAATGAGATAACTGGTATAGTTGCAAAAAACGATTTTTAGTTGGTGCATTTTTATAATTGCTGATTGGGAAGTGAATTTTTAAACACCGTGCGTGAAATTGTAAGGTTTAAATTTTTTCAAAAATTAATATATGTTGCTTTTTTTTTATATATATATAGAAACTAATGTGTCGCTCATTTTCCTTTTCATTAACGAACTTAATGAGTAAAATTTTCAAATTTTAAAGCTTCGTTTTAACTTGAAAAAAACCCTAATAAATAGACACAAAGATACGTATTATCAATGGAAAAAATAGCTTTAATTATTATACTAATTTAATATAAGAGATGTTACGGATTTGAAGTTTCGACATTGCCTACCACTGATAGAAATGCGTGCACGTGCTCAGGTAGAACAACGAGGCGTGCGTGCTCCGTGCAAGACAAACTCAAAGTGAGGAAAAAATGTCCTCCCAGCTTGTCCACAAAACTCGAGTTGTGGGAGGAGGGAGGAGAGAAATCCGCAAGGAAATGAAGGCATCTTTCGCTTTGTGTGTCTGATTGATTGATTGAATACGAGATGGAGAGAGAATCTATTTACGTATGAAAACTGCTGAGACACAGAGTAGAGAGAAAGAGGCGGAGGAAGAAGGGATGTTTTCTGGCTAAAGTGGTTGGCGACGAGGGCGCTGTAGTCGATCCGAGTGACGGCGGCACGAGTCAGAAGCCGTGTGGCGCTCAATGGGTTCGCACGCGTAGAGACAGCACGCCACAATCTCTATACACCTGACGCGGCACTAAGAAGATGCAAGTCGACGCGGACTTCTAGAACTTGTCTTTATTATTTTTATTTTTTATTACGAAATACTTTTTTCATCATTCCTAACCTACCTCAGTAACGGTTGCCTTACAAGTTGTTTGACGGACGGGGGAAATAAACAGTGATTTTATTCTCCGTATTTTTAATCTCGCCTTTTTACCGAGCGGAAGAAAAAAAACTGTTTTGTGTTGTTATTTTGGAGAATTGTTGTGTAATGGATGGAAGAGCGGGTGTTGACTTGCCGCACGGCTGAAATAACGGAAAATTAAAGAAATGGATGCGGTGAATGTGTCTCCATTCTTCCCGCTTTTGTGGGCAAGCAAGTTCGGACCTCGGCTGCCCTGGCCGACCAACATCGGCAATAGGGGCACCAACGGATCCTCTTCTTCGGCAGATGACACTTCACCTCATGAACACCCTGGTGAGTACCCTTTCATGTAGTACCCGTGAAACACTTCCTACGTGGTATTTTCTTTCGAATACAATGAACTTAAACTTCTAGAAAAATAATTAGAAAATTTGTTATTCGGATATTGTAGCAATGATTTCAAATATTTTACCTTTGAATATGGGGGGGGGGGATATGAGGAAACTTGTTATGCTGGTAATATAAGAATGCTTTCGAAAAATACAACAGCATTTCAATATGAATTTTGATGCAATTTGTAATAACTGTTATACATCAGACCTTTCAAATACATTAATCTTTAACCGAGAAAAAATGTTACCAAACTTAGGCCGGTAATGTATGAGTGATCTCTATCTCAATATCTTCGGAATATGAAAAGTAATAATAATTAAGAAAAAAATTTTATGGCTAAAGACAATAATTTTAAATATGAAAATTAATAATTGTTAGCAATTTTGTCCAGTGGATAATAAATATATCAATGCTTTCAAATAGAATAAATAATATTAGATAGTAAAAATTAATAATAAATAAAAAAATAAAGATAATAAAGAAATTTAACGCAATGTGATAAACATATAAAGTAACACTTTATCTATAGTGCTTTAACGTTAGAAAAATAATTTTGAAAGTTGGTAAGTCTTTGATGGGGAACTTGAATAGAGACGTGTTATATCTTATTGTTGTTATTTCGTATACATTGAACTTTAACTTCAGTTTTTAAAATACATAAATAATTACATATATCTGCGACATTGAATATATATTAACGTAATAGAATGTGTTTTCAAATGTGCAGTACTTTGATTTTAAAAAGTAACTAAAAGTATTTTTCAGCTGGTAATATATCAAGATTCCGTAACTTTTTAATACGAATTTTATTACGTCATTATGGTAAATAAATTTCAAAAAGTGTTAACTTAAAATACGTCGTGATTTAACATCAAAAACTAACAATAATTAAGAAGTTTGTCATTCTAAACTTATATCAATTGAGGATCTTCTCCAAGATAATGAATTTGGCTTTCAAATGAAAAATGGCAAGGGCTTAACAAATTTTCAAAATTGTATTGCTTCTGATTTTAAAATAGTTAATTTGTTGGAATTATTTGTAAAATTTTCCATGATAGACATATTTGGCGATTTCTACAAAATAATTACTTAGTTTCGATTAAATTGATTTAAAACCATTTCACAGATAGTTTGCAAATCATGTGACGATAATATTTTTGTTAATTACCTAATTATTTTGTTAGAAAGAATTTTTAAAATTTATCTCCTTTTTATTTATTTATAAATTATTTGATTTAAATTAATTAATTCATTTAGGCATTAGTTGACTTTTCTTTCTCCCTATTGCGTGTCCTTGTTCTTTCCTTCCTAAATTTATTATGAAGCTAATTTAAACTTATGAATTAATGCTTAAAACTTTTAGTTTTTAATACTTAACATTTTACTTATTTCTCATTAAATTAGTTGCTTCGTAAATGTCTTAAAATTAACTATGTATTAAAATCTCATCATTTATAACTCAAGTTTCGTATTAGGACCTCAACCCTGCTTGTTTTGATTTAATTAGCATAGTTGACTACAGTTTTCAAATAAATTAATTTGTTAAAATCTTATAATTTATAACTCAAATTTCGTATTAGGACTTCAACCCTGCTTGTTTTGATTTAATTAGCATAGTTGACTGCAGCTTTAAAATAATTCATTTGTTGAAATCTTATAATTTATAACTCAAATTTCATATCAGGTCCTCGACTCTGATATAATTATTAGATTTAATTATTTGGTTAATTACGATCACATTCCATGATAATTAAATTACATTTTACATTAAACATTTTTAATTAATATTTATTTTTTTAAATAATTAAGCTTTTATATAAAATTTAAAAGAAGAATTTGAAATATAAAGTAGTTTTTCACATAAACTAAATCTATATTATTTTGTGAGCGCAGTTTAGTTAAACTGCTTATTTATTCATTTTAAAGTCTGAGTTCACTTTAGTAATATGTTAACATTGATTTAATATTTTTTTGATTTATAAGTAACCTCTGTTAAATAATCTTCAATTAGAAAAAACTTCTCTTCCTAAAGTATAACTCACAAATTTTTTTTTATTACTCAATGCATTTCATTTTTAACATGAATATATAACATTGACTAATTTTTTTCTTCTATTTATGGCATGATCGTACTGTTATGGTTTATAGCAGTATATTATTATCAGGGATCTATCTAAAATGAAATTAGCCCGCTATATATTAAATAGTTTACAGCCATAATTCGTATGGGATTTAAATTTGTTAATTTGATTTTTTTGTATTTTAACATTGCCAATTGGTCAATTATAAATTTTTAGCATATTTACATCCTCATAGGGAATTACCTGTTCAAGTCCCACACAGAGAAAAAAAATCGGGTAAAATTACCATGCTGTATAATAATCACATTTTTTTTTAAAAATAATAATTATTCTAGTTATTAAAACCAAAATGTACGGTATTTAAGCCATTCATTTGGTATATTTTCCGTTCATAAGGTAACTGTCCATCGGAAATTATGGTTTTTAAAATTATAGTTCTTATTATCACACATTTAGTAAAAAAATACAAAACTGAAAAGTAAATTTGTCCGAATAAATAGTTTTATGCCATGCTCTAGAGTACAATAAAATTATTAAAATTTCCACATTTACAAAACGTTATAAAACTATAATAATTGTTAATTTTACCAAAATCGTTTCAAAAGTGCTTCGGTAAAAATTACCGAACTTTGTGGTGTTCCCAAAGTGTCAGAAACACAGTAAATTTTGTCATATTCTGGTTGTTTTGACCATACCTTTTTTCTCAGTTCCGGACCTCTGTATTCTCTTGTATACTACCCCCTTTTTTTTTTAAATTTTTTGTTTCTTCAATTATTCGATTCTGTTACACCAAAAACCTAGTAACGTATGTGTTTGGCGTAGTACAACCGCTATCGGCTTTTGTGTCATTAAACCTATTACATTTAATCAACTGTCATTAAGTTTTAGTCATCTTTAGTTTTACTTAACAAGCAGTAATTTCTAATCTTTTGGTATACCTGGAAAGTTCATTTTCTAAGTTACGCTTTGTGAATGGCTATTTTTAATAATTCGAAAAATCGGCATTACAATTAAAAAATTTAGTATCTTTAACGTTTCCCAGTGTCCGCGAGAAAATGGTGCGTCACCCCAAGAATTATCGGTGCTTTATATTGTAGCACACATTTTAGGTAAATTAAAACTCTTTATCGCAACGATAACAGCGAATAGTTATTGTTATTGTTACGTGCATATTTTTTTTTGTTAATGTTTCAAAACTAATAATTCCATACATAAAAAACCTTAGTAGTCAGAAAACAAGTGTTATATAATTTTTGTCAAATCGCAATTTTTAAAATGTGTTTCGTTCAAGATTTCAGAGTTTAATATTTTTTATTCTAATATTAAAATATTATTTCTTTAAAACTGTCTTTATTCTACCTGAATAACGTATTGATTTAAAATGATGAGTTTTTAGACTATATCAAACATCGTTTCTTCAAACTGTCTTTTACTTTCTAAATAATATCTTTCTAAACTTTCACTAATTCGGAAGTGTTTGCTCTTAATTTTGATTATTATGAGATTTTTATTTCTTACAAATGCTATTAAAAGTATATATCATTTAAAAACATGCTTAATATGAGGTATTGAAATTGCTTTTTCATCTAATAACTTTAAAAGTAGTTAGATCGAACAGGTAATCAAATTCTAATGCGAACTAACGAACCATACCAATTGAACATTTTATCGTAAAATAATATCGTTTTTGCTCTGTCCAAAAATTCATTTTAAAAGTTAGACACAACACGAAGCAGTAAATTCTGGTAAAAAAAACAAACAAACATAATTCTAGTTTATTAAAACAAAGTGTGTGGTAATTAAACCATTCTATTTGGTAATTTTGCCGTTCATATGGTTCATACGGAAATTCTGGTATTATAGTTCTTATTACCTCACATTTAGTATAAAAAATACAAAACTGAAAAGTAAATTTAACCGAATAAATTATTTTTATGCCATGCTCTAAGGTACCATTGTAAAATTATCAACTTTTACCATTCCAAAATTTTATCATATATATTATAAAACCATATTTTATTGTTAATTTTACTAAAACTAAATAAAAAAAAAACGCTTCGGTGAATATTACCGAGCTCTTCGGTATTCCCAAATAGCCAGAAAGATGGTAAATTTTACCATATTCTGGCAGTTTTGACCAGAATTTTTTTCAGTACCCAAGCGTGTTTTTCAAATGTTGTCATAGTAGTCGAATAGGATATTTTATATCGTAATGTATATATTATGATTTGCAAGCATTACAATTACAAAAAAATATTAAAAGTTTTAAGTTTAAAGTGGTTAAATAATATCAGAATAAATATTCAGATTTATTTTTACTTTTTTTTATAGAGATTTAGTATCAAATTTTTTACTTTTAAAGGAATAATTTCACAAACTGTGTTAAACACAGTTTTTTATATGCAAAAGCTATAAAACAATGGGCATAGTATGTTCGAAATTCTGCTTTTTTAGGAATGTTCTCGAATCTCAATTAAGAAATCAAACTGTTTAATACATTTATTTATCGATATTTAGAGGAAAGAAAAATAATGCCGGAAATTTTGTCTTTTCCTTTTTCGTTATAAAAGTATAAAATTTGAAATATATAAGATTTTCTGAGGAATATTGAAGAATAATTACTAAAATGTCACCAAACTAATGATAAAATATATAAAGATTATTTTGAAGTTATTTTATTGCATACTAACGAAGAAACGAAATTATCTACGTAAGAGGTATAATCGACACAATTGATAACATTTTGAGTTAATAATAGATTAAGAGGTAGTTGAAAACGCATATGATTCCTTTACTTCCAGCAAAAAACTTATAATTTAATGTCGAAACTGAGAAATTAACTACAATCTCTCGTTGTAGGAGCTGAAGTACGTTTTTTTTTTAAAAGTATTAGTATTTCTTGTATTTTAACTAAAAAGAAAGTCATGTAAAATGCTTTTTGTTTTATATACCTAAAATTTGTAACTTCACAAAGTGTAAAAATAAATTCTCATTTATGTCTCACAAGAATCACATTTTGCTGCAAATCCTATAGAATTTGTGCTAGATTGACGAATTAAAACATCGTTCTTTCGTAGAACATGAAGAATCGTAGAAGTCTATAAATAATATTCAGCACGCCTTCACTGTTAGAAAATATGAAACGCGTTGAACCGTTTTGTCATTCACATTTGCTGCAACCTTAACATGGTATTAAACTGACCCATATTATTGCAATTCTTAAACTTGATTACACGTTATTGTTCGGTTTTAATATTATAGCAACTTTATCAAGGTTGCACTATCTTTTCACCATATGTTCAATTTTTTTTCTTCTTGTAATTTCCAAAGGAGGATTTTATTTTTAACGAAAAATATAAATGATCGTGGTTATATATTGCATTTGAAAACAAACAAAACAGTAAAAATATAGTAATTAATTTTACATTATAACGTGTAAATTAATCATTGTTAAACTCTATGGCACGATACTTGGTTTTAAAGTATTTAAAATACAAACATTTTATAAATTTCAATTTCCAAAAGTGATCGCAATCAGTTATTTGCGGCCCTATCTAGAACCTATCTTATTTTAGGTAAATGGTTTTTTTTTTTAATAATGAAGTTTAAAAAAAACTTACTCATTGCTTGTGAATAAGGAATTAATAATTAAATTCTCCATTTTTAACGAATGGTATATTCATTCTGGCTACTATGTGCAATGATAATGTAATTCTTTCGATAGAGCTCAACGTTGATTCGGTGATTTCTAGGTTTCCCTTATTAGTGGAACTCTTTGTTTTGCGTAGATTTTAATCATTATTGATTTCTTTGTTGACATAGATTTTCAGCTCCTAAGACTTATCATTCACAACTTCGTTACATTCATTGTCTTACAAAGCATTTTGTGCTGTACGAGATGAATATCTTGTCGTGATGTATTTGTAATTTTTAGAGACTGTTTAACTTAAAATGCAAGTTCATCGTCAATGATGTGTAGATTTTTTTCTTTTATAAAAATTAAGTTTATTTCTGTTTACTTTAAATGATAGATTTGTTTAGTATGCATAATAACTTATAATAACATATTAAATGTAACAACAACAACATAAAAATGCTTTATATAATGTTTTCAGTTTTATTGCGGTAGCTTCTTGTAAAAGCGATAATCAAATCGCTATCAAGTTTGCCACATCACAATTGAAGAAGGCGGATCTTTTTAACGATAGCCTTTCAACTTCTCTTTTATTTTCTCTTGCAATAGAGTAGGTTTTAGGGAATTTTACACCCCTCTTTCTCTACTGATTTATTAGGTTGCGATAGCGTTTTTGTTTTAGTCTCGCTACAGTATTAATTTTTGACCCCCATTGAGTATAATTTTATGTAGTCATTTTTAATAAGAATTTTATAACCGGTGCTGAACAGCCGACCCAATTCTGAGTTTACGATTATCAATGTTTAACTCCGTAGCCTTATAATTTTGAACCCAACCCAGAAGACAAGGGAATCCCGGATCAAGTATTTTATTTTTTAACCGACGTTAAACAGCCGACCCAATTTTTTTGGATTTACGACTACCAATGTCCAATTCCGTAGCCCCTGTAATTTTGGACCCAACCCAGAAGACAAGGGAACTCCTGGATCAAGTATTGGGAGAAATTTCCCTTCGTGGAGGACTTTTCGATAAAACTAACCCACATTTGCGACACATGAAGAGGAAAACCTCTAAAACCTCCCAAGGTTAGCTTGACTGCAAGGGAACTCCAACCCATGATCTGTCTACCACTGAGGATATTTTACGTGAGCACTGTGGTCATTGCGGAATTTGAATCGACCAGTCATTGCTGGTATTCAAACCAGGTTCACTTCATTGGAAGACAAGCTCTCTATCCCCTGAGCCACCACGACCTTTTGATTAAGTATTGGGACAACGGTCTAGTACTGAGGATGTTTTACGTCAGCACTGATGTCGGTGCGAGCCGGGAGTAGAGTTCTTATCAACCAGCCACGACAAGGATTCGAACCGGGCTCACCTCTTTGGGAGTCGAACGCTCTATCCCCTAAGCCACCGCGGTTCTTTGAACTTATATATAATACTTTCTAAAAAAATATTTAGAACAAAAAACAGATCATTTGTTCGTCATAATTTGAAATTGTTTGCGCCCTTCGACGAATCCAAACCTAGTGGTTTGATGTACTAGTTTACTATTTGGCGTTATTTTAAAATGATTTCGGTGAGACATTTTACTCATTATTTGATCAGTTGTGTCCATTTATTATGTATAAGCTAATCTCCTTCCATTTATGTCTCATTAAAGTATCTGAGAAGTTACCATCATTCTTTTTAAAAATGTGTTTAAATTTAATGGCTTCTATATTATCATAAAAATGTTTTTAGATTGGTCTATCTATAATTTGTATTTGCTTAACATCAAGCTGTAGCAGACAAATGTTGCCAACTAGCACGTGTGAAAACGTCGGAAATTCGTGTAAACATCATACTTAATAGATTTAAGGAAGGCGATAAAAAAAAAACTTATTTCATTTGATATTTTAAACAGCTGTGCATCTAAATCTAACTGTTCAAATCACAGGAATATCATATTTTACGACTATATTTAATTGATTTTGGCGCATTTCTGAAGCTATTTTCTTCTAAAATATACAAGACTTGCGAAAATCCGAATTTTTTATTATCGAACTATTAAAAATATACTTGTATTAAAAACGGATGAGTGTTTATTTCCTTCTCATACGATTGCATAGATCACACTGATTTCTTATTAGAATGTCGAGCAATTTTTGGGGCAACTTTTATCCTAAAGGTAATTGTTAAAAAAAAAATTTCTTCCGATTTTCAAATTCATAATAATCTGGAATATTTGTATTACAATTTCTGTCGAACCAGTTGTTCTTAGTAACTAAACGTAAATTATATCAAATCTTGTTTAATTCTTTAAATCCCGATCCAATTTTATTGCAGTTTTGAGTACTGTCTTTAGGATAAATATGGTAATCAATGCTTGCTGAAACAAAGTATGTATTTTATTCTGTTAGCTAAGTATAAAAATAACCTTTTTAGTTTTATTCAAATATAAATTATTGAGTTTTAAATTAAAAAGTAGAAACAAATGTGTTAGATCTTCCTAGAAAAGTGCAAACAATCAAGGATCATTTTAGGAGAAATTTGGATTCCTTAAAAGATACTTCAGATATTATCATAAAAATGGATCCTTCATTCACCTTTTAACTCCAAAACAAGTCCTTTACAAAATTCTTCATTTAAAAACCTGTTTCGATGACGTCATTCATTCATAGCTTTAAAATCTTACTAAGAATTAATGATTTAATTTTTATTAATAACTTTTTTTTAATAAACATAAATAACTTTAATTATTCTTTTGTTATTTGCTTAAACCAACGTTGCCCTCAGTTACATTTAGTGCTCCTTTAAGTACATGATTTTTTCCTTCCAGAAACGATACCTTTATTTCCTGAATTCACAATAACAGGACCTTTAAAAAAAGTAAAAAACCTGGACAGACTACTAGATTTGTATGATTTTTAACAAAAATAGTTACATACAAAATGTTATTTATCTTAAATAATAAAAATCAAATATTTTGTAACGCAAGAAACCGGCTTTAGTTAGTGCTATTATCTATGCTCGAAATCGGATTTAAATTTTGATTGAAAACGTTTTAAAATTCACAATGGCACAAGGAATAAATAATTTTTAAAAAATGTGTATTATTAATTTATGAATAATATTATTTAGTTCACAACTTAACGAAGTAGTGTACTTAGTCTTAAAGTAATTTCAAGTATTTAATAAGAATGTAATCTTAATGATCTTTTGTGTGAGTGTGATCTTTTTTTTAATTGATCTTTTTTCCATAAAATTAGTTACAATATTTTTTTTTTTTTTTTGTCTAACTTCATGTGAAAAATAGCTCCAACGCCGTATTAACTTCTAGCATACTGATTTTTTAATGAAATAGCATTTGTGGTGTAAAAAAAAAATATCACCCTTTTTTCCCCTTAAAAAATTATTATGGCATTAAGCTAATATTAAACTATTATCTGTTTCTGCATAACCTTAAAAACATATGCTATTATAACACACATATTTAACATTAAGCAGAATGCGTTCATATACTAGATTCCGTTTCTACTTTTTCCCCTAAAATCTTGAATACTTTCACTATCTGAAATTTTCGAGCGTTTTGAGCCTTAATATGTTTTCAAATTTGCTTCAATCTTAGTATAATTAAAAAAGTGTCAAGTGTTTACTTTTTATGTGTGTTTATATGATACCACACTGTTAGAATTTTTTATTCTAAGATTATGGTAAAATAACCTGTAGCAATCTGTCCATCCAATTATCCGTTAAGTTTGCGGTAAAGAACATTTTTTCTTTTAATATTTTGTAATCGTTTACAATTAGCATGGTTATAAAACCGTCATTACTAAACTATATGGTTTTTTAACTATTTATGACTAGCCTGATTTCAAAACTGCAAAAAAGAAATTTAACTGGACATTAGAGCTAGGCATTTCGTTAGGTAATGTGCAATGGAGAGTGCAGAACATTAGAAATGCTTCATGTGTTGAAGGGAATGGAAGAAATTTTGTGTGATCAACCCTGGTACTTGAACCCCCGTTCTCTCGTTCCGAAGACTGACAGATCAGCTTTATCTGCTATATGTACCGAGCTACACGGAACTAAATGGCTTCATTTGGCGGGCTTAGTTGGTGCGATAACATTCTGGTTGTTTAACCGTATTAGATGAAAGCAATTAATGAATGATTTTTCTCACAGTTAACAGTTTGAATACCATCTTATTTAGGGTTTGTTAACTGTTTTGTTTAAATATGGTAAAATAACAATTAAATAAATGTTTATTTAACCATTTTTTCCGAAAAAATTTCTAACTGTATATGGTCATATCTGACCAAAAACACTATCAATTTTCTTATCTTATTAAGGTAGTACTAAATTGTTTTTTAAGGTGCTGATATTAAGGTTCGCTTAATTTTCTGGGAGTGTTGGAATTCCTATTCGTACACTTTAAAAAAAATATCAATAAAAACTTAATACGGTGCAAATTTGGTGCAACTTTAATGAAGTGTTATATTGAACCGTTCAGTTAGTACCGGGTGTTTAATTTTAAGAAGAAAGATAAAATAATTTTACTTCGTTCTATATTTAGGTTCAAACAAATTTGGACACGCTACCCTAAAGTATAGTCGTGTCGTCTCTCATCTTCCTATCTAAGCCTAACCATTTATCATTATTTATACTTAAAATTACGATTTAATTTAAAATAAGCATAATTATTGGGATTTGACGAAGTCAAACAAGCATTACTGTTACAGAAACGTTCGTAAAGCAAACTTATTTAATGTATTGCATCGTATGAAGTATTTTTATATCCAAGAGTCATAAAGTATGTTTTTATTGCTCCAAAACTTGTTACTGATATTTCAGCTGCTCAGTTGATGGAAAAAAAATAAGAGTCAAATATAACGCCTAGCTAATATGATTTTTATGTGCAAAGTATAACAATTACTTCAATTTCTTTTTTACTGCCTTTTAGTTTATTCTTTTTTTTTATTTCTTACTACTGCATTTTTTCTTAATCTTTTTTAAGATGTTTCATATAGTACATCTGAAATCGTAATATCGTATAATATCGTTTCTATAAAAATTTCCGTTAAAAATAATGTGAAGCTTGAGTCAATATTTTCTGTTAAGAAAGTTTTATTTGTAAGTAAAGTAAAGTAAAACTGCATTCATATTTTTATTCAAAATTCGCTAAAAATAGCTTAGCTTGCAAATTATAAATATTCAAATTTTTAATTATATAAATAATTTTTTTTTACTTAACATTTTTTTTTTTTTTTGATATCTAAAGAAAATAATGTTTACTAAATATGGTATGATTTTTAATTATACTAACTTGTTTTTTGAATTGATAAAAAATATCGAAAATATTTTTTTTTAAAAATTAAGCCAAATTTAATCAAATTTTTTAATTTAGTTTTCAAATTTTCCCATTTAATTTTTTTCTTTACAAAATATCGGTGTAAAAATATTTAAAATGCTTCTTTTTTTTTTCTTTTTTTTTTTTTTTAAATGGAACTTGCAGTATCATAAAAATTTAGATAGCAACTAATGAAAATTTAACAATTTATTCCGGTTATGTATTTTTATGTTACTTTTTCATTAACGGTTTACGAAAAATCTGTTTTTCAAAATTATAGTTCTTATTTACCTCACGTTTAGGAAAAAAGACAAAACTGAAAAATAAATTCAAGCAAATAATAGTCTTTAGCCATGCTCTAACGTATCACGATAGAATCACCATATTTATCAAATTTTATCACATATTACAAAACAATATTTTATTGTTAATTTTATCAAAGCGCTTCGGTAAAAATTACCGAGCTTTTTCGTGTTCTCTTCGAGCTAGAAACACAAGTAAATTTTGACATATTTTGCAAGTTTTCACCTTACTGTTTTTCTCATTGTACTATTCGATTTTTATAGAGTGTTGTAATTACAAAATTGTTAATTGATTACAATATTAATATTAAAAATTGTGCGTTTTTTTTTTCTTTTCTGTTATTCTATATAAGTTATATTTGATGTCACGGCAGAAGGGTTTGATAATAACAGATCCTTTAGTTAATAATTTTTACCATGAAATATCGTTTATTGCTTTAAAGTGATTTTTAATTTCATAACTTATGAAACATTTCAACTAATTTTGATTTTCTTACGATAAAATCAACTTTTAATTTATGTGATTATCTTAAACGTGTAAAATGTCATTATTTCGTTTAAAACACTTATTTTTTAAAACTAGTTTTAGAAATATACTAAATTTGCTTTCTCGTATTCATATAAAAGACATACTTACTAATTAGATGTAAATAATAATTTTTTAAAATGTATAGTAAATGTATAGTATCTGAATAGTCAATGAATTCTTGACAATGTTGAATTTATAACTGAAGGAATAGAAGTCAAGTGTTTTGTTAAATAAATACAACAATTCGCTTTCAGTTATAAGAAAACTATGTTTGATAGTAATGATTCATAACATTTAAAATTTCATTTCGCATGGATA
The DNA here is from genome assembly GCA_949128135.1 of Parasteatoda lunata. Lineage (NCBI taxonomy): Eukaryota > Metazoa > Arthropoda > Arachnida > Araneae > Theridiidae > Parasteatoda > Parasteatoda lunata. The sequence goes on from OX421975.1 coordinate 84,187,640, forward strand.
GAAATATAGATTGTAATTATCGTAATTTTTTAATTTAAATACTCGCTTTAAAACACGTGAGATCAATAAAAGAATTTTTAAAAATATATGCTTTTCCTTATCATTAAAAAAATATTGCAAAATTCATAATATTCGTTATCATTAAAAGAAATATGTAAAACTAGTGCTATTCATTATCATTAATGGCAATATTTCATTATATCTTTTAAGGAATATTGTAAAATATATGATATTCGTTATTATTGAATAAGTCATGTAAAGTTCATATGCTACTCTTTATTATTAAAGAAAATATATAAAATTCATAATATTTGTTATCATTAAAAGAAATATGTAAAAGTTCTCTCTATTCGTTAACGTTTTAAAAGGAATTATATAAAATTCATAATATTCGTTTTCAGTTAAGAAATTACGTAAAATTCATATTTATTAGCTTTTTTATATCATTTATCTGGTTACTTCCAAGAATTGTTTTGCGTGATATGCACGTAACTATGTTTTTACTAATTTTATGAATTGTTGCTAAAATGTTGAAACAACTATGTTTATAAATGTAGCATTGACGAATATGCTTTTGGAATAATAAATATCTTGTTCCAAATTTGTTCATGCATGACGTGGATGTAAACATCCTTTCGTGAACAAATGGCATTAGGCGAAAAGTGCTACCACTAAGTGTTACAATGCCTAATAAGTACAAATTTAGAAATCGTGTTTTCAAACGCTTCGTTAGTGAGAATTTTAGCTTTATTTTTCTCTCTTTTTTTCTCTTTTAAAAAAGGTAATTGGCTTTTTTCCCTCTGAAACTTACGATAATTTTCAAAAAACAATTTTTTTCATTTTATTCTAATTTTGCAAAGTTTTTTTTTTCTTAAATTAGTTGAGATATATGATGTTTTATTTGAAATTATGAATGAAATTGCGCATTGCAACAAACTGGAAGAACATGTTAAGCAAATTTGAGACAATCGTTTTTCAAATAATTAGAAATGTCAGAAGTTATTAACAAAACATACTTTTTTTAAAAAAAAAAAAAAATTAAAAAAAGTGTGCGAAACCTTTATAATATAAATCTGCACATCAATATCTTGCACGCACATATATATAAACATCTTATGACAGGAGTTTTTTTAGAGATTATTTCTGGAACTAGAAAGCTATTCTAGCTAAGCTATTCTAATTCATTTGCATATCTTTTTAACTTTACAAGTGAGCTAAAAAAAATTTATTTTTTTTTGATTTAATGAATTTTTTCATTAGTTCTATCAAACATACACTGAGAAAACTAAAGAATACGCATATTCTCATTAACAAATACGCATTCGACAACTAAATCCTTTGGTTAGACTGTTATATAGAATCCGAATTAGATTAAAGATACACGAAAACATTAATTTCAATAACAAATACACATATTTTTATAAACAAATAAGTATTTTTCAACAAAATTTTTAGGTTAGATTATTATACAGATTCTGAATTAGATCATAAAGAAAAAAAGTATTGTATCATAAAGAAAAAAAAGTATTGTCAAACTACCAGAATAAGGTAAAATTTACCGTGTTTCTGGTTCTACGGAAGCACAAAAAGCTCGATAATTTTAACCGATGCGCTTTGGTAATGATTTTGGTAAAAATAGCAATAAAATATGGTTTTATGCTTTGTGATAAAATTTGATAAATATAGTGAAAATGGTAATTTTATCATGATACCTTACAGCATAGCCCATAAACCATTTATTCGGTTAAATTTACTTTTAAGTTTCCTGATTAACGGATTACTAATTGAAGTAAATGATTAGCCAGAATTATGGTATTTTGTTTTTATCATAAATGTCATTTTTATACAGTATGGTAATACTGTATGTACTGTTTACAGAATTTTTTTCTACGTGCAGGTTTAAATTAAATTTGAAGCTATAATTTTGTTTTAATTGTCCTAATATTCATTTGGGGAATATTTGCTCATATTCTAATTCTAAATATATTTCTTAATAATTTTCATAAGATCAACAAATTAGTTTCCTTTTTTAACCAATAGACTTCTAATAAAGTTGCTGAAGTCAATCAACTAAGCAAATTTTTTCCGCCTCAACTCGCACTGGCCCGATTAAAAAAGTGAGCAGTTTTTCTTAAGGTACAATGTTTTTTTTTTTTTTTTTTTTTTTTTTTTTTTTTAAAAACAGCCTTAATTAAAATTTTGTTTTTTAACAGTGGTCTTAAAATTGTAAATCTAAAGTAAACATTAAATGTTTATAAAATAATTTTTTTAAAAATGAGGACAAATTTGAAAATAAAAACTAAAAAAATTTTACGCCACGCTAATCGCTTTACAACAAATTGTTGTGCAAAAATATGAATTTAATTTTTTTTTCTGGAACAATAATATGGTTAGCCATGTTTTGAACTAAAATTTGTATAAAAATTCAAATATACAATGAAATAGAACTAAATGTATAATAATTTTTTTAAAGCAAAACTCTTGTCTTTACTTAAAGCATTATAAAAATAATAAATTTACGCGTGAACCTTAGCGTTTAGTTCAAATTCTAGCTGACAACATTATATAAAATATACATACAAAGTTTCAGGAAATTCATTAATAAACTTTTTTTTTTTTTTTTTTTTTTTTTTTTTTTGTAATATGTGTTAGCGTAAAGCGATGTTCTCTTTTTCCTGTAAGTACATTGAAAGTAGTTAATTGCCAAAAAGTACTAAAAAATTTTATTTTATATGAATAGAATAATGAAAAATAATAAATCTCGTTCATAATTTAAGACGATTGAGCAAACTAATAAACAAAACAAAAGTAACAAAGGCAATAGAAGAAAATTCGAAATCATCGTCGAAATAGCTGATTTTTTTTTTTTTTTTTTCTCCATTCGAATACTTTAAATTTTCTAAAGCTGGGTAGCATAGCTCTTTCCACTCTAAATATTAATTGCTGATTAATTCTTGTTTCAGGGACTCAGCCGAGGAGTAAAATTGATTCTTAAAAAGTTTAGAGACTGCTGACGGTATATTACACTGTTCTCATTAAAAATGGCTAAACAGCAATTTATTTTATTGCCATTTTACCATACTCAACCAAAGCCTTCAAATAACCATAAAAAAGATAATATTCAAACTGTTAAGTGTGAGGAAAAACATTTATTGATTGTTTTTACCTAATAGGGTTTAACAACCAGAATTATATCCGCGCGAACTTGGCCCACCTTATAAAGCCATTTTGTTCCTTGCAGCTGGGTATATTTTAGCTCAGTGGTCTAATCGGTAAATATCATGACCGGCTAAGCTGGGGTTTGAATCCCAACGTTGATGCCTTCAATATAGGAAAAGCTTCTAGTGTCCTTCACTCTTAAATTGGTGACCCTGGAATACGAAACTATCATTCACGCATAAATGGCGCAGCACCCACAAAGCTCCAATGTCTATTTAAAATTTATGTTATTGGTTTAGAAACTATGCTAGTGTTAAATGGTTACAAAATAGTGTAGTTTTGTATTCACGGATTTTTAACTGTACCAGTGAACGGTTTGAAAACCGTAAATTTAAAGAAATGTTTCTGGCCATTAACTTTATAGTTTATCAGATGGACAAATTGCTGCAGGTTATTTTACCGTAATTTCAGAATTAAAACTCTTAACAGAGTAACAGGAATAAAAAATAAAAAAAAGAAGAAAAAAAAGAAGTTCAAACAACAGAATTTATTTTTATTTAAATTAATATGTTTTTACAAATATTTTTTGAATTTTAATTTGAAGCTTCTATTATTAATTATTTAGTAATGAGCTAATCTTTGCCGCTTGATGTAAGAAACAACTGCATTTTTTTAATCTTAAATAAACGAAGTTCAGCATACCAGAGAAGTTAATTTTTTAACGCATTTTTGACTGTGTTTTTAAGTTTTTTCTTCAAGAAATATCGTTTTTACTTCCTGGTATTTTACTCTAAATTAAAAAATTTATTGTTTAATTGTTCAATTTTAAAAAAAAAAGGAAGAAAAAAAATTTTCCAAATATTATTTCTGTGTCATTTCATTATCAGAACTACAAAAAAGTCAAATTGAATTTTCTGAAAAGACAAAATTGCTTTGTTTTTAGAGCCGGGTTTAAATTGTTCTTAAAATTTAAATTTGTAGGGTTTAACGAAATTCAAATTAAGTATATTAACTTATGTTTTTTTTTTTTTTTAATACCAGAATGACTAGTGAATAAGTTTCAATATTTAAAATGCATTAACAATTTTTATAAAAAAAAATACTTTTAAATACATAATTTGTTATAACTAAACTTAAATTTCAGAGTTGAACGTTATAAAATATGTTTTGAAAAAGAAATGGTAATTTTTAATCTCTCTTTTTGGTTTTTTTTTTTTTTTTTTTTTTCTAATTTTTTTTTCATTATTTATTAATTTTTCAGAATTAAGAAATAAAATTACTAACAATACATTTATTAAAAGTTATTTTATTTTGTTATGGCAATTGCCATTTTATTCACAGGAAGTTCCTTAATATTATTTACTTAGTTTTGCATTAGTTTTAAAGAAACTAAGAAGCTTTTTATATATTTATAATCACTTTTTATTATGTTTGTGAAAATTCCATAATTGTCAAAAACTTAACCATGTTATTATTTTCTAGCGAAGTCCAAATATTTTAGATTTATTTGAACTAACAACTCCCAATTAAAGACGGTATATTCGGAATACATTACCCAAATGTTCTTTTTGTGACATAATAGAAAGCAAAGGGATACTTTTAGATGGATTTGTTATGTGGTCCATCCATCGGGTTCAACTGACCACTTGGCCGAAGCGGATCGATCGCAGAAACGGCCATTTCCGACGTCACGGCCCGGGGACTTTGATGACGTCGGCTCAAGGAAGCGGTCCTCTTATCAATCACTGGCCAACTTCCATTAATTGGCCCGTTGTGACGTCACCGCGATGACCTCTTTCATTCGCTTCTTCTTTTGTGAATAATCGCTTCCCTTCTTCATCTTCGTTTTCTTTTCTTTTTTTTTACCATCCCTGATTGAGTTTGTCGCTCCGCATTTACCCTTCCTAGTTATCTTGTCTTTTCCCTTACACCCCCGCATATACCCACAACTATCTCTGTTGTGGTTTATGGTTTTTATACGATTATTGTTATTTGCCTATTCTTCGACCCTAACTGGACAAAAAGGTGATAGTGGTCTCGCTTTTATTTATGGTCTTTGGCCAGCGCCTTCGAACTCTTTTGCAAATTTGGGGAATGCATTTTTTTCCAATCGGAGAATGAATAAGTTGTGTTCGCCTTGCTATTGTTTTCATAAATTATTGTGCAGACGTTCTTTTTGTTCTTTTTTATAATTTAATATGGTTGTACTTATTCTTGTAAAATTATATTACGGAGGTGAGTAATTAATTATTAATCGTACATTCTTTTGTTCTATTTCGCATTTCATTGTACTACATTCGTGTTACTCTCATTATAAACTGTTAACTTTACATAAATTATAACACTGCGTTCTTATTGTTCTAAATTATGATATGGATCTTCGTGTTGTTGTTTTTTTATGCATATATATTAAAATAAAGACGTTCATGATGTTCTTTTCATAAATCACAACATGTAAGTTCTTATTGTTCGTTATATGTTCTTTATAACACGGACGTTCAAGGTAGGTTTTTTTATGTAAAGTAATACGGACCTTCATGGTATTCACTTCATAAAGCATAAGACGGACGTTTTTATTATTCTTTCTATAAATTATAATACGGACGTTATATGTTGTTGTTTTTTTTAAAATAATATAATTTAGAGATTAAATTATTTTTTATAATATTAATTTTTATATTGTTCTTAATTTAAGTTAAATTACGAGTATTTTTGTTTGTTTTCATATCTCTGCGATGAGATTTGGGATTTAGTTTATATATATATATATATATATATATATATATATATATATATTATTATTATTATTATTATTATTATTATTTTTTCATTTTAGTTTTAGAGTGTGTGATTTTTAAATCATTGCTTAATTTTCTACCCTAGCTGGAATAAAAATAGATAACTGTTACGCAATCACCTTGCTCTAATTTTAGAAAATTTTTGCCAGTACTTTTGTTCGTGTAATTTTGTGAGTTCGATGTACTAGCATCAAAGAAGAAATAATTTATGTTCGCAATACCATTATTTTTATGAATTGTAACTTACACGTTGTTATTAAAATTATACTACGAACATTCATGTTCGCGATTTAAATTTTAATACAGTTTTTTTGGTTTTACTACTTTCATGTTAGGATTTACATTGAAAAAAAAATGGTTTGAATATTTTTGAGCTTGAAGTGGCAGTTAAACTTATAAACCATCTACATCACTTTATCATTTTATTCGAAAATTTGCTATCTTTTTCTCATTCGATTTTATATTTTCATGGCTTGCTATTGGTTTTCAATAAAGCCTTCAGTTTCTATTACTTCCAGAAAATAATATCAAATCCTTTTTAAACTTACATACCCTCCTCCTTAAACATAGACAGACGCAAAAGGAACACGATAGATGCATAAATCATGATTGTCTTTACCTTCGGCCGTCGAAGATTCATTCAGGTAATCAGACCTTTAAAGATTTTGGCTTCCTTATTTCTCCACTTGTGTGATTGAAAACGCGGTGGTGGATTCATCATTGGGTGATGAATCTTTTCTGCCGAATCTTTCTTTACCTTTCATTTGTTTGTTTCGGTGTTAATGTTGATCTTTTCGATCATCAGTCAACACCATTGCTTTGAACCTTGTTTTCGAAATTATGATCGACTGATATGATATTTTTTTCCCACAATATTTCTTTCTTGCAATACTGATGTGTGTTGTATTTGTGTTATTATTAAAATGGCTTGCATTTTTTAATTGCTAAAAATGGCTATCTATTACATTTATTTTAAAAGCTTTAAGTGGCTATTTCTTACATTTTTTTAAAGCTTTAAATGGCTGTTTCTTACATTGGTTTTAAAAGCATTTGTAGCAATGTTTTATATGTTTGTTTATCTTTAAAAAATTCTAGTGACTGTTTTTAAATATTCTTGTTTATTTTTCCTCATTAATGGTTTGTTTGTTTCTGCTTTTGTTCAGTATTGATTAGTCAGCAGCATGGCTTTCAGCTTTGTTTTACGATTTCTAATTAATTCTTATGACTTATTTTTGTACAATGCTAATGTGTAAGATTTGATTGCGCTAAATTTGAGTATAAATTTGAATTTAAAATTATTAACCTAGCTTATATTTTTGAACAAGCCAAGTGGCTGTTTCTTACATTTGTTTTAAAAGCTTTAACTGACTGTTTCTTACATTTGTTTCAAAACCTTTCAATGTTTGTTTCTTCCATTTGCTTCAAATTGAACGCGCATGTAACTTCTTGAACACACATGTAACTTGACTGTGTTAAATTTGAATGTAAAATTATAACCTAGCTTGCATTTTTGAACAAGAAAAGCGGTTGTTTCTAACATTTGTTTGATAAGTTTTAAGTGGCTGTTTAGTATATTTGTTTTCAAACGCTCTAAGTAGCTGTTTCTTGCCTTTTTTTTTTTTTTAAATGTATAAGTGGCTGTTTCTGACATTTGCTTCATTTCAAATACGCATGTAATTATGTTTTATATACTTCTTTACCTGTGAAAAAACTGTATTGACTTTTTTTAAATATTCTTATTTATTTTTCCTCATTAATGGTTTGTTTGTTTCTACATTAATATTGATTTGGTTTATTACCAGTCAGCAGCATGGCTTTCAGCTTTGTTTTTGAATTTTTAATTAATTCTTATGACGTCTTTTCATATGCCGTTTCTTAAATTTGTTTTGTTATCCATGCGTACATATTTTTTTTAATTTTTTTTTTTTATAACCGTCGTTGAACAGCCGACCCAATTTCATGGGTTTACGACTACTAATGTTCAACTCCGTAGCCTTGTAATTTTGAACCAATCCAGAAGACAAGGAAACTCCTGGATCAGTACCCCCAGAGGTATTGATTTGTTTTGGGAACATGGAGGACTTTGAGACTCGACAGATTTAACGTGCATCAGTCACCATTTACTACACGGGGAGTCTTCGGTCGGCGAGGATCGAACCCACGACCTCTTAGACATGGGCCCAGCGCCCCACCGACCAGGCTATCCCGGCCTTATGCGTACATATTCAAAAAAACAAAAAACAAAAAAAAAAAAAAAAAAAGTAATGTAGCTCTTTCTAAACAATTTTTTATTTTATTCATTTTATTTTTTTATTTTATTTATTTATTTATTTTGCTGATTTTTCTCATTAATTGTTTTAGTACATTGCTTTTTTAATGCAATAACATTGTTTTATGAAATAATAAAATAATAGTATTAGTAGACGGATATCATAATAATTTTAATACATTGAAATATTATTGTGACGTAAATTTCATTGAATATTTTTCTAATTCTGTTAAAATTTTATTTCTTGTAACGCATTTGCTTTTCTGAGTGATTCCATGTCTTTCTTTCAATATTTATTTTCTGTTACAAAAAAAAAACAACGTGAAATTTGAAAATTGTTTCACTCTTTTTTTATCTAAATGCCTTTTATCTGTATAAATTCGAACTTAAAAAATTAGTGAACCACAATGTTGACGTAAAATATCTTAAGTGTTAGACAGATCATTGGTTAGAGTCTTCTTGCCGTTAGGCTAACCGTGGGTGGTTTTCGCTGTTTTCCTTTGCATGTAACGCAAGTGCGGATTAGTTTCATCAAAGAAGTCTTTTTCCTTTAACCATTGTCTAATATTTAAAAAACAATTTCGCAGGGATATAAATATTTAATTTTTTTAAAGCATAAATATAAAGAAAAGTTAGTTTTTGAGAAAATTACAGTAAATAAGTTATGTATGAAATGTATTAGCCCGGAGTCTATACCCAGATTCAAACACATATTTTCATACACAAATAAGCATATTCTTAAAATACGCATTTTTCAACTAAATGTTTAGGTTAGACTATTATGTAAATTCCGAAATAGATTAAGGACACATGGAAACCGGAAAGTTAATTAAAAAATACACATTTTTTTATTAACAAATAATCATTTTTCATCTAAATCTTTAGGTTATATCATGATTTAAATTCCAAATTTGTTTAAGTCTTCGTGAAAACCGTTTGTTTCGTTAACAAATGCGCATATTCTTATTAAAAAAAATACTGATTTTTCAACTAAATCTTTAAATTAGACTATTATATAGATTCCGAATTAGATTAAGGACACATGGAAACCGTAAATTTCATTAATAGATATTCATATTTTTATTAACAAATATGTATTTTTCAATTGAATATTTAATTTAGTTTATTATGCAGATTTTGAATTGGGTCATAGAGGAAAGAAGTGTGGGCGAAACTACTAGAAATTTGCCGTGTTTCTGGCTCTATGAGAATACCATAACGCAATTTTTTTTTTTTTTTTTTTTTTTTTTTTTTTTTTTTTTTTATTAAAGCGCTTTGATGATGATTTTGGTAAAATTAACAATAAAATATTGTTTTAAAATATGTGCTGAAAGTTTTAAAATGTGGTGAAATTTGATTATTTTATCTTGATACTTTAGAGCATGGCATGAAAACCATTTATTCTGTTAAATTTATAATTTTTCAGTTTTGTGTTTTTTACTAAACGTGTGGTAATATATTTTAAGAATACAGAATTTCCGGCGAACCGTTATCTTATGAAAGAAAAAATTACCAAATGAATGGTTTGAACACCGCATTTTTTACTTTAATTAACCAAAATTATTGTTTTATAAGCCAGAAATGTCATAATTGCTTACTTTACCATATTCAAACAAAACACTCAAATAACCATAAATAAGATGGTATTCGAACTGTTAACTGTTAGAAAAACCGTTTATTAACTGCTTTCACCTAATACGGTTAAATAACCAGAATTTTGTCGCACCAACTAACCCCACCTTATGAAGCCACTTAGCTCCTTGCAGCCGAGAGTTTAATCTATCACTCTCATGTTAGGTACAACATCGGTTCGAGTCCTTGGGTTGACACTAAAATATTTCCTCCATTCCCTTGACCATATGAAAAGTTTCCAATGTTCTCCACTCTCTTAGACTTTTAAATGCGTTACTCTCATTCATGCATGATTGCAACACCATAAAGCACATACCGCAGTTCATTTGAAAAAAACGCAATTCAAAAAAACCCTAACTCCAATATCCAGATCAATTTCTTTTTTATGGTTTTGAAACCATGCTAGTTGTAAATGGTTTGAAAAAAAAAAACGTGTATTTTTGTATTCGTGTTTTTTTTTTTTTATTATTATTAACCATACTAGTGTAAACGGTTGCAAAACCGTAAAGATACAAAATATTCTTTACCGTAAACTTTATTGCTTATTGGGTGAACAAACTCCTTCTGGTTTATGTTACCGTAATTTTGGAATGAAAATTTGAGTGAAACAGGGTGCAGTACAGTAATTTTACCAGATTTTTTTCTCTGTCTATATTTGTGATTTTTAAAAAATGTAAAATTTGCATTTTGACATAAAAAAAAATAAAAACGATTACAATTTATAACCATATCTAAATATTTTTACTTTTGTATAAAAAAATATTTAGTAATTATGTAACATCATTGATAACTTTTTATTGATTTGAAATTTTGAATCTCGGAAAAAAAAAGGGTTTCAGATTACACCCACGTAAGCACCTCTTTTCATCTATTTATCCTTGCTATTAAGCCAATTTATCTCATGTCTTCCTTCCTCTCTTGTTCTAATTAATAATAATGAAGGAAATTTTTCGCAGAAATAATAAAATAAAAAAAAATACGATTTTGAAAATTAACAACGTGAAAAGCACCTTCCTAAATGCGATACATTAGTCATATGTCGTTAGTGAATATGTTACGTGACTAATTAGAAAATTTTGAGGAAATAGAAAATGACGAATGTTTATATTAAGTGTACATAGTAGTATAAAATAAAAGCTTTGAAGGAAAAGCATTAATAACATAATTCAGCAACAATAATAATCAACAGCATAATTTAATAACAATTTGAGTTATAAAACGTTGGGGAGATTGGAGGATTGTCGCAACAAAAATCACAATTGTTTTGCTGTATTTTATTCATAAATAAATATTTCTATACTAATTGATAATATAAATACATAACCATTTATTTACAACTACAATAGTAATAAACGTGCATTGTTGTCAAATAACTGCGTGCAACTTTTTTTTAAAAAATAAATAACTCACTATTATTACGTGGATTTTTTTTTTTTTTTTCGTAACTTATGATTACATTCCTATAAAAAAAGCGGGTTTTTTTTTTTTTTTTTAATTCCAAACAAACAAACAAAAAAATCAGGCATTTTAAAAGTTGTTTTATCTTTTCGTAGAAAAATATCCCCAAATCGGCGAATTTTAAAAAGGTTTATTTATTTTTAAAAAGTTATTACAATATTAAAATAAATATTTAAATTTGAAAAATAACAAAAAGGTTTATTTGATTTTATTACAAGCTATTGATTTTAAATATCCTCTGTAGTAGACGGATCATGGGTTAGAGTCTCTTTGCCGTCGGGTTAACAGTGGGAGGTTTTTGTGGTTTTCTCTCCTTGTAACTCAAATGCGGGTTATTTTCATCAAAATGTCCTCGACGAAGAGAAATTTTTCCCAATGCTTGATCCAGGAGTTCCCTTGTCTTCTAGATTGGGTTCAAAATTACAAGGCTACGGAATTGAACATAACTAGTCGTAAACCCAAAATTGGGTCAGCTGTTCAACGACGAATATAAAATATTACAAGCTATTAAATTAATAAGATTAATATTAAAAATATTAACTATCCAATTTAAAATTAAAGATTTGCTTTGTGTTTAAGACACTCAAATTGTGGCTTAAAATTTTTTTTATTTTGGCGAAAAAGCTTCGAGCAACCATCACATAGTTTTTCAAAGTGTTTTCGCCATGGAAAATTAAAGAAAATCTGCAGTTTAAATGCCTTTCACTTGAAGCAAAGCTAATATTTTAAATTCTACGTGCCTTCTTGCCGTGATCTGGATTTTAGAACAGATAAATAACTTACATATTTCGAAAGTTATTAAACTTTTTTAAAAAATTGCTGTTTTGAAGACATTTTTCTACCTTGATGAAAATTATCAAAATCAATGCCTTATTCTCCTTCTTTTTATTTTTATGAGCCTAGGTAATACAGCATTGTTGTAAGTTCTTAAATAATAAAAAAATTAATCCACTAACGTTTCTCATTTTCTTAAAACTGTGGGTTTTTTTTTTTTTTTTTTCTTTCCATATTTACGTTTTGCACCATTTTCAAAATAATCATTGAGGGAGCTGGCTTAAGATCGGCTAAACTTGACCTAACACTCGTGACTAATTCTTACAAATTCATAGAAGCTATGAAAATTGTTCACAAAAACGCCTCATCAAAAAGCAGCAAAATATTACTCTTCTCAAAATGATGATTAGTGTTTATAAAAAAAAAAAAAAATTCTGTTTAGTATTCAATAGCTTCTCTTTCCACAGTTTTTAATCAAGGTTATTAGATACGGTTTTTAATAACTTAGAAAATCATTCACGCACATTCTTTTTTTCATGTAAGTTAAATTTCCTGTAAATGTTTCTTTCTAAATAGGAAATCAAGATTAGGTAAACGCCTCTTCCTGCCTTAATCTACGAAGTGACGCTCTTTTCTGACGCTCATCGATTGCGATTTTTAAGTTTTTTGAGCTTTATTTGAACTATATTACCATGATGGCTGTATTATTCTACGTAACTAGTTATAGATTGGAATAAGTTAATTAACGTTTCGTTAAAATTAACTCCAACTTCGCAACGAAACACGGAACAAATTTTAGAAGGGCTCTTTACTCGGCATTAATGATAAAATACGTATGGAACTCTAATAGAAAAGTAAAGTTCGTTTTTTTTTTTTACTACTTCCGTTTTCTTTTTTGACCTTCAAACAGTTTTTATTAAGTTCTTTCTTTATTTTGAATCTTAAAAAATAATAATATGCATTTAAGATAAACTAACGTAAAAGTAAAAACAGTTGTGTTAAACTCTTTTTCGTCTTCTTCTTTTTTTTTTTTTTTTTTTGTTGGATACTAAATTATTTTTACTAAAATTTTTGGATTTATAAACGAGAGAGCTGTATGTATTGACCCAACAAATGGTTTCATGCAAATATAATCTTAAACGGATTTTTTTTTTTACTGTACGTTATTAAGACAAGTAATGTTTAATAAATATCTTTGAATTGTATTTAGCGAATCTTTTTCAACGAATGCATATGTAATCTTTAACGTTAAAAATGTGTAAGAAATATGTAGCAAGATATACATAGCAATACCTGTATCTATGAGTTTGTATTAGATGTATTTATTAAATGTTTCCTACTCATTCGTTGTTTTATGCACATATATAATATCTAGCATTATACGCTTATAATATGATTTTTAGAAAATTGTTGATACAATACTTTTGCAGTTGCTGTATCTCTGAGTTTGTTCTAAATGTTTTTATTGAATGCTGTTGAAAACTAATGATATTACTTTTTATGGTATTAATGGATATATATATATATATATATATATATTTATATATATATATATAATACGGCAATAAAAAATGCAATACATTACAAAATTTCAGCAATAGTTGAGCTTACACTTAATATATATATTGAATATGTCCAACTGATGCATTTCTCCTTATGCTTCATAAGCATTACTTAAAATTCGTATCACGCCTATTATTAAGTGTGGAATGTTTAAAAGCGTCTCCGTCAGGGGTCGCGACGATCGATGGTGGGGGTGGGGATTCAGTGAATAAGAGAGTGAGGAGGATTAAGCATGGATCGATCTTTACACGTCTTTTATGTAAAGCTGACCAACACAGTCTCTATCTATACATCACAGTCTCGGAGACTCCATGGCTATCTTCTTCGTTCTATCTTTCCTCTCTAATACATTCCGCCACCTCTACTCTTCTTTTCTTCCTGCATACCAAGTAATCACACTCAGCCTGCAATGGTCATCCGTCATTAGTTATGTGTTACTTTGTATTCCCCCATTCACTAACTCTGCTGCTGCTGCTCCTTCGTTTTCCTCTTTATGTTAAGATTTTTTTTTTTTTTTTTATTTTTTTTTTTTTAGGAATATTGGGACGTTTCTTTGTATAGACCTCCTCAGCGAAAGCTATTTATAATTTTTTTTTTTTTATCTCCTTGCATTCCAGTTCTGGTTTTGAATTTATTAATGTTCCTATCCGAAACTTTTTCATGTTTGTTAAATATGATCAACTTGTTTAATTAATTTATTTATTTATTTATTTTTTTGGATTTAGAACTACTTTCACTAGCATTGGGTTGCTTCTTTATGTAGAGCTCTGCATTAACAGCAGTTTAGTTTTTTTTTTTCTTTATCTCCTTGCATTCCAGTTTAGATTTTCAATTTATTAATGTTCCTATTCGAAACTTCTTTAGGTTAGTTAAACATAATAAACTTGTTAAACTTTTTTTTTTTTGATTTACTGTTTCTTTCAATAATAATGAATCGCCTCTTTACGTAAGTGAAGTGAAATAATCTTTTTAAAAAACACGAATTCTTGTTGCATTCTAGACTGTTTTGAAAATAACCAACTTGTTTAGATTGAGTTTTCTATGTTTTACCCTTCTTTACATTATTAGACTTCTTTATGTAAATTTCAAACAAAGCTACTCTAAAAAAATTTATATATATGTACATATATATATATTATTTAAAATTACTGTATCTCGATATGATTGAATCAGTCAATTTTATCATAAAAAAATAATTTGTAAATTGGTTGAACTAATGGATATGAAAATCTTTTGATTTATCCCTTTCACGCTAGTACAGATGCACAAATCTTCTACACTTTTTTAAAAAAGAAAAAAAAAAACTGAAGTTCTTAATCGAATGAATTAATTCCTTCTGTTCCAGCCTTTCCTGAAAAATTACCGTACCGAATCATCGTATTGTATTCTAAATTCTCCACGATGCTTAAGAACCTTTAATCAGTTGAATTTCGAATTTACGAAATGATATCATCCGCTCTTGTTAAGGTCATTAGAACTTCCAAACCACAGGTTGGAAAAAATAAGAACACTGTGCTGATTACAGCTTTCTTATTATTTTGCTTTTTTTTTCTTTTAATCTCCTGCTCGTATCACATGAATACCCACTGCAGCAGTGACCATTCATTCGAAACCCTACGTCATTATCTCTTTCTTCTATGCATACCGGAGCGCCATTAGCAGAAGCCTCTCATTGGATGCCTCACCTACTTCACGCTTGCAACTCTAATGATCCGATTTGAATGAAATTTACTTCGCGCATGCGCAATCGCATGTTACTTTGTAACAGATAGGGCCACTCACTGACTCGAGCTTAAAACAATGGTTATCGGGTGTGCTGAGAATAAGAGAGAAGATGAATATCAGCTTTGTTGCACGAAGAAACGATCATCTGGGTTTCATTGCAATTAAGAATAATTTGCCTACCAAGAGGGCGCTGCGTTATTCCAACAATTTGTTATGAAGTTGTCAGAGTTGTGTGCTCTTATTTTCCACACGTTATCAGTTTCATAATCTAATGTATGCAATTATGTTCTTTTTTTATGCATTTGTTTCCGTATTTTAACTTTTTGTTTGTTTGTAAAGAGTAAAATGTGAAAAACAAAGAGCCCAATTTGAATGTAAGATTTCTGGGAATAAGTTTGTCTTATTTGTTTGTAGGAGCTCTTTGTTCGTGTTTTGCTTCAAAGTTGCGGTGTGTTCTTTGATTATTATAAGGTTTGAAAATAAGTGCTTGCACTTTAAATACTTATTAGTCTCTTTTACGGAACAAACTTCCTGTTTTATTTCTATCAATGTTTTTGTTTTATAATTGCTGCTTAACTTTAGACGTGAGAAAAATAAGGAATGTTCAATTATTATTTTGTAATTTGTCTGAATTATGCGATAATGAATAACGGAAAAACTATTTTCAATCAATTAGATTAATTAGCCTGTTATTTATTTTTTATGTTAATTAGCAATATCTAATTTTTTAATAAAATAATTTTAATGTTCGTTATATGACTATCAAATTGATTTATTTCATAAATATGTCGTCTTTAATTATCTTTAATCGTCAATTGATTAATTCATAAATATGTCTGAAACAATTGCCTTTAATTTTACTTAAATTTTACTTTACTTGATGGAAAAAAATGAAAGTATCAGTTTTTAAATTGTAAGACTTTCTGTAACTTTTTAAAGTATTTTTTTTCTGAACAGTGCAAAGAATATATTATCATTGTTCTTACACAAGCTAAAAAAGGAACTTGAAATTGATATCCTACTCAGAGAAAAGTATATTGAATAAAAATAGATAAAACATAATATCGTTCTTTTTTAACCATAATATATATGTATTAACCATTATATATTTGCAGCAACTTTGATCAGATATTAATGCAATGATATGCTGTACTTTAAACTAGTATACTGGTATATGTAAACTAGGATTACAATTATAGTGTATTTATGTTTAAGAAAACAAATTCAGATATAAATCTTAGTTTATTTACTCGAGAATTTTATGATTAGTTTTAGGACATTTTTAGGGATTTTTTAGATGATCAAAATCCGGTATTTGCTAATAATTATTTATAGAAATTTAAAGTTAGTTAAGAAACTATTTATTCTTCCTATTACTTTAAATTATAATCTATTAGTATTTAAATTAACTACAATCTTCAAATGTTTCATTAATTTTCAATCTTAGGTTCAAAGCTGGAACATTAAATTAGCAAAATTTTTTTACTATTATTTATATAAAATGTAAATTGGAAGTTATTAGAAACATTATTCCATTTCGATTTTACTTTAAATTCTTATCGATTAGTATTATGAGCAAGAACAATCACCGATTGTTCCAGTAATTTTTAAACTTAGTTTAAAAGCTGGATCATTCAGTAAGCAAAATTTCCTCACCAACAATCATTAATATAATGTCCATTTATTGAAAAGTCTTACTGGAATCAATCTCCATTTCGTTTTAAATTATAATTTGATACTATAAAAAAACAACTGCAATCACCTAATGTTCTAGTAGTTTTCAGTCTCAGTTTTAAAGCAGGAACATAAGCAAAATTTACTTACTAATAATTATTTATATAAATTGAAAATTGTATTAAAATTCTTTTTTAATTTTCAATCATACTTTTTTATTAAAATTTATTAGCTTTGAAAGCAAGACTAGACATCAAATATTCCAGTAGCCTTTAATTTCAGTTTTAGAGCTGGAATACTTGGTAATCCAAATTGACTGTAATTTTCGTAAATTGAAAAAATTTAAAAATTTCACTCTGTCTCCATTTCTTTATAAATATTAATCGATTAGTATTAAAAACAATCGCAATCCCTAAATGTTCCAGTCATTGCAAACCTGGAACATTCGATTAGCAAAATTTTTTTACTAATAATTATTTCTACGAATTGAATGGTTATTTGAAAGAAATACAAAACTCAAACTAAATTTCACTTTAAAATTTTTATCGATTAGCATTGAAAACAACTGCAATCACCGAACGTGCTAGTGATTTTCAATCTCAGCTTCAAAAGCTGGAACGTTCACCTCAAAATGCAGCAGACCTGCAACTGCTGCTGCTTACCCTGCCCAGCACCTGCTCTTTGGAAGACCATTTGCTCTTTCAGTTTTCCAACCTCTAAAATCCCGACCAATGAGATGGTGAGGAGAGAAAAGTGAGGGTACCCATTATAAAAGGCCTGATCAACTATTGATTGAAATGGGTTGCTCCTCTGACTCATGCTGGACGGGCAACCAGAAATGCCCACTTATTCAATCGATGCCTGCCTGCCCGGGTTTATTTTGAATTGCAAATTTAAATTCTTTAACGTTGATGTAAATATTGAAGGTTGAATTTACCTGAAGTGTAACTTCCAACTGGGAATAATCTAAGTCACGCAGTTTTCTTTAAGGTTCTCCTCCAGACAGTTCTTGCTCCATCTAGATCTATCGTGAATTATATGCGCTTAATATCTTTAATCATGAAGTAATTTGTTAATATTTTTTAATATTCTTTGCTTTGTTTTATTTTATTCAATGAAATGCTTTTTGAACTTAGTTACCATGTTCTTAAGTTTAAGTTTATTAGTATTTTTAAAACTTGAATTTTGTAAATTACTTGGCAACTGCGTTCAATCTAACTAATATTCCAATGATTAAAATTAAACAATAAACACTCCAAGATATTAATTAGCTCGTAACCTAATAAACAGAAAGTGTGTTTATATATTTCTCCATAGTATATATATATATATACTAGGGGGCTAAACCCCCTGTTCGCTGCCGCTCACCAACCCCGATGATTGCTTCGCAATAATTGTCTTTTCTTGGCAGAAAACAGTTTTTCTACATAAGTTAAAATTATTCACTTAACATATATGTACTAATAGGAATTCTGTTTGCTTACTCTTGTGCCTCTACTTCCCAAGTCCAAATATTACTATTTATTGGTATTATAAACATTTGGATCTCTTGATGAACGGAAGTGATTTTTCGAAGTAACCATTTTTTAAAATAACATTTATATTCTTATAACATTATATTGTTCAAACAAATTTGATGAGTTCACAACCATAATTTAATATTCTCGCTAATAATAGCAGTACTGGAAAATAAGTTTAAATTAGGGATACAAAAATATTTAAAGAAAAACAATACCTTTACGACTATTATTAATTTTATGCTGATGACAACCAAAACAATATTTAAATGAATGAGGAAAAACTGGATCCTATCCCGTGATTTCGCGGCCAATAAAAACTCACGAAATTGCGACACCATCATTAGATTTTTATATATAGTAAGATATATATATATATATATATATATATATATATATATATATATATATATATATATATATATATATTTGTAAAATAGGTCGATGCTCAAAAAATTGCCCGCAGTATTTTATTTTAATGGTGAAATTTTCAAATAAAAGATTAAAAAATCGTCCAAAAAATTAACCATCTTTTCAATTTTTTACTCGAAATTTTGTGTTTTTAAATATGTGTTTATACATTTATAAAATTAATATTATTTCCATTTTACAAATGTTTTCTTTTCTAAAATGGCTAATTAATAATTGGACTAATAATAAAATATTTATAGTGTTGCAAATTAACACCATATTATGGTTTATTTCATCCATATTATTGTTCCAAGTTAAACCAAGTTTTTTTTTTATATGGCTTAAAAAAAATCATATGATTTAGTTTTAAATAACATGATTTTAAGATATATATTTATAAATTTTGATTTTTAACGAATTTTTATCTAATATCCCTCATTCATTATCCAAAAGAATTCTTAACGAATTTCAGAAATATCCTTATGAATGAGATTAAAGTAATAATTGTCGCCAATGGCGTTCGAAATTGTCGACGTACTTGGCAGAGAAAATGTATCAGATTGTTTGAGGCGATGAACTATGTGCGGACATCATGCTCGCCCATTAACGGATCGTTTGCCCTTACAAGACAACCACCACTCTTCTTTTTCTCTTTTATCGCTCATCTTTTTCTTCTACCGAGCTTTTGTATGTTTGCTTTGCCGCCATACTTATCGCCCTATTTTTGCTGCTTCCAAAGCCCCGTTGTGGCTGCTTTACTGCAGCATTCATTACTCCGGAATAAATGAATTAAGAGAAACTCTTTCTTAACGTTTTAAGTGTTTAGATATATGAATGTTAGATGATGATAGACTCAACGTTTATGGATTAGTTGATTGAAAATAAGTTGTTATGACTTATTATTTAGTTTGTTTTTATTGTATAGTAGGGGATAGGAATGTGTTTAATTTTGATTATAAATGTTCTTGTCTGATTATTTTGCAACAATTCGGAGCAATGATTTTGCATTGTTAAGTTAGTTTTATTAATGTTTCTTAAACAAATCGAAACTCTTTCTTAACGTTTTAAGTGTTTAGATATATGAATGTTTAGATGATGATAGACTGAATGCTTACGGATTTGTCGTTTGAAAATAAGTTATTATTTATCTTGTTTTTTTAAGAAGAGATTGGGAATGTGTTTCATTTTGTTTATAATTGTTCTTTTCCGTTTACTTTGCAATACTTCTGAGCGATGGGTTTGCATTGTTTGAGAAGTTTTCAGTGGCAGTTTTGCAATTTTAAAGTAGTTTTAAGTGGAAGTTTTTCTATTTAAAGTAGCTTTAAGTAGAAGTTTTTCAATATTAAAGTAGTTTTAAGTGGAAGTTTTACTATTTTAATGTAGTTTTGAGCGGCAAAATTCCGATTTTAAAGTGTTTTTAGTGGAAGTTTTACAATTTTATAGTACTTTGAGGCGGTAGTATTACAGTTAAAAAATAGTAATTAGTGGCAGTTTTACAAATCTTAAGTTGTTTTGTGTAGAAGTTTTGCAATTTGAACGTAGTTTAGAGTTGCAGTTTTATATTTTTTGAATTAAAAAAAGTACAAAGTCTGTGTAAATATGTATCAATATGACAAAATGTTTCATTTTGTCATTTTTTTCTTTTACTTTATGATCAAATATTTCGTTATAAATGTTGAAATATTTCTTTTATCTTTAATTGAGTATCTTGAAGTTTAATTTTAAGACGAGTTTAAAAAAAGTAATACAGACTGACAGTTTCTAAATTTTTTGACAGACATTTTATAAACTTTTTATTGCTACATTTTTTAAAATTTCATTTATCTGTTTTTATTCTTATTTGTTTATTTATTTTTGCAATGCGGTTAAATTTAACTTCAATTCAGTTATCTTTTGAGAAACGCAAATAATGTATCACTGCCACTTTTTTTATTTTTCCATACATCCTTAGAGGCTAGTGCAGGATATATCTCCAGGGAAATTCTTTTGCATCCTCCAAATTTCCCTGTGTTCCGTCCTTTAGGGAAAACAGGAAATTTTACTACAAAATCTTACGTTTTTGTGTTTTGAACAATACTTTTTTTCTTCGTTGTGATTTGCAGCGTTGATAAGAAGTAGACTTGTTTCTGCAAGGTAAAGACGGTGGCAAAATTCGAGATGGATTTTTGTTTTACTTTAAAATTTTTATTTTCACTGCATGTTCAATTCAAAAGCAAACTAAAAACAGAAAGTGCATTCCGGCTTTCAGGTTTTTTTTTTTCTTTCAAAATTGGGATGAATGTGTATATTTTAAGCTTAAGCTATTTCTTTCGTGGATTTAAATTTCTGGAAAACAAAAGTTCTTTTTTCCCGGAAATGGAAATCCATTTCTTTTCCTTTTACATTTTATGTTTACGATTTGCCTAGAATATTATATTTTGTGACCGCTCCATTGGTGTACTTTCTGTAAAGGAATATACTTTGCAAGATACTTTTTTTTGTGTGTGTATATTTCAGACTAAAGGAAATGTTCAGCTACAAAAGTTTTTAGAAAATATTTACGGTAAAATCCTTAAAAAATATGATTTCACAGCTTTTTTTTTTTCCATGTTTCTATGTGTACCACTCTTATTTTTGAATGTTGTATTGCAGTATTTTGTAAGTTATCATGTTTGATTTTAGCAAAAATAAATTTTTACAAAACGTAATGAGATGTAATATAAATAACAATAAAATTGTTTCTGTAACTGAACTTGTCCTTGAAACGTCTGTTGCAGAAGCTGTTTTATTAATAACAATTGACTAAAAATAACTTCCGTAACAAGTTATTATCACTTTTTGTTTTAAATAAACAAAAGAGTTTTTGTTAGTTCGTTAATGATTTTGATAAAATTAAACAAATTGTTTTATAATAAGTGTTAAAATTTAGCAAATGTGATAAAATTTGGTAATTTTATCTTGATACCTTAGAGCATTGCATAAAAACCATTTATTTAGTTAAATTTTCTTTACAGTTTCATATTTTTACTTAATGAGTGGTAATATGATATTGAGAATTATAATTTTGTAAACGAGAATTTCTAGTAAACCGTTACCATATAAATGGTTTCCTGAAATGTTTATATTTAACGGACTAAAATATTTTTAACGCTTCTTAAGTGATATTCAAAGTATTCACTTTCTCCACTATTTTTCCCGATAAAAACGGTTATTCTTGATGTATTTTTTTTGTTTTCGAACGTTTGATGGTGGTTTCGAAGTTTCCTAAAAATTCTGTCATCTCTCGGCTACACAGTGGACGCTGGGTTCGATAACAACGCTTCATCCATTCTGATTCACCCTCTTCATCGTTTATTCGATTTCGCCGTCAGCGGTTCGATTTAACGTTTTCAAAAGAACAAAAAAAAAAGTATAAATGTTTCTCTTCAGGAAAAAAAAGAGAATGGAAATAACTGGGGATGGTGGGGGTGGTAAAAGTTATCTTTTTTTATTATTATTCTCGTCCTATCGTGAAAGTGTTTCTCTCATTTTGAAAAGGTCTCTCTGATCACTGAGGCAGTAAGGATAGCTGCTTAATATATTAAAAATAAAGAAATATATAGAAAAAAGCAACAACAACAAAATAGAATTCGCGATCAAGAATTTTTTATCATTTTTTTTCCTTCTCTAAAGTTCCCCGACTCGCTCTACCGGGAGTGTTAGAGAAAACGGTAAGTAAAGTATGAGTAATTCAGGATTAGAAAAACGCCTTACCGCGTTTATATTTTGAGCCTATGTTGCCTCCAGCTGTGTATCTCTCCCTGTCTCTCTCCATCTGTTACAGACTCCAGGAGAGACTCTCTTCTTAGAGGAGAGTTCTCGAATCCGTTTTAGAATGGAAATGTTCGATGATTCTCCTTTGCTCAATTTTTGACTATTTCGCCAATGGCACCCTACAAACCTGCTAGAACAATTGTTGGTGAATTTAAATGAAGTTTCTCTTTTCGACTTTTTCGCTCAATTCACTTCTTTGGTGTTGAAAATTGCTATAACTGTTCTTTTTTTTATTTATTTATTTAGTGACCGAAAGAACTGTTTAAATAAAAATGTAAGAGTTCTTGATATCTTAAAATAACACATCTAATGAAGTCAATAAATATTTAAGCGCTGTTAAATCATTTTGAGATCTAAAGGCATCTAAAAATTGTAAACTTAGTGTATAAAATTAGTAAAACTTTGTAGAATAAGTTACAAATTGTAATCCAAAACGATGTGAAATTTCTTTAATATGTATTTATTCAAATTTATTTTTAATTGCATAAAACATTTTACGTGCATAAATTTGCTTTTGCATTAGTACTACCCTTCAGTTTTGCTTATCATAATCTTCATGTCTTATTTTATGTAGTTTAATTTTATTTTATTTTATTTATTTGTTATGAAAAGTTTAAAACAAAATTTTTTTTATGCAATTTTAATGTCTTAATCCATTTTAGTCGTTTTAAATATTACCAATTTTATTAATGGCCAAACTTAATAAGTTTCAAACAATTTAAATTTTTTTTTTCTCTGTTAAATGTCGCCGTTTTAAAATAAACTCATCATATACATTGAATTAAGTAATAAATATTTATTCATAGCTTTCATGAATTATAAATAAATTTCCTGGAATATTTACGATGATTTATTAGCTTTCATGTATCAATAGAAGACTTTGATAACAAAGTACAAGTTTAATTATTGAAACAAAATTATTCAATCTAAATAATTACCTGTAACATATACAATATCGCACCTTTCATTTAACAATAGACTTCGATAACGAAGTACAAGTTTAATTATCTTAAAGAAACTTTTTATTCATCGCGAAGAATTGGCTGGAACATTTACGATATCTAGATTTCATTTAACAAAAGAGGTGCCCTGTGTCAAAATACAAGTTGAATTATTTTTAAGATTTTTTATTCATTATAAGCAATTACTAGAAACATTTCCAATGTCCTAGCTTTCATTTTACAATACAATGACCTCTGCATTCAAGTAGAAGTTGAATTATTTTAAATCAAAAAGTTTTATTCTTCCCAATAATTCAAATCCCTCAGAAATGTTCTCAACAAATCGCACCATCATTGAAAAGACAAGAATTCGTCGTCAAATGAATTGCGATTCCTTACTTAAAAGTCGAAATAAAAACAAAAGTGCCTCTCTTTTTTCTTCAAGATGGCAGCGTGGCCGCGAGTCAGGACCCATAAGTAGCTTTTTGACGCCGGAAACAAATAGCCTTCAGCGTTGCAATTGCGTTACATTGTTATTACAGATTCGAGTCGGGACCACTTAGTGTAATTGATCCCCGCGTATTTCGCTCTGTCGATCGATGCATAGCAGCGATGGGCCTCATGCCAGTGGCCCATTAATCAACTTGAAACAAATGCAATAGAGAGAGCGAGAGCCCACCCTACCCCCCATGCATACTACTTCTTTTTTTTATTTCTTCTTTCTCTCTTTTTCTACAAGTACCGTTAAACTTCTTTGAATATTATCCCGTTATTTGCAAAAACTGATTTACTTACTTACTTTAATTTTTCACTTCCGTAATAGTCAAAGGGTATTTAAACCTCCGGCTCTTTAATTCCACCCTTTAAAAAAAAACAGGGCTTTTTACTTAATAATTATTAGTATATAATAAGTAAATAATTTTAAGGTTGATTTATAGCTTTCGTGTTGAAAGTATGCTAAAAAAAAGGTATCATAACGTGTAAATTAAATTGAATCAATAATATTGAAAATAAAATAGAAAGAATTGCATCAAAACTTGTAAAATAAGTTCAGTTAATAACATCGAAAGTATGATAGAAAGAAATTCAATAAAAATGTGTAAATTAAATTGAATTTATTACATTGAAAGTATGATAGAAATAAATTCACTAAAAACGTTTAAATTAAATTGAGTAAATAACATTGATGGTAGCTAGGAAAAAAAATTCACTAAAAACGTGTAAATTAGTTTGAATTATTAATTACAGTATGATGAGGGAAACTTGACTAAAAGCGTGTAAATTAAATTGAATGAATAAAATTGTAAGTATGATAGATTGAAATTCCCTAAAGACGTATAAACTAAATTTAATTAATAACATTTTATATATGCTAGAGGGAAATTCACTAAAAACGTATAAATTAAATTGAATGAATGACATTGAAAGTATGATAGAAAAAAAAATTCACCAGAAAGTCTTATATAAGTTTAATTAATAACAACAAAAGTATGCTAAAAGAGATGCACCAAAACGTGATAAAATGATAGAATTAAACGTATACTGGAAAGAAAAAAAAACGCGCAGCAACATGTAAATAAAGAGGCCACATGAATTATTTATTACGTGTTCTCGTGTATTGTTAATTAATTAATTTGAGAAACAGTTATTAACAGTTAACAACCATAATTTTGAAACGTTCTATCTCTTTTTGAAGTCTTATTGGCATTTTTAACGAAGTCTTATTGCATTAACATCTTTCCGATCTATCAAGCTCGTAATTCTGTTCTTCAAATAAGATTCTATATATGGTATAATTTTTGCCCTAATCATTTGGAATCTAGATATTCAAATTAGATCCTTTAATCGTGACAGTATTCATCTCGTCGTAGAGAATCTAGAGACCTTCAAATAAGATTCCATATTTGTTTTAATTTTTCTCTTGTCATTGAGAATCTGTCTTCAAATAAGATCCTATATTCGGCATAAGTTTTTTTTCCTCGTCGTTAAGAATTTAGATCTGTATTTATTTGACTAGTAAATTTTTGGCTCAGTATTTTTTTTATTTATTTATTTATTTTTTAAAAAAAAAACTTGGTTTTAATATTGACATAGTGACCAGAATCTAGGATTTATTCTTGTCTTACAAATAGCCTATTTCAGAAAGAATATTATAAATCGAAATAAAGATAGGCGATAGGGTTAATAGTCATACTGCTGATGTTTCGTTCTTACCGAATTAGATTCAATTTTGTTCTACATGTTAACGTTTCTATATTCCATAAGGAAATTATATACATATTAAAATCAAACGATATTCATATGCTCCCGTTTTTTAAGCTCCAACCCGCTTCTTATTTCCCAGGGAAAAAAGTAACGTTAGATTTTTTCCGATTACCTGAACATCAAAAGTTTAAAATTGCTCTATGCATCCGATTTCACTTCTGAGGGGGTGGTGCCGTGAAAGGAATGGAACAAAGGACGAGAGAAACAACCGTAATCATATACGTCGAAGTGCTTCTAAAGGCGAAATGTCTTTTTTAACATGACAACCACGAAATAGCGACTGTTTGAGATAGGGTAAAAAAAAAAATATAATAATAAAATAAAATTCTGCATTGTCTTTCAGCGGGGGGTTGCAGCCCTGTAAGTCAGAGTAAGAACTTGAACCCCCCTTTTGTATTTTGTATTATGTTTCTCCTTTGCTCTTTAAGAGGATTAAAAGCTCTACCATCAATTTCCGCACATTTCGCTTGCGAAGAAAGTCTGAAGACTAAGGCCGCAAAGTGGTTGCTCCAATTAAGACGTTTCCTGCTGTTTTTATTCTCTTCCCCTTTTTTTCTATTTTTTGTTCTTTTTTTTTAAAGGCCCTTGTTTGTGTTGTTTTGGTTCTCATATTCTGCTGACTTCCTCACTCATTTGTTCGCAGACTTAAGATTTCTTTTTTCTTACTTCCGAATTTCATTTTTCCGAAATCTGTTTGATGGCATTATCTGGAGTTAGGGATATAGAGTTTCGCAAGTAAGCAACTCATATCGAGTTATAGTTTCTCGTATCGCCCAACTGCCGCAGGGAATAATTCGCTGAGTGTTTTCAAAAGTTTCTTATATACGTAATTAATGGAATATGTATCAATTCGATTAAAAGAATTTTGCAATTCAAAGTGGGTGGAGTCGTTATGGCTCAGAGGATGGACCGTTCCAATGAGATGAACGGGGTTCGAATCCCAGCGATGGCTGGTCGATACGAATTCCGCTTCCGGCTTGCACCGACCACAGTGCTGACGTATCCTCAGTGGGAGACGGATCACGGGTTAGAGTCCCCTTGCCGTCAAGCTGAACGTAGGAGATTTTCGTTGTTTTCCTCTCCATGTAACGCAAATGCGTTTCAGTTCCATCAAAAAGTCCTCCACGATGGCAAATTTGTCTCCATGCTTGATCCAGCAGTTCCCTTGTCTTCTGGATTGGATTCAAAATTATCAAGGCTATGGAGTATAACATTAGTTGTCGTAAACTCAAAAAATTGGCTCGGCTGTTTAATGATGGTTATGAGAAATAAAAATCAAAATGGATTGCCATTACAAATACATTATATTCATCACTAGAAATAAAAGTAGCTGTTTTTAAGGAATTTTACTGATCTGTAATTATAAAAATTTTAAAAAACTTTCATTGCTTTTCGAAATTTTTTTTAGATGCACTGATATAAGAACCGAACTTTTAATATTTCCAAATAAATTAAAACTTGTTTTATTACCTTAGAAACGTTGAGGAGTTCTGTTGCAAGAAACTATCCCGCAAAAAATATTAATTCTTAAAAGAACAGGTGATCTTTTTTTTTAAAAAACAATTTATATATTTAATTATAATTTATTTTATTTAATTTTTTTCTATTCATTTTTGTTTAAAGATAAGTTAAATTTTTTAAAATAATATGTTCTTAAATCTTTGCTTGTACATTAGGGCTTCAACTTTTAGGTGTTCTTTATCAGCACAACTGACACACAAAAAATTAATATTAAGTTAATTTTAAAAAATTAAAATTTAAAAAAAAATTCAAGCCCCAACTTGTATTTATAACCAAAAACTTATACACATCTTATTTATTTGTACCTTTTTTTTTTACTTTAAAGTGACCTCATTATATTATGTATTTTATTTAATATGTCCACAAATTTTCAATATTTTTTCGTTCGTACATTATGTATTATTTATATGCATAAACGAAACTCAAAAGGTTAGATTTTTCTAGTATTTAAGATTTTAAAAAAAAAATACAAAAAATCATTTTCAAATACCACTTCTCGCTTTAACTAAAAAATTTTGCACATCTTATTTATTTGTAACTTTTTTTTTTTTTTTTACTTAAAAGTTACTTTACGTGTAAAGAATAAATTTGGCGAAAGAGAATAAAACTTATAACCTGATTTGCCTTTTATATTTATTCGATATATATTTTTCACGAAATGACCCAAGTTTGAAAGAGAAGAAAAGAAAATTCGGCAAAGAGGGAGGAATATCTGTGATGGAATTCCGGTGGGGAATCTCTAATCAGGGAAGAAGGAAGAGGAGCTGCATGCGAAGTTTCCCTGCAACACATTAAAAATGCTTCATCACCGTTTGATACATCCGCCACTGCACATGTCACACATGCATTACTCTTTCCTCCTCCTGAGCTTCTTCTTCTATGGAATAATGCAGAAAGGGGTATCACCCATCCAACCCCCTTCAACCAATAGCCGCAACTCTTTGAGTTCCTAATCGGGAAAAGGGGACGATACATTCTTCCTTCCTCTTCGGCATCCTTTTTGGAACTGCTCTAACGCCTCTGTCCTCTGCATTTGCATATCGAATGAACAAGTAAAAAGGGGTGTGCGCGTGAATGAATAAACATTCGATGGATGTCGGCTCATGATACCTTTGCCCAATCACGAGTCTGAAGTCAGGGGTAACAATTCTTACTGTGAGTTAAGTTTTTGTTTTAAAATATGTTAATAGTTTTGTGATATTATTTTAAAAGGGGGGTTGTGAACGATTTACGATAGAATATTTAGTTTAAAATATAGATCATTTTATATTAGTTTCAAATATTGATATAAAGGACCTCACACTTTCAAGAAGAAAAAATGTATCCATTATATCGCGAAAACTTAACATGGCGTTACATTTAACCATGTTTCTTTTAAAATTGAACCTCAGAATCGAAGTGAATACAAGGATTTATTTGCAGGGTAATATAGCTAAACTAGGTACATATCATACCATAATTAAGGTTGCTGCAAATTTAAAAAAATATTATGGTACAACCCGCAACAAAACTTTTAACAGTGTATTTATCAGTGCACAAGTAGTTAAAAACAAAACTCTAAATTTATATGACAAACCGGTTTGGACTTAGGCGCCCGCAATTCGTGTACCTAAGTTCATGCATTGCACTGTCATACACATCGAACAACTATCCCGAATTTAAAAATTATCTGAATTGTGTAAAATTATTCCATTCAGTGTCATATTAGATTGTAGTATTCAGAGTTTTTGTGAACAAGTTGTGATTTTAACTCATTTTGTATTTAATAAACGAATGATTTTTAAAACTACAAATGTTTTCTGTTAGGTGTCAGCAACCATTTTCAAGAATTTAATCTGAAAATGGCATTTTCAATTTTTAAGTCTGAGATCGTGTCTTTGAAGGCACATTTATAAATTTTTTACCTACTTTATGGAACACCTTTAACTTCTGTTTTGAGAACGATTGATTTTAAAACCACTCATTAAATGTTAGGTGTCAGCGGCTAACTTTTTCAAAGACTTCCTATTTAAAATTCAGTTGTTTTCCTTTTCTGAAACAAGGAACATAAAATTATAAATTTTTATATGATTGTTACAGAGACAATACTATTTGACATGCATATAACTAATTTTGTACTTTATAAACGGAGAGTTCGAATTTTGTTAGGTGTCAACAGCCATTTTCAAGGACTTACACCTCAAAAGTTGAATGGCATTCGGAAATTCGGGGTGTGGGGAAGATGGCGTGACTCATTTAATGCGACTTTTCTCTCCCTGCTCTTTACACGTGTAGACCCCTTATTCCCCACTGGCATTCATTCTCAGAAATCCTCCCTTTACTACAAATGCTAAATTCTCTCACGGGCTTTAAGTCCCTTTCACTGAAATTCAATATCCCCTATTTGAAATTTACATTTATACACTCTAAGCAAATATCACCTCCTCAACTTCATGAGAAGGTAAAAGAATATGCGTGGCTTCATAAAAGTGCAAATTTTCTTTCACCCTGCCCTTTTTCAATTTCAAATTGTATTCCTCCGCAAATAATTTTTTAAAATATCGAATATATTGTGTTCCAGGCTGGAACGAGATTACAGGTTGCGCAACACAAAAAAAAAACCATCTTTCATGTTATTAAATTATTTCGTGCTACCAGTGAGTGATACATGTAAATTGCCTAAACTGTAAGAATAATCCGGATCAAGTTACGTTTTAAAATACTGGCAGCTTGAATGCATAATCTGTAAAATTCATTTTTACCGTAAATCATTATACAGTATTTTTTACAGTAATATTCATTTAATTAGAGTGATTTTAAGGTAAATATTACTGTAAAAATTACGATATATCTGTGTTTTGTTCCGTGACATGTTCCGGTAAAACTAGATTTTACGGCAAAAAGTACCGACACCCTGTACTTTTGCGGTATTTTTCCCCGGAATTTGAACCGGAATTTTTTACAGTGTATGGTTTTGGCATAAAAATATATATACTTTTGGTATTTTAGAATTGCCTGACGAGTTCGAAATGGTTAAAATTTATTCTTTCAAGCTTTGTCGCCAAAAAAGTTAAATTTAAAAAATAATATTGATAATAATCTTTAGTTTGAATTTCTTCAACAGAAAGCTTTAATTTCATTCGAAATAATTGTTTGGACTATAAATGAACAAATAGCTTAATTCATTTGAAACAATAAAGAAATAATGTTCTGAATAGTTTTTTATAATAATATTAAACTTTCTTTTTAAAAAAAAAAGCCAAATTGGCGAGATCCTTTTACGTTTATGAAAATAATTAAATCAATGAATAACTTACTCAATATGGTTTTCCACTAAGCTATTAAATTTTTTTCTAGATACACCAACAAGCTGATGCATTACATGTTGCAAAATTTATGTTCTGTCTTGTTAAAATTGGTTTCCAAAGTTTCTCTTAAATGTAAACTTAGCATATTTTTCTATTAGGCTCTTCAATTTTCTAGTAGATATTCAGCCAAGCTGCATTATATAAATGACCATAGTTCGGTTTATGTGAGTTTCTAAAATTCTTTAAAAATGTTACTCTTCCACCATGCTCTTCAGTTGTTCCGCAGATGCATCAACAAGCTGCTACATGAATGAGCCGCTGTTGTGGACTTCATTCTTCTTTCTGTTGTATTTCATTTGAAAAACTATGAAATGTATTCGATCCTTTTTTGGATAAATCCCTTCGAAATCGTTGCCTGGACCTGCCATTTTTATGATGGACTGTTTTGATTCCTTTTGTCGATTAATAAATAATGCAACGTTTCGCTAACAAGGTAAAGTAGCTCCCGAATGGAAGTGGGGGGAATCCCAATAATTTATATGAGGATTAGCTTATGATTAAATCGGTGGCTTGAAGAAGAAGAAGGAAAGTTCTGGAAGGAGGTGAAGAGTTAGGTGGAATCGCGAATGAAGGTTGGAAAACTCATTTCCTGGGCCAATTTCGCGATTACGTTAAATCTGTTCCCCCCGTGATGATGGATCGATTGGCTTGAATCAGAATAACATTTTCTTTTTCCTTCGCCCCAATCCATTCTGCCCCGAATTCGTGATGAAAATAGACAACCGACTTGGGTTTCTAATTTTCTTGACTTCTTTCTTTGGATTTCGAGGACGTCGTTGAATATGGAAACTACCACATCTGAATCACTAGAAGGCTCTGTCTTGACATGAAATAACAGTTTTTATAGAATAATATGCTATTTTCATAACTGTTGGGAATTTGTAATGGTTATTCATGATGGTCTGATCTAGTTTTGCCCTTTTTTAGCCAGCGCCCTCTATGCTAATCATGAAAATGGCGCAAAATGTCAATAAGAACAAAATCCACAATTTTGTTTAAATGAAAAGCGTTTGTGATTTGGTTTTTCTTTATTTATAAAAGTTCTCTTACACTGCTTTGTCTGGGTACATAAAAATAAAATCTCTCCAAATGTCCGGTTTTTTAAAAAAAAGTTAAATAAATTTTTAATAATATGCTATTTTTATAACTGTTAGGAATTTTTATCAGTTATTCATGACTGTTTGATCAAGTTTTACCCTTCTTTAGCGAGCGCCCTCTATGAAAATGGGGCCAAAATGTCGATAAGAACAAAACCCACAATTTTGTGTTAACGAAAAACATTTGTTATTTAGTTTTTCATTTTTTAAAAAGATACACTAACGCTGATTGTTGAGGTGCAAATTATTATGTCTAACCACGTTATTATTCTAATTTAATCAAATCTTGCTCAAGAAATTAAAACTTTACAGTATTGTGGTTCAAAGAAGACATGTCTCAGTATGAAAGCAATCTTACAGTGCTACATATTTGAACAATGTTCAATATGGAGGACTCTTAATAACTAGGAAAATTAAACAGAAATATTATGTCTCAACTTCGGTGTTTTTGAACTTATATTTTGTGATACAATGGTGCTTTTAAGAAAAACTATCCTTATTTAGTCTTATTTATTTATTTACAAACACTACATTAAGTACGAATACTTTTAATTTATGCAAGCAAAAACACTAGAAAAATATTATAAACGATACATTTACTGAAGTTTTACAAACGTTACGTTGTATAAAATGTCACAAATGTAATGTTTTACAACAAAGAAATTTTGCACTTTCCTGTACTGTCGCATTTTCTGTACTAACTTCGCATGCCCGCGTCACAAATTCCTATAAGTGTGTTTGCCGAGTGACTCCAGACCACACATACCAGACCAAATAAGACGTGAACGTACTGAATCTCTTTAATTTTACAAAGTTACGTTTTAAGAAATATAAGTGTCACGCTTTATAAAAAAATTTCAATGCTCCATAAAGTATTCGAAACATTTTTTTTCAACGAGTATTTAAAGTTGCAAGTATGTTAAACAAACCAATACTGAAATGCTCCACAAAACTGTTTAATTTTTATAATATTATAATCTCGCAAAATATTTTGTATCAGGATGGAATCTGAAATTGCCTTCTAGCTGTTTATTTTTAAAAAATAAAAAAAACTATCTTGAAACTCCCTGTGACTTTATCGATGATGCATCATTATGCTTGTTTTCGTTTTTATCGATTTCAATCCTGTTTCTTTATATTCAGGCAACAGTTGCCATGATCCGTAAGAGCTTTTTTCACGCCTCATGGGATGAAAAGAAAAAGAAGAAGAAAAAAAGAAGAATTTACAAACACGGAGCTCTCTTTGCATGCTCTGATCTTTCCGACACTTCATCTTCCTTTCTCGTAGCACTTTTCTTTCCAGTTTTTCTTTTTCCTCCCGGATCATTAAACTTTATGGTTTTCGATCCGGCTTTTTCTCCTGGTCCAAGGAAAATCCGACCGGATACACGTTTATACGAGCCCCTCGTGTTCTTTCGGACCATGCCTGATAAAGGCAAGCCTTGTTTACTACTGCCTCTGGTATTAAATACCGGACTGATGGACGGTAAACGACCTACTACCTCGGACCTGGAAGAACGTGAGGTTGTTAAAGACAAGCAACCCTTTCTTAGTTTTTAAAAACCGAGACCCCCCCCCCCCAAAAAAAAAGATCTTTTAACTTCAACAGTTATTTTATGTTGTGTGATCTTTTTCTTCTCTGTTTTTTTGGCTGTTGTTGTTGTCAATCTTCGCCAAAATCCCTTCTTAATCCTTTGTGGATTTTTAGACTCTTACTTTTTACACGCTCTTCCATTTTGTTCTAATAAAGCAGAAAAACTGTTTTCTTCTTCTTTTTTTTCTGTTGGTTTCTTTGTCGACTTTTAGAAGAGAGAGAGAGATAGGGGGAAAAAAATAGGTACAAAAATAGTTTCCGGAAGGAAGAAGGGAAAGTTAGCGGCAGGGTGTCCGTTATGGGGGGGGGGGGAATCATTTTGATCATCTTGACAAAAACCGGTTTATTATTTTTTTTTTTTCTTTATTCTTAACCAGATTGATGCGAGTGGCGGGTGTGAAATTTGGCGTTAACGGAAGTTAGTTTAAGACTGCTATTAACTTCAATTGATTGCGAATAGATTTGTTACACGAAGTGCAAAACTTCTTTTTATTCACTTGATATCAAGAACAAACGTTAACAAATTCTAGTGTTTCTCCAACTCGATGTAATTCAAAAGTAATTAGTTAATTTTTTCGATTTTAACAATCATGACATAGCTTTTAAAAAATTATGTTATTTTTTTCCCCTTTCGTTCCAGTTTTTTATATTATTAGTCATTCATTTAATCTTAATTTTGGAACAATTGCTGAGAAATTTATTTGTTCCAACTGCTGTTAGCCATAAATGTAGATGGCAACCTATTATTCAAAATATTACGTAACAAAATTTACACTTTAATTTTTTGAGCCATTTATTGTAATACTCTAAACAAAATATACCTAAAATAATTCGTGGCTCATTTATACTGGATAGAAACTGTTGCGAATTTATTGAACAGAAAAGCAACTGTTACAAATTTGTTTAACAGGAAAGTTACTTTTACAAATTAATTGAACAGGAAAGCCACATTCATAAATTAGACGAACAGTAAAGCCACTGTTACAAATTAATTGAGCAGTAAAGCCACTATTACAAGTTAGTTGCACAGGAAAGCAACTATTACAAACTAAGAGAACAAAAGAAAGCCACTGTGGTTAAACATTAAAGCCTATTACAAATTAGTCGAACAAGAAAGCAATTATTTCAAATTAGTTCAACATAAAAGTTAATATTACAAATCAGTTTCCCGTGAAAGCTACTGTACCAAATTAAGTTAAACATAAAAGTAACTACCATAATAAAATTGTTTTGTAGAACAATTTCTAGATCGCTTGCAAAGGAAAGAAAGTGGCATGGAATAAATTGCACAGAAAAGCAACTGTTGCAAATCTTACACGGACGTGAGTTTTACAAATCAGTTTTGCAGAAGCACCTAATACAAGGAAGAATCTATTACTTCTCTGATTGGTTGTACAACTGCAATGCATTGCAGGGAAACAACGAAATAATAAATGCTTCATTAAGTTCGAATATTTTTTTTAATATATAATACATCATAATATGTTGTAATTTTAATTTATGAAATTTATGAAAAGCTTTGTTATTTTAAAAATGCAAACGTCTTTAATGATCCCTAAAATAAATATTTCTTTTAGTATTTGACCCTTATAATGAACTAAATAATAATTTTGATACTATTTTTATTCATTTATTTATTGTTATTGCATTACGTTACTTTATTAATAAAAAGGTTACTATATGAAGTTAAAAAAATTTTATTGTCAATTTTTTTTTAATAAACTTATTAATTTTTTTCTTTCTTTAAATGATTTTTAGCAAAACGAGATAAAAATTAAGACAGACTTTTATACAACTTATATTGATTTCCTTTATAAAAAAAAAAAATTCTTGTTTTGTAACTTTCCGGATTATTTCTCTTCCCAGTGAAAGCTATATGGTTTCAGCCATCTGTCGTTACCTCCTATCTTAAAGGCTTACCTGTACTTTCAAGGCCATCCTAGAACTTCCTTATCGTAGCACCCGGAAGACTTGCGTATTTATGCGGAAGGATAGGGACGACGGGCGTTGGCCCCGGGGCCCATCTGGTACCCCCACCACCGGGGAAAAAAAACTACCAGGGTCGCAACACCTGGGCACGAGGTTGTCGCCCTACCCGCCACGTGCATGCTCGTGCTGTTTTCTCTTTAACTATTGTGCTCTATGCCGTACTGCTCTCGGTCGGGGCTTATTTATAGCCCCGTCTGTACAGGGGTGGCTAAAGAAAAAACGTCAGGCACCCCACGGAAAGTACCTCTTACCTGACTCGCAGCGCGTGCCATGCGTTTTTTTTTTTTCTTTGAGTGAGCCACTAGTGTTTCATCTGCTTTTTTTTATTATTTTATTATTCCTTTCTCTCTTTATGGTAAAGCCGACTCCTTTTCCCATTTTATTGATGCCCGTTATTATTCAGTCTCTCTCTCTCTTTTTTTATTCTCTCTTTTTTTTTTCCTGTTAGAGTACTCCGGTCGCTAAATATCCCGTTAGGATTCTCTTTTTTTTCTTCATAAACCTTTATGGTTTTGGTTTTTTATATGTTTTAAGCCTCGGGCGGGCGTTGACTTTGGTACGCTATTTTCCACCTGTCTGCTTCTGAAACTGTGGATGCCCTCTCTCTTCCTCTTATTATTTAAAATACAACCCTATTTCCGTGCCCAGTTATGGGCTGTCTATATAATGCAATGTCCTTATTTTAGTATTCTCCGTGATATCATTCATAGAATCTCCACTTTATAATAACATTACCATTATTCATATTTAGTATACTTAGAATAATTTGATTACTAATTTCTTACTCCAAAAGATAGAGTAAGCCATTGCCTCTAATGTCCAGTGGTTACAGGCAATGTTTGGCTGATAAAAATTCAACTTAGCACGCAGGACCTTCATTAGTTAGGAATTAAGTTACTTATTTTATACTCTTTAAAACTCAACTTAATTGTTTAAAACTCTAGCACGTATGTGTGCAAGATTACTTAATTATGTTATAAATGATATTTACTCGTAAATAAAACAAAATAGAGATATTTTTGTATTGATGTGATCTGATTTATGCACGTTTTGTTTTCTTTTCGATGTCAGCATTAGTGAAAGTTGCATACAATCACTTATTTAGTAATTCGTTTTACATTACAAAAAAAAAAAAAAAGTCCGTTATCGTGCGTATAATCTGTCGGAACATTTTTAACAATGAAGATAATAAAGATTGTGAAATTCAACCTGTAACATTCTGAACTGCTTTGATACAATATTTTTATAAATTACAAACCAATTGACAAATTTTACTAATAATATTTTTCCATTTGAACTATCAAGTTTAAAAAAAAATATTTTAAAATATATAGTAAGTTCTTTTTTACGTTAAAAAAAAACTTTTGTCTTACTTTGCCTGTATAGAATAAAATATAATTCATCTTTCACTGAAAAGATAGAAGAAAAAAGAAAATTCGATTTTCTGTTGAACTAAGAATTGAAAAAAGTACATTTCTTCCCTATCCTTTAGAAATTTATTCGTATGTTAGACTTATTTACTTATTTTTTGGAGTCTAGGATATATATATATATATATATATATATATATATATATATATATATATATATATATATATATATATATATATATATATATATATATATATATATATATATATATATATATATATATGTTAACACATTTGTGTGAGTGTCCATCCCATAAGGTCAAGCAGCGTGCTTGTCATTTGAATTTCTTGGCCACTCTATCTCGTTGACACTGTCCATCAGCCGCTCTCCATCTGTCGGTTTGCATAATATCGTTTCCGCTTTTTGCCTAACATGATAGAGAATCAGAGAAAGTCGGGACGGAGGAGTGCTGGACATGAAGAAAAGAAGAAAAAAAAGAAAAAACGCAAATATGGAAGAATACAAAACGGAAAGGTCTTCGATTTCTTTCCTTCCTTCTACATTTCCTTTTTTTTTTTTTTTTTTTTTTCCTTCAACTCTCCTTTCTCTGACCAATCCTTATTTGCAATTCAGAAGACTCGCGAGCTGCTTTCTCAATGACCACCGTGTATATACACAGAAGCATATGTATATCCGCGTGTATTTCAATACCCAAAGAAAAGGGGGAAAATCCCTTTTTTTCCCTTTTTTTTTTATTTATGCACATTGTGTTAGGGCCCGCATATCAATACCTGAAAGAAAAAATGGAAATCCATTTTTCTCGTCCCCTCTTTAATCTTTTTTTTTTTTCTAAGTTAATATAGTGTCTTGTAAGTAGAGTAGGAATAGATAAAATCAATTTTTACCTACCACAGAAAAACACAGAAAAGAATCACCTGATCTATATCGGAGCATATGATTCCGACCAGCAATCGGAATAAATATATTCATGCCAGGCCAGCTGCATGCTTTCTTACCATCGATTCCTGCTTTAGCACACCATCATTCTGCACTCCCCTTTTCCCGTTTTTATCCCGGACATCTTTATAAGGTCACCCAACCGACGTTCTTGCTTCTCTGGACAGAATCATTTCGGACACATCTTCCCCATCCACCCTGCCTCTCCTTTCGGCTTATATATACCTTTCCTCTTTTTCCTTAAAAAAAAAATCCTGGAGAAAAAGGGAAAAAAATCGTTGGAAAAGAACAGTAAGAGAATATCCTTAGAATGTCCGTTTCTTCCGTAGCTGTCTCTTTTTGTAAGCAGATCATGAATTCGATTAGATGGTACTGTGCAGGAGGCATTAGACCCATGGGCCGCCCCCCTTCCCCTAATGGACAGTCACCACTAATACGCCCGTGCAGGGGTTGGCCTTTTTTTTTTTTTTTTTTTTTTTTTTTTTACCAATTCTCTTTCTGTTATATGTGAGTGTGTTCCCTTTTTTTATCATTATTTTTTGAAACAACAGACAGAGAGCATTACGTTTGCAAAGAGAGGTTGCCGTCGGATTAGAGATTCCAGGTTCGAATGAAGGAACATGCTGACATAAAGAAAGGGGTAGATTTCGTTTTAGTGCGGTGTTTTTCTTTTTTTAATTTATTTCTACGCTTTAAGAAAATTGCAATTTGTTATGCTTCAATGTATACTTTATGATTAAATTAGGTTATTCTACGTGGACTGTTTTTAAAGTAAGCGCTGTTTGAAAATAAAAACCGAACGAAAGAAAATTTTCACGAAGTAAATTTATTTTTTGATTCTACATACTTCTCCCTCTCTCTCTCTCTCTCTTTTTCAAAATAGTTTCGAAGTTTACTTAAACGCTTATCATACCTTGCAACTAGATTTAGAATACCCTCTTCATAGTAACTTGCCGCTTGCTCCGATAGCCAAGAAGTCACAATCGTTTTCAAGTCTTCGTCATCGTTGTACTGGTTGCCGTCAAAATGATGTTTGGAAAAGATGAAAGCGCAAGGTCTGGACTGTATTGAGGAGTGGTCCAAAACTTCCCAGCCATAAGAGTCCAATAAAACTCGGGACCGAGCTGTGGAGAGAGTCATTGTCATGGAGTAGCAAAATTTCCTGTCAGCATGCCAGTAGGAAGCTTCGTAAATTTCACAAATCTGCCTGTGAATGTATACAGCAGACAGGTTTTTTGCCACCTAAAAACGCGTCACTGACAGTACATGTTACTCCTACACAGCTGTAATTGAGCACAGTTGTTCCCAAAGAATGCGAGGACACGACGTAAGAACTCGTTGCGATGCACGTACCACCCATTAGTGTACACAACAAAACGGCCTTTACTTAAAAAAAAACAGCCCTGGTTTATGAAAAGGGTTTTTCATTATTTAAATATTTATCCAATGCATCTTACAGGAAATGGTTATTGTCAATAATGCGCAATAATTTTAAATTTACGCTATGTCCAAAGCTATAGAATAGATGATGAATTCAAAGGTTGTTGTTGTCTTTTACGAGTATGGTAAATTTAAAAAATGTTATTGTCAAGTGTCTTTAGTTCCGGTGAATTAAAAAAAAATGCTTTCTTCATTTCCAGAATTAGTGAATCTCAAAAATTTTTTCTTCATATCCTGAAGTTGTAAATTGGCACCATCTTATCCAGAAATAGTAAACACAAAAAAAAAAAAAAAAAACATTGTTGCATAAAAAAATATTGCCTGATCCAAAATTGATTAATTTTTAAAGTAAAATTTCTCTATGATATACTCCATTTTTCAGAAGAAACTTTAAAAAATAATGTGAGTTCAAACTTGAGATTTTATTTTTCAGTGGTTGAAGTGAAAAAAAGTTTTTTACTGACTTTAAATCAATTCAGGACATGGAAATTTTAATAGCTACTTGCCTAGATTTAATTTAGTATATTGTAATTTTTGTTCTCATAGTCAGGATGTTAAACACATTATATTTTATTGTAATTTATATTCAAGTCAAAGAGAAAGCTTGAGGAAGGAACTTGTCTTTGTTGGTTAAATGCACTGAAAACCTATTAAATATTTTACGCAATTTTGTTTACAACTTACATTTTTAATTTTGTTTTGTTTCTTTTTAATTTACAATTGCACTTTGCACATTTACATCTGCAGAGATGATTGTGTTCTGGGAAAAATCCGGATTTCTGGATTTTTCGCAAACCGCAATCCGGAAGTTTCCGGAAATCCAAGGTCCAGAAGTTTCAAGAAATCATTGATCACATTTATGTATAAAAATTCTTGTATATTTTATTTAAAAATATTAGGACTAGAATTTATGCTTGGCATATTTTTTCTGGTAGAATAATGAATGTGATTGGAGATAAAAGTAAACTTATAAATAATTATTCATTTAAATCAGTGTTTCCCAAACTTATGACTTTTGTGTACCCTTTCTAAATTTTTCGTAACGCTGTGTACCACTAATGAAAAAATGAATGTATTGCCCAATGAATGAAATTGCCCAAAAGTTAAAAATAACAACTGGTTGTTGACACCACTAATTATTAACTGTTAACTCTGCAAAAAATAGCCAATAGAAAAATACAATAATCTTTCATGACTAGCTTTGTTTATTAAATAAAAAACTTTTGAAATTTTCGTTTGTTGCAAGATATTTCGCATAAGAACGCGTACCCCCGCTAAACCGCTCCCGTACCCCTGGGGGTACGCGTACCACACTGATTTAAATTATGCTGCATATCATTTATTACTGATATTTTCATGTTTTGAAAAAATCTGTGATTTAAATTTATTAAGACATTAATTTTTTGAAATGCGCCATTAATGATTTTTCTCAATAAATTTTCAGGATTTTTGAGTTAGGCTCACAATCACCCCTGCATCTCTAAGCCTCCTGTTATACTTTGTGAAGCATAAAAAGTTGTGCAATAAATTTAAATAGGAAATAAATAAATAATAAAAATTTGAGATTTTTGTCTTCCAGTATTTTTTTTTTTTTTTTTTTTTTTTTTTTTTAACGTGTTCCTTACCATTTGCTACTTTTTAAACGTTGTAATTTTTTTTTTTAAAGTTAAACCCTTGTAAAATTTTTGAAACAATTAATTAGGCTGAATGAAATATGTTGTGTCACTTGGGGAAGTTTTAGTGCGAACGTAAATAGCATTTATTCGTTCTGTGTATTTACTAAGAGGGTTCATTAAAAAATGTAGTTAGGACTTTTTAAAGAATGTATCTTTATTCCATCTAAATTTCATGCTTATTTCATCTAGATTATCATCAATCATTTCTTCTAATACATTTTACGCAGTTGCATATGTGAAAAAAACAGTAATAACATGTACTTAGCTTGTTAAGGAAAAATAAAACATATCTGCCTTTTATTACTGGATTATAATACTGTGTTTTTTATTTTCAAGTTGTATTTTATTTCTTTTTAAATTTAGAAAACTGTAATGTATTTTAAAATCATTAGGTTGATTTGCCTTATTTGTTTTTTACTAACTTTCCACAGGTTTTGTGTAGAACATTTTTAATTATATAATGCCTTATGTAATAGTAATTTCAAAAAAAATCAAATATATTTTTTTTTAAGTTTCATTTATTTTACATACTTGTTAATTTCTAAATTTTTTTAAAAAATTAAGTATTATTAAGATATTATTTTGGTTTTTCAATTAATTTATTTGAAGAAGTTGCAACAAAAAAAAAAATTTTGTTTTTGATATTTACTCAGCAAAATTTGCATTCAACCAGCTGAATATTATCAGTTACATTTTTTGAATGATGTGTTCTCTTAGCAATGCTAGGTCTAAATTAGGTGTTTTATTTAAAGTAATTTTCATTAATTTTATTACATTAGTTTTACATATACATTTAAAGTAGTAAGCTGCGAAAAAGTATAACGTGTTTTTTATGAGGTTAAAAAAAATTTAAAATA
The DNA here is from genome assembly GCA_949128135.1 of Parasteatoda lunata. Lineage (NCBI taxonomy): Eukaryota > Metazoa > Arthropoda > Arachnida > Araneae > Theridiidae > Parasteatoda > Parasteatoda lunata. The sequence continues at coordinate 84,229,467 of OX421975.1, forward strand.
ATTTTTTAAACCTTATAGACCTGACTTGAGGGATAAAATTTGCTTAAAAAATCAATTACAAACATAATTACTTGTGTTCTTATACGATCGGATGAATAGAATATTCTTGAACAATAACAACTTCATGATATCTTTTATGTTAACCTAAATTAGTTGCTAAAACTAAATTCATTTTGTATCTGCATAATCTTTATTTTTTTTTCTAAAAAATAGTAATGATTAAATCTTATTAAAAGATTTGCTAATTATTATGTTATAATTATTTTTGCCTGAAAAATTTTTTAATTGCAAGTTTTAACTCTAGTTGAATGAGAGTTAAACCTTAAATTTTATCTTTATACTTGTTTTGTTATTTTCTTTATAACTTTAACTTATGATTCCATTGTTTATTATATATTTTTCTTTTTTTTTCTTTTAGGTAAGTCATCATATTTTTATTCTTTGATTCTTCCATAGCGTAAGTAATGAAATAAATTCATTTATTTAAAAAATGTTAATTTTTCAAACATTTATTGCTATAAAGCAGTTTCGTTTCCGATTTTTACGGATAAAAACCGTTTAATAAATGATATTTTTTTGATGCTGAAATAGATGATTTTAGTAAAATCAAATTGTTATTTCTTTTTAAAAACAAATAGTTTTAATGACGATTATTTTTCAATAACCCTTACTTAAAGTTTCTCTTATAACTTTCTACTTAGTTGGACTTAGTTCTATGGACTTAATAGTTTTATTTTCGAATTTTAACCTATAAAACCTGCTTTGTAAATGATGTATAATTTTTCTGTGGCATAGTATATGATTTTTCTAAAAATATACTGCTAGTTTTGTTTTCGAATTTTAACTTATAAAACCTGCCTTGTAAATGATATAGATTTTTTCTGTGCCAAAGTAGATGATTTTTGTAACAATGTACTACGCCGAGTAATAATTTTAATCACAGATAAGTTTAATGATGTTTGTCTTATGAAACGATGATCCTATAACCGTAAAAACATACCAGAATAGAATGTAGGTAAATATTGAATAAAAGCTCTCAAATAATAATGAGTTGCTAAGTTGACGTATAATAAATTTCGTAGAATTGCCTTATTTTAATCGCTTTAATGTTTATTCACTGGTCTTAGCTTCTTAATATATTTGATTTTCTGCACTAAATGATAGTTAATAAAATATTCTTCTGATACAAAAGTGTTATTTAAAAACTAAAATGCCTGTAATGAAACATTTTATTATCTCTTTATATATTATTCTGATTCGATATATATATATATATATATATATATATATATATATATATATATATATATATATATATATTACGTACTGTTAGTTCTTAGAAGTTTTTTTTTATTTTTTATGTGAAATTTATTTCCTTTAAGGAGATATAACTGTACAAAAGTCAGCATTTAAGCGCTTTATGAAATGAAATTTGCTTTGTTAAATAGCCATTTTTCTGACGTGCATATTTATTAATTTAAAGGACATACAACTATGCGAAAATGCTGATGTTTCTAATGTTAAGTTCTGTATTAAAATAGTGTTCGTAAGAGATCATTATTTTTGTCTTGCATTTCATTAGTTTTAGGCAGCTACAACTATGCTAATATGTATAGTGTTTAAGTTCTCTATCAAATAAAATTTGCTTTGTTAAATAGTTAGTTTTTCCTTTCTTGCACGTTATTAATTTAAAGGGGAAGGATCTTTGCGAATGTTTATAAAGTTCCTAGTAACGTCAATGTTTAGCTTTATTGAACAATCATTATTTTTGTTGTCTAATTCATTAATTTTGTATAGATACAGCATGTTTATGTTCTAGTTCTTTATCAAATGGTGATTAAGTTCTGAACAATTAAATTAATTAATTATTATTTTTGTTATGCATATTTATTAATTTTAGGAAGATACAACTATGCAAATGTAGATGATTTAGTTCCGTATCAAAAACAATAAGCGCTATTAAACGATCATTATTTTTGTTGTGTTGTTTATTAATTTAATGAAAATACGATACTGCATTTTGGTGTCGTAGTTCTTTTAAAATAATATTTTTAGAGAGAAACAACTATGTTAATGATAAAGTTCTTAAATAAATAAAATCAGCGCTATTAAACAATTTTTGTTCTGCATGTTTACTAATTTTAATTACTATGCAAATGTTGATGATCAAATAAGATTAGCACTATTAAACGATCTATATTTTTGTTGTTAGTTCATTAATTTTGTGGAGATACGATACGGCATGTTGGTGTTCTTATTCTTTATCAAATAAAAATTTGTTTACTTAGCAATCATTGTTTTTATAAGAACATTTAACAATGTAGTTAAAAACATGTAACAGAATTTAACGTTTTTATCAGAAAAAAAAATTTTCAGGCTAATAAAATTATAATTCTTATACGTTTTTTGAAAATACCCAATCATTACATTTTAAAGTAGAATATTTTAAGATATTTCAATCTAATTAACAAAACATAACTGCAGTCTAGCGAATTATTTGTGCCAACCTAATACAAAAATTTATTTCTGTCGGCGAGACTTTCGCCAAGTAACTTCTTTGTTCATCGCCACCCAAGCATAATTTAAATAATGAGCAACGTGATTGGTTTATACGTGAAAACGCCTCCGAAGAATGGTAACAGATATTGTAACAGTTAAAAAGACTCGAAACACATTATCTTTCTCAAACGTTAAGTTTCTTTAATTATACCTTTTAACAGGGATCTAATGATTTTCGTTCCATATTTTCATTAGATAAATTAGATTTTTTTTCTCATTTATTCGAGTCTTTTCCAGTTCTATCTCTTTTTTTTTTAAAACAGTTTTCATCTTCTATTGGTAATAATTTTAAGCTTTTCAGTGTATGTCCATCTCGTAGGTCTCCAGAGATACCTTAAAATTCTCAGAAATATATTTCCATTCTCCTAGTACTTACATTAATGGTAATTGCAAAAAATATTGTTGAAATTGCTATTGTGTTAATGGTTATTGCAAAAGAAATTTTTTTACTAATCCGAACTGCTAATTATATCAGTTTAAAAAATGACATATGTCTGCGATGTTCCTCTGTGTTCAAATTAAACGGAGTGTTTGTGGTTGTTTTGATAAAAGGATTTAATATTCTAGACTAGAACGTCGCAATTGAATTGCAGGTTACTTATTTCTGCTCATTCTGTATGGAACTTCATAAGTTAAAGCAGCAAGTGTTGTTCATAAATCATGTATTTCAATAGCTACTTTATAAGTAATGCTACGCAATTGCTTTAAAATTTCGTCATTAAATATGTCACTTCAATAATTTCGTGTTCTGAACGAGTTGGTCATAAGGTACTTGTTCTTTTCAACACCGTACCGAAGGTATAACGGTGATTGCTGGACTTATCCCCATGGTTTAGATCAATTCTCAAACTGTTTAAATGTTCCAATTTTATGCAACTGCTATGGTGAAAAATCGTCTTACTGATTAAGGTGGGCCATTAAGATTAGTGCAAAGATCATGTTCAATCCGTTGTATTAAAAAAAATATATAACCGTATCTAATTAAAGCAAATTACTGCTCCAAACTTGAACTTCTCAAAATCTTGCGTAACACGATTGTCATAGATTCTGAATATTCGTCAGAAAATAACGCTGTCAGCTTTGAAATAGTTATAAAAACAAGACTGCTAGGTTTAGTAATGTGCATCTCGACTACAAATGGGTAATAAATTTCAAGATATCATAATCCAAAAATAACAATATTTGTCCAAACGAGATCTTACGGGAAAATTAACAGATATCGATATTTTGGGGGACAGAATACTTTTAATACTTAAGGTTTTTTTTAAAGAAGTGGCGATAATTATTTCTGGAACAAACAATGACTTTCTTGTTTGATAATAACATCATGGCTACAAATGTAATAATTTTTGTTCAACATTTTATATTATTACTAAATAATATCTGATTACTGTTATTGATCAGAAGTCAAGAATAATAGAATGTTATTTTTAAAACCATTACTCATCAACGCTTGTTAATAGGCTGGAAAAATAACAGTTTGGGTGATAATTTCATTTCAATTTCTCAAAAAATGCGATTAATTTTTTTGAACAATATATTAACTTTTAAAGATTTATATTCCTCAAATAATAGAACTTGAATAATTTATTATTAAACTACTTACAAAAATTCGAATAAGAAATTTTTGTAAACGATCAGTCTGTTACTTTTTAACGTTTTTATAAATAATACGTTATTTTTGAAGTAGTTCTAAAAATATAACCGCTACATTAAATAACTGTTATCTTTGTTGTCTGGGGCCTTTCTAATAATACATTATTTTCATTTAATTCCCATTCGATGCAGCGCCACCGTACCTACATCCGGTACTCCACTAATTGTTAACTAACTCACTGATCCACTTTCACTACCTGAACACGTCGTCCATCTGCATTCGACCTTCATGATATAGAAAAGGAATCTTTCCAGAAATAATTTCTTAGAAAGCCATCGTCTTCCATTCTTCTTCACCATTAACTAATCTCTTCTTTTTATACACTCAGTGTTAGCTAGCTTATAGCTCCATTCGTCCTCTAACCGCAAAAAGAGCATAAACCGCAAATACGTTACCTGGCCTTCACATGTAACGGGTGTTAGACTTTGTGTCTGTTTTACATACATGCAAAACATGAAGCATATGTTTGTGGGGCTGGAAGGGGAAATTGTTATTATGTTATCCTTTGTGTGGGTTTACCTATTGATTTGTTTGAATTCATTATTTATTAGACATTCTAATTATAGGCTGTAATAACTGCTTCTTAGAAATTCAAGGTCAGTTTTAACTGGCATTAATAATAATAGTTCTAACCTATAATAATTCATATTGCTTATTATATTAAAATCAATTATTTTGGTTTGTTGATTTTAATTAGTTTGATTTTAATCTCTTGCTTTGAGTTAGTTTGTTCTAAACTGTAGATTTTAATTATTTTGTTCCAATATGTTTATTCGAATTGTTATATGAATGTTATATGAATTAGGTAGCACAAATTAAATTCACTGATTTATATTTACCTATATAAAAATCCATAATTCCTAATCTGTTTATTTAAATTATAGTATGTTAAATTTAGTTAGCTAATTCGAATATATTAATTTAAATTCTTTTATTCTCATTTGTTAATCTTAATTTTTTTAATCCCAATATGTTGTTTTGAATTAGTTTATTCTACACTGTCCATTCAAAATAAATTTTTATATGTTGATTCGGAAAGAAAAAAACTCTGATTCATATTTACCTAAATTAAAATCGACTATTATATTCAGTTGGCTTGAATTAGTTTAATATATCCAATTAATTTTTATTAGTTTTTTGTAATCTGTTTGTTTTAATACGTTTGTCGAAACATATTTGAAATTTAAATAAGTTTATAAATTAGTGTTTGATAACAAATTAAAACGAATCAAATAAAATCTTTTAATGCCTTTCAAATCCAGTTTTAACTTGTCTAGTATTCTGATTCTTTTATCAATTGATTCGAATTTCTTGAACCAAACAAGAAACAGAAATAATCAATTGGTTCTGAATATAGTGATGAATTTTATATGCAATAATTGATACAGTAAGTTAATACAGTTAATTTTTTAAAAAAATATTTGGAAACATGTGATAATAATTTTATTATAAAATATTAGTAGTTGAAATTATTTAAATTAGAAACATTAAGCAATAGAAATTTTAATTTTGTCGATTTTTATATTTTGTCACCAAAATAAGAAACAAAATATTTCTTTTTATTGCTTTCATTTAATTTATTGATTTTATTTAATTTTATTTTGATTTCATTTCATTTACTACCATTAATATGTCAGAAATTAAGTAAAATAATGCTTTATTATGTAAATTATAATACAACAAATATAAAATATTAGTAGTTGAAATTATTTAAATTAGAAACATTAAGCAATAGAAATTTTAATTTAGCCGATTTTTATATTTTGTCGTCAAAATATTTTATCTTTTTATTGCTTTCATATAATTTATTGATTTCATTTAATTTTATTTTGATTTCATTTAATTTGCTACCATTTTTATATCAGAAATTAAGTGAAATAATGCATTATTATTTATAATTTTGAAGTAAATATAAAATGAATGTATTTATTGCAAAGTTAATTAAACAATCTTCCGTAATTTACGTGGAAAATTTTTAAAGTAATTGGGAAACGCATTATAATCTCACATATTTTAAACAAAACATTTAATTTCTTAATTGGCTTCTTCTGATTAATCTTAATTAATCCATTTAATGAATTAAATAGCTACTTTTATATAAAAATTACGCATTGAAGGTTATAAATTTTTTATAAAAGTTTAAATGTTTATATGTGAGAAAAAACTTAGATTTAAGCCTTATATTTTATCGTTATTAATTTGTGTTTTTTCAGCTTTAGCTTAACCTTTGTTCTTATAACTAGTTCAGTGTTACATATTTGTGGAAAATGATCTTATCAAAAAATAAAATTCGTTGCAAGTTATCTTTTTTAGAAAACTTTGGATGATTCTACTTAGTTTCTTTTGATTGAGGGGGCGTATTGTTGAGCTTTCGATAATTACAATGTATACCATCCCCTATCACTTTCTGTATGTTCTATCTGATTGCTATCCATGCTTTTTACCTCTCTTCATCAAAGGTAGAATTTAATGAAAGACTAAAGAAGAAATTTGATGAGGCAGGAACCAGAATACTTTTATTTTCTCTCTTTTGGCGGTATCAAAAGTTTTACCTCAACTAAAACAATTTCGATGTCTTTAAAGACTTTTTTTTTATTATTAATATAGTTTATACTGATAGCAAACTTTGTTGTGTGATTAGTAATATATCTTTCTTATTTTTTTATTTTTTTATTTTTTTTACTGTAAATAACGAATCTTTTTCATTAAACAAAAGAAACAGAACGTTCAAATAACGAAATGTTTTTATTATATTTGAACTCGAAAATATCATTATATTTCTTGACTGTAAAGAAAAATGACTGCAAATTATGTAATATATATATATATATATATATATATATATATATATATATATATATATATATATATATATATATATATATATATATATATATATACAACGGATTAAAACTGTAGATTAAAATTCTAGTTTTTGCCTTGCAATTTCGCATACTTTAAGGTAACTTTTATCTTCTTTTTTTTTTTTTTCCCCAAATCATTTTACGATTATTTTCTATACTTGAATCTTACTTTTAGAAATTATTTTAATGGCTTTGAACATCTTATAAATAAAATTGCGTTTCGAATTTATTGTCAAATTGATACTCTACCTCCAAAGTGTATGCTATCCACGTAACCTCATCAAAACATTAAGATACACAAATTAAAAACAAACTCTTCTTTAAAAAACAATCTTTAAAAAAAAAAAAAACTCGCTCATAATCTAAAAGTTTAATGATGTTTATCTACACATTTTACTTTCAATGCTTTGAAGGTAAGTTTTTTTTTCCCCCCCTTTTCCTGATTTGCTTTGATGCATTTATCAAGCAAATACCTCATTATATAATTCCTTTTCGATAAGAGTAGTATTGTATCAATCGTAAGTGTAATCATACGCTGTACAGGTACTTCCTTCATAAAGAAAATGTTTTCCGGAAATAAGTTATGTAGATAAATACTTTCCATTTCTTCCCATTCCCCCCCCCCTCTCATTTCTTCTGTTGAACTCATTAAGAATGACGTTGAGCTGCTTAAGCAACCTTCACTTTTTAATAACCGACTGGTTGGCAACCAAATATGTTCACACGCCTTTTAAAATTTTTTATACTCTGTATTTTTGACATTTGCTACGTGAATTTTTATATAAATATTTTTTTCTTGCAAATTTTTTCTTTAGTAATGCGTTACTTTAATTTCTTTAGTAATTCTCATGTTATTTGAATGAGAAGTGAGTGTAGAAGTGTCGTTTTAGTTTTGAACCAGTGATATGTGTGGTGATATAATGCGCCTTGTTGTTTAAGTGCACCCAGCGACCTAAATTTAGGTCTGAGGGTGTTTTTTCTGTGGGCTACTCTAGCTTATCTGAAAATTAAAATTAATTAGTTTTTTTTTTCACATACCCTGAAAAATCTGAACAGATAGTAATGTAAAGAAAAGTAGATATTTTTTATTTATTAATCCTATTCCAATTCTGAGATTATGTTATGTAAATATATAAATATAAAAATCTTTTTTTCTTCTTTTTTTTTTTTTTTTAAAGTGGCTTAAGTTTTTTATTATTTTTTATTATCGCGATATTTAAGCGTTTGGGTTGAGTTTGAATGAGTATTTAAAGAGAATGATGTTAGTTTCTTTTATTGTTTTATTACGAAATCGTCCTGTGAATATAGTATTAGAAATTTAAAAAGAAATATTATTATATCGATATCTGTATAAAGATATTCAAAACTTGTTTATATATAAAGATATTCAAAACTTGTTTACATATGAAGATATTGAAAACTCTTTCATACATAGAGATATTTAAAGGGTTTTCATACATTAATATATTTTAGGATTTTCTTTTTCGTATTTAAAATGTTTTCATGTTTCTTCCGCTAATAATATCTTACGTCAGCACTATAATCGTGCAAGCCGGCAGCATTATTCGTATCTATCATTCACTGCTGGGATTCGAACCTGGGGCACCTACTATTTTTTTAAAAATGTAACTTTTTATCAAAATTAGATTTACAATTTCAAAAGCGCTTGAAAAATAAAATATTTGCATAAAAATAAAATCCCTCCAAAATTAACAATTAAAAGAAATAAAAATGACATACCCGCATCGAAACCTGCATGATCTCTTAATTCCTTTAAAAAATGGACATAATTGATAAAATATTTCTGATAATAAAAAAGGATATCTGAAGTTATCAAATCCCAATTTTATCCGCATGATTGGATGTGATTTGGATTTATGAAAAATTTATGAAAAATAGATTGAAATTAGTTAAAAACCGTAAATCACAAATTAGGGATGCAAGCTCATAACTAATGCACAAGACTATGAAACTTGATTTTATTAAAATCTAAAAAGTTCTCTAAACATATAAGTATAAACTGTATGAAAATATATCTTTCGTTTGCCCGAGTTAGGTACAAAATTCCTTCCTTCGTTTTTTTTTTTTTTTTTTTTTTTTTTCTCTTTTACTTTCAGAAAAAAAAAGTGTACAGATCAGAGAAAAAAGAGAGCGAAGAGAAATGGCTAAAGAAATAGTACAATGTTTTTTTTTTTTTTTTTTTTTTTTCTTAGTCGTCTTCAGATTCTGGTCACGTGGGGGCAAAGGCTAAAAAATTTCTGTCTTAACGTCGAAATCTATGATCCGCTACACTTTTGCCCCGTTGCTGCTCATATTGCACTGTGTGTGTCTTTTCTAGCAAGTGCTCAAAGTGATTTTCTTTTTCAGACCCTTCTCTATTTCATGGCGCTAAGAAGTAGTGCACCAAAAATTAGACCGGCCTCTAAGTCTCTTCTTTTCTTTTTTCTTTCTACAAAATTGAAATTTACTATAAATATCATTTATATATTTATTTAAGTATAGCAATATGATTGCCGATTCACTGGTCAAAACTGGTCATGCAAACCTCTCCTTCCTTTGTAGCTTTTGGAACAATAAAACGATTAATCAAAAATAAATAGTCTGGTGAGTTTTAAACGAGTCTTACTGCTAGAATAATTCAAAAAAACTTGGATAGACAAATTATCTGTCGTCTCAAAATGGTTCAGACATAAAATAGGGGCTAAGTTTAAACTCGCCGTGTAGTAAATGGAGACTGGTGCACGTTAAATGTGTTGAGTCAAAAAGTCCTCCTTGTTCCCTTAAAAAATCATTCCTCTGGGGGTACTGATCCAGGAGTTTCCTTGTCTTCTGGATTGGTTCAAAATTACAAGGCTACGCAGTTGAACATTAATTGTGGTAAACCCAAAATTGGTTCTGTTCAACGACGATTCTAAAATAAATAAAATAAAATAAACGACGAAAATAAAATAAAATGAATGTCCTGAAATTCTTGTGATTTTCCAAATTTTTGTTGAAGTTAAGTGGAAGAAAATATATTATTTATCTAAAAAAGAATTGAAGAAATTTCAGAATTCAAAAATTATGTTATGTGCCATTGAAACAAAGTAAATCACAAAATGAACGACGAAGTCTTCATAGCGCGTCAAGTACGATATTAATCTACTCCAAGTATTAGAGACAAATACTCTTGATTTGATGGCATAAAAGCATTCGATGTGGGAGAAATGCATAAAAAGCTCTCTTCTCTCTTACTCCCTGTTCATCCTACTCTACCTCATCGTATCATACTCTACTGTTTTTCACAAGAGAATCCTCGTATTTTTCTACTACTTAACGATTTTCCATATTTCGATTATTTTCTCCTCTCTTTTGTAAAAATTAATAAATTTTAGCTTAATTTATTTTTTTTTTTTTAAATCTCAGTTGTTTTTGTTGTTGTTTTTTTTTTTAATGTTTCTTTTTTCATTTTAAGTGCTGGAACTACTAGAACTATAACCATTGTATGTCTGCGAATCCATGTTGGTATTATACAAATTGCTCCCCTTAGAGAATTAGCATCCTTAAATTGTCTTTAAGTCTGGAGCAATATTGTCCTCAATTTTTATATTTTGGAATTTCAAGGCCTACCTGCAGTTTCTATAATCTGGGATGGGTCATACATGGTAACCATCTCATCCTTTGCAAAGATTTAACCAATTGTTCTTTTGTGGAGTGCTACTTGGAGACCAGGGGTCTTGTGGATTTATAGACTATCGCTACAGTTTCTCTTTTTATCTATGTTTTCTTTTCTATTATGTTTTTTTTTTCTCTGTGTTTTTTTTTTCCTATGTTTTGTTCTCTGTGGTTCATTGCATTTATTGCTGTAGTGGTCTTTAATCTTGCTATTAAAAAATTAAATAAAAATAATAATAACAATATAATTTTCGAAAAAAGAAATTTTTTAAAGAATATTTTTTAAGAAAGTTTTGATGAAATAATAATAAAAGAAAAAAACCTGATGAGTAGATAACATGATAAAAGAGTAGAAAAAAAAAACTACACGTTTAAAAAAATATGTAGTAACCAAAAGTCTCATCTATAATTTTAGTAATACATTTTTTGCTAGAGAAACGAAACCGTACATATCCGAAACTATAACATTATTGTTGTAATAATAAAATAAGTATAATTATATAAGTAAAATGAATATGCTACCAAGATTGATGAGATTAATATCGTTTATATTATTCAAGTATATTTTAACTTAAATTTCAATTTTATAAGTTGTTTTCCCAATAATGATCATGTGTATTCAAATTATACTTATAAAAAAATATCTTTAAACTACAACTACAAAAAAATATTTCTTAAACTAATAAATTAGCATATTTCGACACTCATCAATGCTAGATAGCTATATTTTACATACATTGTAATGTTCATGGTTGTTAGTTTACTGCTTAAAAAAAAAAAAAAAATTATTTTAAGAATAATAAAAGTACTTTTAAAAATAATTGACTCAAGTGTAATTATTATTATGCCAAACCTTTCTTTCAAAACACGTGCTAAGAAAATGCAAAATAAACATGAGTGCATGCACGAGTTAATCGAATAATTATTATTCCAGACTTTTCTTCAGAAACATGCGTATGTAAATTACGGCAACACAAAATTAAATATAAGTGCAAACACGAGTTAATCGAAAAATTATTATTCCAGAATTTTCTTCGGAAACATGCGTATGTAAATTACATCAACAAAAAAATTAAATATAAGTGCAAACACGAGTTAATCGAAAAATTATTATTCCAGAATTTTCTTCAAAAACATGCGTATGTTAATTTTATCAAATCAAAAATAAGTATAAGTGCATACACGAGTTGATCTATTTCTTGTGAACTAAGATAGTTATTTTTTTCTGAAACACGTGTTTCGGAAAAGTTGATCACTTAATCGCTCAAGTTTATGTATGCAACGTAGCATTGAAAAAAGGACACTTTACTCTTCACCTTATCAGCAAGTCATTTGTCATAGCTTATTAATTTCTTTTTAATGTTCCTCATTATCTGTAGCAGTTAACTCTGTTAGAGTTTTCATTAGCCGGCAGCAGTCTGTCTCTCCGATTAACCAAAAAGTTTTTGGTTAGGAACATTTCTTTACCTTTACGGTTTTGAATCCAATTGCAACTGGTACAGTTGAAAATCCGTGAATACAAATATGCTATTTATGCGTGAATGATACTTTCGTATTCTAATATTCTAGGGCAACAGATAGAAGAGTGCAAGACACTATAAACTTTTCATGTATTGAAGGAATGATAATAGTCTTCAACTATGAGTCTGATGACATATGCTGGAGTCATGAAATCATCTCGTAAGATAAAAATTAAATAATTAAATTGCTATTTTGAATTAACTTAGAAACAGATATTTTGGTCTTAAAACCAAGGTTTCTGATAACTTACTTCTATTTGAGTTTTGGGGTCATTTAATTGATAATTTAATTTATAACAGGAGTTATTATTAGGAATATTAGGTATGTTAACGGACATTTTACATTTTTATTTTCATTAAATCTGACCCGTGACAAAATTCTTCTTTTGAAAAACTGAATAGATGATGTCTTTATTATTTTAAAACATGTTGTTGTTTGTTTGTTTTTTGTCACAAAGCAGTTTTTTTTGTCGCTTATATTTAAAAAACTGGATTCTTGCAAAAACAACTCAATCCTTAGGGTAATTTTAGTTTCAGAAAATTGTGAGTAAATATTTCACAAATTCACAAAACCAGAACCTTCACAAAATGTTTAACTGATTACTGGTTTTTGTGATTTTTCACTAAATCATGAGTAGATTTTTCATATATTCACTAAAACAGACCGCTTGAAAAAAAAATCTGGAACAACGCTCTGTGTAATAATCGAAATAAAAATCGTAAAAATTAAAAATAAATTACTGAATTAGTTTATGTTTAGTATTCCAAATATTTTCAATAATTTTCATATTTCTGTTCGTACGGTACCTTCCTATTTCATTTAAAAATTAAATTAATTTGTTTTTGTTTTAGAAGAAAAAAGTAAAACTTACTTAGCTAAATTAGTTTTGTTTTATTGAAAAAATTAAGTTTTTTTTAGAAAAAATAAAGGAAATTAACTTTTTTAAATGAATCTTTTTTAATCAGATTTTGTTTTCTCTGTGCAACTGAGAACACGCTGCAAATCTTTTATATTTTTAAGTTTTAATAAGTTTTTGAAGTGATGCAAAGAACCGTCTTCATTCCTGTTTCAACTCCCCCCCCCCTAATATTACCAAAAAAAAAACAGCAATGAAGGTGGGGGCGTATTCAACGAGGAGGTGGCATCCAAAAGATATTTCACTTCTAGGGCCCCACCTACTTTTTTCAACCCCCTCCCCAAATCAACTGTACCTGTTCTTTAGTGCACCCCACTCCCCCGCCCCCCATTTTTAAAAATCATCCATTCCCCTCTTGAGAGCATCGACCCCACCCGCATACATGATGAAAATTCAAATGAGTGGAATAATATTCTGAGGGGGATATCCCCCTTCTTGTGTGATCTTCACGAAATTTTTTTAAGCTTCAATTTCCCATAGGACCATGGAAAAACTACTAAGTTTTTTATTTATTTTTTTCTGTATTTATAATTCTGGAATATGTATTATCTGAATAATAAATTACGACGCATTATTCATTCGATTTGAAAATTGTCGTCATAAGAAAGAAAACTGCTTAGAATTCAATTCGTAGTATTGTTTTTAATACCTTCTTATGATTGTTAAAGGACTAGAATTCGAGAACAAATAGAAATTTCTCTTATTTTTGTAGTAGTTTTCTTTTGCCTAGATTATTTCTGCCATATTATACTTCTTGTTAATGACATAAATGTGTTTTGTTTATAATTATTTTAAAAGAATTTGATTACCACCCTACTATTATTAAAATTACATATGTTTAGTAACCTAAGATTTAGTGAGGTTATATGAGTTTTATCTCTCAAGTATGAGTGAAAGAATGGGAAACAATATTTTCATTCAAGTAAGAGTAAAATAATGTAGGTTAGATCTTTCTATGAGTGGAAAATACGAAAGATTTTTTTTTCATTCAAGAAAGAGTAAAATTATGTAGGCTAGATCTTTCAAGTATGTATGAGTGAATGAATACGAAACAATTTTTTTCATTCAAGTAAGAGTAAAATAATGTAGGTTAGATCTTTCAAGTATGTATGTATGAGTGAAAGAATGCAAGTAGGAGTAAAATTATGTAGGTTAATTCTTTCAAGTATATATGTGAAAGAACACGAAATAAATTTTTTTCATTCAAGTAACATTATTTAGGTTAGATCTCCAATTCTAAGTAAAATAACACAAAACTAGTTTTGTCACTGATATTATAATAACATAACATGATTTTTATCGTTCGAGTATGAATGAAATAGCAAAAGTTTTATCTCTTAAATATCAGTAAAATAATCCGAGATTAATTACTCAAATATTGATAGAATAATAATAGTTTTATCACTCGAGAGTCTTAATTTTCAATTTTGTAATAAAATCATTTTGAAATACTATTTCATTGTTTTTAAAAGGAGAAAATTCTATATTATTCGCTATTTTTAAAAAAGAATTTCTCAATGCATGCATTAAAGAAATGAATAATATTTTGCAGAACTAGTAATTTAGCACAACCAAAAAGTGCATTACTTAAATTTTTAATAAAACTTGTTGACTTCTTTAAAAAAAAAATGTTTTTCTTTGCTTAATACGTTTAATAATATTACTACATCAAAATTTTTAAATACTTTAAACTAAAATTTGTTTTCATAATAAATTAAAAAATATTTAACTACTCATAAATAAATATTATATTTATATCTTTACACTGAATAACATTCAAGCAAGTTATCATTCAAAAATGATAATTCTTTTAAATACACAGTAAAAAATTACGGATGCAACGGTACCAGGGTGCCGGTACTTATTACCGTAAAATCCATTTTTACCGGAACATAATGCGAAAAAAAAAATCTGAGGTACTGTAATATTTACAGTAATAACTATCGTAAAATCACTGTATCACTCTAATTAAATAAATATTTCTGTACAAACTACGGCATAATATTTTACGATAAAATGGATCTTACGGATGATGCTCCCTAAGTACCGGTGCGTAATTTGAACCAAGATTTTCGTTGCAGTGTATGAAGTGTAGAAAAAACTAATAGCTTGTAAAATAAATCGTTAATACATCAGAAAACTTTTTTTCGCTGTAAATTGTAAATTTCCTTTTTCAATCAATGAAGTGAAGTTAAACGAAATTGCATTGCATTTTTTGGACTGACGAGTAATTGCATTACCAATTCATGAGATTCTGCATCATTTTTTCTGGGTGGCTGTTACTTTTTTGTCTCAGTTTGTTTAACTACTGAAGAGTTAAGTGTCTAGACTTTAACGACTTTTAAAAAAAATTTACATTTTCTAAAGTTTTCTAAACTTTTTTTTTTTTTTATTGCTCAAGTGTACTTCAGGGTAAACGTTTTTTTTGGCAAATTTTTAAAATTTTTCTTCCCATATTTTTTTTTTATCGTCGGCATTGAACAGATAATCGATGTCTAATTTGCGATTATATATCATTCCGTAACCTGAACTTATCTCAGAAGACAAGGGAACTAATGGATCAAGCAAAGAGACAAGTTTGATGGAAAGTGGCCCACATTTGCTTTATGAGGTGAAGAGAAACTACGAAAACCCCCATGTTTAGCACGGTAAGGAGAAACTTACCCGATGACCCTTCTACCAATATAAATAGCACTCTGGTTGGTGAGAGCCGGGACAGTAAACAAGTTGACCAGTCATCGACGGGATTTGAACCTGAGTTATCTCATTAGATGTTGATGTAAAATGAGAGAGTTGATATAATATGGGGTCCACGTTATAGTTAATCTGATTCATTTTGCTTTACTATAATATAATAGTTTATGTTGTAAGTGTATCAAATACAATTTTATTACCTTGAGAGGCCCGTGCCAATAAAGTCTATTGTTTTGCTATCTTTTTATGTTTTTCAGGTTTTTAAAAACGTTTTTAAAAAATGCTTATTTTCGATTTTCGTTTTTAAAGACCTTAAAGGTACTTTTTTCATTGGGTGTTTTTAAAAAGTACTTAATTTTCCCTTTTTCAAAAGGATATTTTTCCTTTACCATGTTGATTTTCGCTACGAATTATGCAAAAATGCACAGTTCACATTGTTCTATTCAACGTTTTCACAATTAATTCAACTCCAATCTATTTTGGCGTATTGTCAGTCCGTAATGTATGAAAACGCTGTTCGTTTCACATGATTCTAAATTTCATGATTTTTGACAATTATTAAAAACATTGCCAAAAGTTTTTTTTTTTTTTTTTCATGGCGGTTAAAAGAAGATAAAACCATCAGTTGTCAAAAACTTTCCAACCCTGCCTAATTATGACATTTTTTAAGTGCTTAAAAATATTTTTTGAGTGCTTAAAAGGTGCTTATTTTTTGTTGACTAATTTGGCTACGAACCCTGTTTTTTATGTTGATGATCTGTTGGTCCGATGACGGTGCGTTGGTGATTAAAACGCAAAACTTAAATATTTTTAATAGGTTTCAAACCATGTGCAATATTAGGAAACTAACTTTAGCACTCACCAATATTGGGGCATTCTAAGTTTTTGGCGTTTTAAAACTACCAAAATTTAACAACACAAATAAAACCATAGAGTTTCATATTGAACGAACCTAGACCGAATGCAGCGACCTCTATAATAGGCTTCCTAACTCTTCCTAGACTAGGGTGTACAGTGCACAAAAGTAGTATTTTTAAAATTCGATTACTCAGAAATTTTTTGATCGATTTCACTCAAATTTTTTATTTTGCCATATAAGATTAAATTCTTTAAAACGATGTATACCTTAGCAATTCAAATTTTTTTTTAACTATTATTAAATAAAATAATAAATATTTACTAAAAGTATTATATGGGATAATTATCTTTGAATAAACGAATTTTATAATTGTGTGAGAAAATTTTTCAATTTTCTTAAAAAGTTCTCGAGATATGGCGACATTCGCGAAAAGTAAAATTATCATTAAGGGGTTCAAACTTTGGATCGCTCTCCTGACCAAACTTTTCTGACCATATTTCCCAGACTACAGTTACTCTTATATTTTACAGTTACCCTTATATAATCACCAATGTATAAATTTCTTGCTGTTGTTTTTACTTAATGCATACAAATACATTTTTTTTTTACGTTGATTTGCTATTACATCATTATGCTATTACATCATATTCATTAGTTGTCAACTGCAACCCTAATTTTTATTTTCTACCCCCCCCCCTCCTTGAAATTTTGCGCATGTGCTGTCGAAGTCGTGAATCTCAAATAGCATTAGTCGAAAACCGTAACGATATGCAAACTCCATCTGTTAATTATTTGTATCCCTTATTACTCTACTATTTAATACTTTTAATTTTCTTTTTTAAAAAAATTCCCTTGGAAATAGGTTTTTTTATTTTTTTTATTAACATTTTATATATGGTACACTAAATGCTTATAAGATTAATATGCTATTTACTGATCAATTTTATGATTTCAGTCAAAAAGAAATGAAACATGTATTACGTAAATTTCTAATATCGATCTGCAATGATAATAAAAAGAGATTCAGGACAAATACTAGTCTGTATTAAAAAATAATTATCTTAATTTAGATACATTAATCTATATATAATAATAAATTAGTTAGTTACATGCTATTTTTCAGTTATTATTTTATATCGATTTTAAAGCAAATCTCTAAAATTATTTATAATTTTTTTTTTCCTTTAGTAATAGAAAAATTTATTGAAAACAATAATTTTTTGTGTAAAGATTAATGTTTGAGAAAAATATTACAACATGTTATCTTTTATTTTGTACTTAGTACCATGATTATGCAGTTATCGTATTATTTTTTTTTATTGACAAACAAATTTACAATAAATAAAATGACCTTTTTTTTTTCCCCTGTGAATCCAATTCTTTTCACATTCATATCTTGAATACTAACCTTGAAGATGATATGCAAGCATTATTGATAAATTTTGACAATTTTATTCCGTAAAGAAGAAAAAAATGTTGCATTTTTTGTGAATTTCCTTCAAAAAATGAGAGAAATCAACTGATATGCTTATCGGGTTTAAATGTGGGTCACGGTCACTTCAAAAGTTATTCTACTGAAGGATACACGTGTGGATTGATGCGATAAAACATGTTTATTCCTCTAAAATTATATTTGTTGTCGTTCGTTAAATATACTTCCTTCTTCTTTTTGCGTGCATTTTTTTAAAAAGATATTTATTTATTCTGTGTTTTGAATTATTTTTCTTTAAAAAGAAAAAAAAATACTGTTATGGTAATAGTTTTCCTTCAGGTAAACCTTGAAAAATGACCATCCTTGAATTACCAATTAGAGATTTTTTTCTTGGTAGATCTCGTTTTATTTTTAGAAATCTCTCTAGGTATTAGAGTGTTTATTTTTATTCAATTGTACTAAAATATAAATACAAATGAATGGTTGTAAAATGTAAATAAGGATAAACTAACACTATTTCTGATATGTCTCAATCGTTTAATAAGTCAACGACTTTAGTTTTTATTTTAAACTCAAAAAGAACACATGAAACTATTTTCTGTATTAAGTAATTTTTTTTTACTGTTATAGCAATAATTTTCCTTTTAGCAAACCTTGAACAATGCCCATCCTTGAATTACAAATTGGAATTTTTTTTTTCCTTGATAGATCTCGTTTTATTTTTAGAAATCTCTCTAGGTATTAGAGTGTTTGTATTAATTCAATTGTATTAAAATATAAATAAAAATGAATGGTTGTAAAATGTAAATAAGGATAAACTAACGCTATTTCTGATATATCTCAATTGTTTAATAAGTCAACGGCTTTAGTTTTTACTTTAAACTCAAAAAGAACACATGAAACTATTTTCTGTCTTAAATAAATTTTTTTTACTGTTATAGCAATAATTTTCCTTTCAGC
This sequence comes from Parasteatoda lunata, assembly GCA_949128135.1. Lineage (NCBI taxonomy): Eukaryota > Metazoa > Arthropoda > Arachnida > Araneae > Theridiidae > Parasteatoda > Parasteatoda lunata. The sequence continues at coordinate 84,248,583 of OX421975.1, forward strand.
AAACCTTGAACAATGCCCATCCTTGAATTACAAATTGGGATTTTTTTTTCCTTGATAGATCTCGTTTTATTTTTAGAAATCTCTCTAGGTATTAGAGTGTTTGTATTAATTCAATTGTATTAAAATATAAATAAAAATGAATTGTTTTAAAATGTAAATAAGGATAAACTACACTATTTCTGATATGTATCTATCGTCTAATAAGTGAATGGCTTTAGTTTATATTTTAAGATCGAAAGTAACAGATAAAACTATTTTTTTCTGTTCTCAAGCATTTTTTTAACTGTTATAGCAATAGTTTTCCTTTCAGCAAACCTTAAATAATGCCCATCCTTGAATTACGAATTAGAATTTTTTTCTTGGTTTATTTTTAGAGATATCGCTAGGTTTATTAGTATGTGAGTTTTTATTCCATTTTATCAAAATATAAATATTTGTTTGCGAAATGAATGGTTGTTAGATGTAAATGAGGATAAACTTCACTATTTCTGATTTGTATCAATCGTCTAATAAATCAACGGCTTTAGTGTTTACCTTTAACTTTTTAAACTCAAAAATAACAGAAAAAACTATTTTCTGTGTTTTCTAATATTTTACTTTTTAACTGTTATAGTAATCATTTTCTTTTCAGAAAAACCCTGAAAATTGCCAACCCTTCAGTTGCGCATTAAAAAAATTTTTCTTCGTTTATATTATCTCGTTTGGTATTAGTGTGTTTGTTTTATATTCAATCATATCAAAATTGTAAAATATAAATAAGGATAAACTACAATATTTCTGATATGAATAAAACTTCTAATAAATCATCGGATTTTAAGTTTGTTTGTTTTTTAAGCTAGTTTTGATATCATTGTTGATGTATAAGCCTTACTAAACAGCTTAAACTATCTTTCAATATGTTATTAAAACCATGTTTTTAACAAGTTATCAAGTGTTTTTAAAGCACACTTTATATTTTGTTAAATTTTTATATTTTCTAATCTAAAGTATCATATTAAACTTTCATCTGTGTTTTAAATTGTTTTTCTTTTTTAATTGATATGGTAATAATTTTCCTTCAGGTAAACCTTGAAACATGACCATCCTTGAATTACGAAATGGACTTTTTTTTTCCCCATGGCAGATCTTGTTTTATTTTTAAAAATTTTATTGGCTTTTTTATATTTGTTTTTATTCAATTATGTCAAAATGAATAGATTTAAAATGCAAATGATGATCATTTATGGTGTGTATAAATCGTCTAATAAATCAATGCTTTAGGTTTTTATTTCAAATTTCTTTTTAAAACTGGTCTTAATATGATTGCTGATATTTAATCGTTACTTAATCAAAAGTAAAATATTAAACTATCTTTAAGTTTTTTTGAAAAAACTAACCTTAGTATTTTTGTTATGTTTTTATCTTTATTAATCAAAAGCGTCATGTTAATTTTAACTGTTATAAAAAATTTTACTTACGTATAATTGATTGATTTTCTCAAATATATGTTGTATCTTTAGAGCCTAAGTATGCCTCTAAGTTTTTATCTATTATAATAAAAATATAGTATAATAGTTGTTATACAAATATAGTATATATCGTTTGAGTATTAAATAATTTACTCTTACTCTTTCTGTTTTTTGTGTATTGCGAAAACTTGCTAGATTTGTTTAAAAGAAAAGTTGAACTCAATTTATTTTTCGTAGAAAGGAAGGGAACTATTTGTCATTAAAGAAAGGACAGTTGTTGAGAGGGATCAAAAAATTATGAAACGAATTTGTGGATATTAGTTAGTTAAAAGTGGAAATTTTTTTTTAATGCTGCTCAGAAAATTACTCCGTTGCTGATATTAGTCTAAGTAGTAAAATAAACAGTTGCTAGTCGATAAAAAAAAAATAGAAGCACTTACTCACATTTATTGTTTTCGGTATTAGAGAGTAAAAGAAAGTTCATGTTGGTCAGAAAGGTAGTCAAGAAAAGTTGTTCGTATCAGTAAAAAAAAAAAAAAAAAAAAACAATATTAGTCCGAAAGTACTGAAGAAAAATTACTACTGGCAGTAAAAAATAATATTAATTAATAATAAAAAAAAACTGCTCATTATTTAGAAAAATCACTAATTCGTGAATTCCTGGTGCTTGTTGAAAAAATTCTTTTATTATTAGTATTTCTTTACATTGGTAAAAAAAATATTTTACAATTGTCTGAAAAGTTTATATTGATGAGAAAAAAAAACCTAAAAATAAATATTTTGTAATGGAAAGTTACGCAATAGTTGTCATTCTATGTTAGAAAACAACTATTATTTTTGAAATAAATTAACTTTTTTTCATTATTGCGCCGCAAATTATAATCCACCTCACTTACATCATTGAGAAATGTTACAAAATTGACAAAAATGCACTGGCTGGTTCTTACAAATGTAAGTATTAGAAACAAAATATATGCGAATTTAGTTCGATATTTAATTTCTTCATTGCTTTCTTTACTAAATAACCTGTTATTTCAAAACAACTAAAAAAATATATATCTGTTCAATAAAGTAAACAACTCGCTAAGTATCAACACTTTCTAAAATAACATTGACATTTAAGCAGAGTATTTAAGTCGCAAGTATCAATTCGAAAAATAATCCTCTTTTTCTTTGATATTGAAGTGATTATCTTTACGAATTTGACAGCAACATGTGTCGTTGTGATCAACAGATGTCTCCTTAGATGAAAGAAAAAAACAAATTTGACCTCTTTCAAGATGTGCAGTGGGTTTCATATGTCTTCGAACAGCATAAAAAAATTTTTTTTGATATTTATTCCCTTATAAATAAAATACTATTTATTTAATCACAGTGTTAATTTTTCTTCATTGTAAAAATAATTTAAAGACTTTGTTTTACTGGTATTGTCAGCTTTCAAACTTCAGACGATTAATTTATTTCGTTTTTTTATTTCCTTTTTGTTTAACAGTTTATTTCGTGAACAATTTTGACGTGATCTTATTCTATAATATAAGAGTTTCCAGAGAAAGTGCCCCTTGTAAAAAATTTTCGCTTGAATAATTATGTTTTTTCTAGCACTCACATTATTTTCTTTTTTTTTCCCGATTTGTGATATTATTTTAAATAAAATAGGACAATATTAATACTAGAAGGGAAAATTTTAAAATTGAAAGTTAGAAAACGATTCCAAGTCTTAGTTTGTTATAAAATCGTTTTCCCTAAAATCGTGTTCTTCTTTTTTCTTATTATTATTTTTGAATTAAATAAAGCGGCACAAAAAAACAAAAAATTTTGAAATTTGAAAGATTTTATTAATTTATTTATTTTATCGTTTTAACTTTAAAGCAGGGTTTGTTGATTTAAATCGGCTTGATTTAAATCACGATTTAAATCATGATTTAAATCAAATGATTTTTTTAAAAAAATCATTGATTTCAATCAACTGATTTTTTTTATATTGTTTTAAATCAACTGATTTATATGTATTGATTTAAAAAGTTTTAAAAAAAACAGTGTTTTAAATTATTGATACTTTATTAATTCTTTTCTAAGTTTTAAAATTTATTTTAAATAAATTTCTGCATTATTTAATTTTAGCTAACGAAATTACTTTCTTTCTTGCTATGTGTTAAATACCAAGAAAGTAACGCATTTGAAATTACATTCTTAAAAATCTTTTGATTCTTGAGATTGAAAGTACAGATTAAAGTAAACATTTAAGTTTTTTTCCTCATAATTTGTTTGCAGTATCTTTGACACAATTTGATTTTCTATGAAGAAACTTTGTGGGAAAAAAATTTCAATGAGTACATAGATTTTTTTTTTTAAATTTTTTTTAGCTTAACTTATCTATTTTGATATAGGATTAAAAATGGATATTTTAATATAAAAATATATAGATTAAATATTTATTTATTTTTTGATGAATCACTACATTTATAAACACAATCTGTTACATTTATTTTATCATTTTAAAAATCAAAAGAAAAAGAAAAGAAATAAATTTTAAATTAAAATTATGATTTGGTAATTGTAAAAGTTAAAATATTCTTTAAATTCTCTATTTCATCTTGTCTTTAAATTTCAATCATGCATTTGTTTCAAAATGGTTACTATGCTTTCAAAGCTATGTATTATAATGAAAAATTGTTTTAGATAGTTAGAGCTTCTAAAATATTCGTAGTTTTAATATTAATTTAATTTTGATTAAACATTTATAAAGCTTTTTTAGTCATAAACCAAAGTTCTTACAGTTTATTTGAATCAAAAAAAAATCTGGTTTAAATAATAAAAAAAATCGGATTTTTTTTTTTTTTTTTTTTTTTAAATAAAAAAAAAATTCACAAACCCTGCTTTAAAGTAATATTTTTGAATGTAATAAAAGAGTACTAATTAGAGAAACAGAGTTGAAAATTGAAAGTTAGAAAATATTTAAAGAAGAATTTCTTTGTCAGGTATTTATTTATTTGCTTAAAAATATTGCTTTTTTTAAATTAGACAAATAAAAACTTTTTTTTAGGTTTCAAAGTGTTAAGAATGTTTTGGAAGTAGCTCAAAATTCGGAAGCTTATTTTGCTTCAAAAAATTTTTGATTTTTAAAAAAGTGTCTTTAAATCTTGTTTCAATACAAAAGAGAATATAAAATTGAATCTAAAAAATATCTCGAAAAATCTGCAATTTATAATCTTCATCAATTCTTCTAAGAATTGTATCTTTCTTTTATTTTTGTTCTTTATTTATTTTCTTTCCTTTTTCGTTAAAATATTATTTTAAAATGAAATAAGGCTGTTCTAATAAAAGAAAGAAGAAGTTTAAAATTAAATGTTCAAAAATTATTCCGGAAATCTGTTATTTAAACGTCTGTTATTTAAATGACGTCAAAAAAAAGGCAGTTTTTCTTAGATTTCATATTGTCTTGGAAGTTTTCCAAAATATCTTTCAGCTTATTTTGAAATTTTTCTTGCTGAAAATATTTATGCAAAGCTTTCCTGTATTTTTAACAAAGGTGATAACTAGAGCCCGGATTTTGATGACCTTAAAAATCTCAATTAATGCCCTTAAAAAGTGCAAAAAATGCCCTTTAAAAGTGCAAAAAATGCCCTTAAAAAATGCCCTTAAAATGCGAAAATTGCGCTAAAAACGCCTTATGACATGACTTAAATAAAGTAAAAATATTGAACTAAAACAATTTTTTACTCTTTAAAATTATTTTGAGTCATTTCAAAAAATATAAAGCAATGCAATACTTGTTCTACGTTCATTAAAGTTTGAAAAATATGTTTTATATCCTAAAATAACAAAAAAAAAAGGAAAATATATTGACTCCAAAACATTTTCATTTTGTATAGAAACTTTAATGAATATAACAACTTCCATCTCATAATATTACTAAATATCAGAATTACATTGGATTATTAATTTTTTTTTAATATTTTGAAATGTAAACGAGCGTTTCTTGTCTGAAAGTTAATTTTTATACCTGAAGAAGCTTCTTTCAACGTCTACTGATGTTATTGGTGCGTACTTGAAAAAGACGGTCTCACTTACTGACAATTCTTCTTCAATTTGAAAAGATGTTGCTTCACCTGTTAATATCCTAGAGATCTTCTTCATTGTTTGGAAGCCAGTGTAATAATGAAAAATGATAAAAAATAATAAAAGTTGGAAAAAATTAACAAAAATTTTAAAAAATGCTTTAAAATGCAAAATATGCCCCAAAATTTAAAGAAAAATGCCCTATAAATCTAAAAAAATGCTCTAAAGGACAAAAAATGTCCAAAAATGCAAAAAAATGCAAATGTCATCAAAATCCGGGCCTTAGTGATAACAGTCTTAATTAGCATCAATCTAGAAAAAAGTAAAAACAACAAAATGATCTGATTTTAATTACTATAATTGTTTCCGTTCGTTTATAGGCTCATTTGTTAAAAACAATGTTTTGGGTAGTATTGATTATTAGTTAGAGATTGGTTTGTCAATTAAGCTGCAAATAAGTCTATATTTATTGATATATATTTTAATTTTGTAAATACGGGATTTCTTTTCTCTTATTTAATAAGTTTTAAATATGCCTTAGCCTATCCTTATTTAAATACTGAAAATATCCGTTTTAATTGTGAAAATCACTTGATGTTGGGTAAGCAATAATTTCATATCCGTTTTTTTTTTTTTTTTTTTTCTAGAAAGTTAATTTCAAATAAGGCATTGGTAGTTTAGATTTAAAAAAAAAAATCTTATTAAACTGTATTTTTAATTTAAGTTATCAATACCTTGTTTTCATATTATCTCGTTATAAGCATCTGTGAATTCTTTTAAAATATTTTGCAATATCTGCAATGCTAACAGTCATATTTATTTATGAAATGTATTTATTGTAAAGAACAATTTCAATCCAATTTTCTATTTAAAATCATTATTTTGTTTGCACTTTATTTCTTAAGACTGTAAAAAGTAATTTCAATCTCTTAATTTTTTATGATCTCATTTCCATTTAATTTCGTTTTAAGATTGTAAATAGTAATTTAAATTTCTTAAATTTTTTTGATCCCGTTTGCATTTTTGGTTTTTTTTTTTATTTTTTATATAAACTAAAAGGTTATCAATTTCTAAATTTTTATGATCTCGTCTACATTTTATTTCTTTATAAGACTGCAAAATATTTTTTGGATGCATATATATTTTTATTTAAATTATTATCTTTTTTGCATTTTATTTCTTTGTAAAACTGTAATTAATTCCTTAAAAGAAATTCGTTTTGAAAATTGAAACTAACGCTCCATTACTTAAAATTTATATTTTTGAAAAGTAATTTAAATATTTTTAATTAGAATTTTAAATATCTTACTGACGTTTTGTTTCGTTCTAAGACTGTACTGTAACTTATTCATACTTAATTTATTTATTCAGATTTTATTTTTTTCTATGAGTGTAATGTAGAATCTTTAAGTTATTTAAAAATAATTTACAATTTTAATAATAATTTAGATAATTTAGTATATAAATATATATAATTTATTTCTAAACATGTACAGTGAAACCTGCCAAGTTGACCACCCTTGTAAGTTGGGCACCTGCATAAGTTGACCTCAATTATCAAGAACGGAATTTTTCCTATATAATATAAAGAAGCAAAACCTTTGTAACCTGACCACCTGTCTATCTTGTATGTTGACCACTGAAATAAGTCAATTTTGTCTAGGAGTATTATGAAATTCTATTCTAAAACCCTCATTAGTTGACCAGAAAAAAAATTTCAGAAAATGTTCTGTCATTTTGCAATGTATGTTAAATTTTCACTTGTTTGGTGAAATAGTGTAAAAAGCTAATTTAAACCCTTTTGTGAGTTGACCATCTGGGGAAACTGTAGGAAGACTGCTTTTGCCCATTTCTTTCATTTATTCATTTAAAACTGGTGTGTTAGTTGAAAAGTTGCTCTTCCAGTTGCAATAGTGAGCAGATAGGTATGTAAGTGTAGTAATAACAGAATAAATTTTAAAGTGTTCAAAAAAAAATTTTTTTTTTAAAGTTTTCAAATTACATGTCTTCGTGTTCTGAAATTTTAAAAAATTATTTTTATTAAACACTTCACATGCATAACTAACGAAATAATTTTTAAAAAAAGTTAGTTAAATATTAGAATTATGTATATGTAACAAATTGAAGTTCATTCAGGTTTAAACACATTTCTTAAGATATTCATTTGGTTATTTGCTGAATAAAATTTTCAAGTCAAGTAAAAAAAAAAATAATTCAATATATAGCAACATGATATAGGAAATGAAAAAGTAAACAATGACTCGCTCCCTCTATAAGTTGACCACTTGTCTAAGTTGACCACTAAGACAATGCACCACAAGTGGTCAAGTTACACAAGTTTTACTGTATCTGTACGGTCCTTATATTTTCTAAATTATCTGTATTTTCAAATCCTGAAAGCTATATCAAATTAACCGCGTTAACTGCTAGATCAAATTGTAACAAAATCTTAAAATAGTGTATACTTCGTGGATATGCAAGGATTTTTTTTTTAAATCTCACTTAACATATTCTTTAACTATAAACTTTCTGATTATTGAATATAATAAAGAGAATAAATTTCCAACTTCTTTGTATCATATAGCAGTCTGATTTATTTATTACAAACTACAGAATGCTGCATCATTCTATATTCAATCAGTTTATGTAACTGATAGAAAAGAGAATGTTATCTAATTAAATGAGATGATTCTATTCGCCTTTTTAGCAAGTTGTTGATAAAAAATATGTCATCAGATATGTTATAACTGTTTTCACGCAATAATTTATTATTTGTGTAGTTCGTTGCACTGCTTATAACCTTTAATTTCTTAGACTTTAATTCGATTTTTTTACAACATAATGCATTGCATCAAAAACTAATGAAAGGATCATTTTTTAAATTCATAAACCTAATTTAATATTTTATGACTTGATGTAAAATTAACTTTTTTCTATAATATTTTATGCTAAAAAATTACTGATACTGTGAAAATGGTTATATATACATATATATATATATATATATATATATATATATATATAAAATTCACCACTGTAAGAAGCTTTCCTGCAAATTGAAAATCCTTGTAAGAAAACTACTTTTACAGATGTTTTCATTTGCTGATGATGACTTTTACGGATGATTGTAAACATTTTTTTCGATTTTTAAGGATTTTTAACGCATTTTTTATTGGCGTACTTTCCCTAAATATTTTAATCTAATTTAAGAGTAAGAAAAAGAAAAAAGTTTTTTGATTGAGTTGCCTTTAATATTTTATTTTATAATGAGTTTATCACTGACGAAGTTTTTCCGCCAACTGAGAATCCTTGTAAAAAATGTACTTTTGCAGATGATTTCAAACATTTTTCTTGTCTTTTTTAAGGATTTTTAATGCATGTTTTATTTGCTTACTTTCCCTAAATCGTTTAACCTAATTTGAAAGCAAGAGAAAAAACAAGTTATTTGCTTTTTTTGCTTTAAATTTGTTATTATAATATAAATTTCTCACTGCACGAAGCATTCCTGCCGACTGAAAATTCTTGTTAGAAAGCAATTCTTATAGAAGATTTCAAACATTTTTGTCAACTTTTGAGGATCTTAAACGCATATTTTGTTTTCTTACTTTCCATAAATCATTTAACAGATTATTTGCTGCGTTACTTTAAGTTTGCTATCATATTATGAATTCATCACTGTAAGAAATATTCCTGCAAACTAATAATTATTGTAAAAATGCAACTTTTGATTTTTTATTTAATTTTTTAAACCTCTTTCCTGAATTTTAGAATCTTTTACACAAATTTTATTGGCTTACTTTCTTTAAATATTAATCAACGTAATTTGAAACTTATAAAGGAAAATCTTTGCTTGATGCAATGGGAGGCTTTCCTGTGAACTGCGAATTCTTGCGATAAAACTACTTTTACAGATGAGTTAAACTTCTTTATTGACTATTGAAAATCTTTGTCGCAAATTTTTACTTAATTTGACACAAATCATTTAACTTAATTTAACACAAATCATTTAACTTAATTTAACACAAATCATTTATTTAAATTAACACAAATCATTTAACTTAATTCAACACAAATCATTTAACTTATTTTAAGCTTGATTAACTTATTAAATAAATTTAAACTTGATTAAACTGAAAATCTTTTCTTGATGAATTTATTACAACGGTATGCTTTCCTGTGAACTGAGAATCCCTGCGAGAAAGCCACTTTTACGGATGGTTTAAACTTCTTCATTGACTATTGAGAATCTTTGTCGCAAATTTTAACTTAATTTAACACAAATCATTTAACTTAATTTAACACAAACCATTAAACTTACTTTAAGCATGATTAACTTATTATTAACTAACTTTAAACTTGATTTGTCGGTGAAAAAAAAAAGTTCCGGTATTCCATTTGTGGCTCACTAACAAGTTAAAGAAGAACTTTCTAAATTTTGTTACCTTAAGCTACAACCACAGAAGAACATAAAACATATTTAAATATTATTAAAAATTGTATAAAAATAAAGAAATGTTTTTTTTTTCTTTTCCATTTAAAATATGTATCTAAACATTTAAAATGAGATCAAATATATCTTTCTTTTTAGTGTAAATAAAAATTAATGAACGGTATCTCAATTTTTATTTGATCTCATTCTTTTTATGCATTATTGCTTCAATTTTTTTAAAAATTTCACTCTACCTGCTTTTACGTGCTCCCTGACAATTATTAAAAATTCGGTAGTTTTTTAACCATAATGTTGTTCAATTTGCTGCAATCTGAATATATAGTGCTAAGTTAAACCCAAAAATTTTATTTCTTAAACTTTGGGGGTTTAAAGAGTACTTTTTGAATAACCGATTAAGTTATTGTAATTAGTCTTCTAATTATTCTTTTTCCAAACTGAAGCTATTATCTCCTATTTTAATGTTTGTATGTCTGAAAACGATAATGACCTTGGAGAATAAGTGGGGATGGACACCTTTAGCGCCATCTGTCATGTTACGATGAAAAAGTTTTGTCCTCTTACTCCCTCTCTAAAAAGAGTCATCAATCATCCATCCTAAACATTTTAAGGATGGATCCTCATAAGTAAGAAATAATTTTAAAAATACATTCTTTCCTGCTGATTATTAAGGTAATTGCCTCTCGGAGTGTTTGAAATCGCTTAGGAGGAAAGAAAAAACTATTTTAATTCTTCCACGATGATTATGACGTGAGTAATAAACCAGAAGCGATTAGGACTTACTTCTTAAACCGTATTTTTTTTATTTATTTTTTTTTCCTTCTCTTTCTGAAGCGCATAAAATATATAAAGAAATTTTCTAAAAAAGTTTTTTTATTTTCTTCATCTATATATATTTCGTTTATTTTTTTTCCATCCAATTTAATTCTTTTGACATACGACCATTTTACTTGTGTCCATTTTTCCGTGACCGACCATTCTAGTGTTCCGCTCGACCGGAGCCTGAGTTTATTCTTCGTCATCCCCCTTCCTTCTTCTACCCCTCATGAAGACTGACCCCTTTGGATATCGATCGGTGATCGAATCTGTGTTTAAGGGATCGAATATTGGGCGTTGGGGAAAATGCAAACAGATTTCGTAATCAAGAGTTGCTGCTGGTTCTGTGATTTCACCAGCAGGGTTAATGATGTTTTATTTTTAGTTGCTTCAGATTTAAATATTTGGGGAATATTTTACTATCTTTTGTAATGCATATCGTATTATTTATCCTAAAACACGTCATACGATTAAAAAGCTTGGTGAATAGATCTCCTGTCTGATATTTTATTTTAAAAAAATTGAGATTTCTAAATTTAAAAAAAAGTTTTTTAGTTTTATTTTACTACATTAATATAATTTTTAAATCTCGCAAACTTATGCACGGAGAAAAAAAATTGCGGTAAAATTACCATACTCTAGACGTTAAAGAAAAAATTTCTAGTAAAAAAAATCTGGTAATAAAATTAAAATATACGGCTTTTAAACCATTCATATAGTATCGGTTTACTGAAAATCGTGGTTTTCAAAATTATAGTTCTTTTTACCATTTAGTAAAGATACAGAACTGAAAAGAGAATTAAACCAAATAAATGATGCTGTATGGTATCATGATAAAAGTATGAAAATTTACCTCATTAAGAAAATTAACGAGTGTTATAAAACAACATTTTATTGTTAATTTCATATTTAATTATATACTTTATTGTTAATTTCGTTAACAATGTTTTATTCCTTACCAAAATCTCTACCAAAGTGCGCCATAAAAATTACCCTGCTTTTTGGTGTTCCTATGGAGCCAAAAACATGGTAGATTTTACCAAATTCTAGTATTTTTTTACCACACTTTTTCTCCCAATGTATGTAATGTCATTTAAATGTTTTCCAACTTTAATAAGATTCTAATCTCACTATAATATTGGGCAAAATAATCAATCTTAAACTTGATTTTACTATGCTATGGTTTAAGTGAAAATAAAACATAATTAATAATAAAACACGACACGGGTTAACACCGTATTGAGGCAAATTTGGATGATGTTATGCATCAAAGTAACGCTATAAAGAACAAACAACTGGTCTGGTCTAAATTGCACTTACGAAATACAGTTCATTTAAAATCACAACTATAATATTTTATTTCTTTAACTATCGATTAAAAAATTGTATTTTAAATCAAGTGTTTATTATCATTTCGATTTTTTTTAAAGAGAAGAGACAAACATATCTTTCCTCCCAGAATCGCAATTTTAAAAGCTTTTTGGTCAATGTCATTAATGGTATACTTTAAGCTAGTTCTTATCATCAAAAATAACTTACTTACAGAAATTTTAAAAAATAAATTGATTTAGATTCTGCTGGTTTTATTACGGGTATTGGTTTTTATAGCAATAACGTATTTATTTATGCCTATTCGATTAAGTATCGTCCTTAAAAAAAGTCACATTACCCACTCACAATACTCACTTAAAAAAAGTCACAGTTTCTGAAAATGAAAATAGTTTATGTTATTCAATTTTTCATTAATCAAGTTATTCATACACTGTTTTGTTTAGACTCATCAAAAAAAGCTCAGATAATACTTCTCCATACGACAAATAATTTAAAATTAAAACTTTGGTTCGAACTTAGGGCTGTAAAACTGGTTGTTGTTTTTTATTTTCATTGGAAAAACACCTTTTGAGACAGCTACCTAATTTATTACAGTGTTGCACGTTTTTCAAATAAATAAATAAACAAGTTTCAAAAAATTATTTAATAAAAAATTTTTGTTTATTTCCTATACATATTTGTATAGGAAAAGGTAAATTAACTTAGGTTTTAAAAGACAAATTTTAAGCCAAGTATTTTTAAGGGAATCTTTAACTGAAATTGAAAAAAGTATATAGTATTTTCAGTATTTAATTTTTAAAAAATAAAAGAAATTATTTAATTAATTATAAAAAAATAAAGTAATGTAATATTTTAATTAAAATTCTCTAATAGTATTTTTTTAAATCTTTAAGTGTGTACATGTAAAATATTTAAAAATCATAATTTCGGCTGAAAGAAAAATTTTGTCAAGCGGATATCAAAAACCAAAGGTCTCGATTTAAAGTGTTTAACATAGCATTTGCGATTCTGTGACGTGAGCAAGATACATTTCCTTAATCCAAAATAAGATCTCTTTCAACTTTTAAAATGTATCTTTTTTCCTGCATAACACAGGGAAAGAGAAATGTGGCCGAAAAATATGGATGATTCCTAGTTCTCGTTGTGACAGAAAACTAGCGAGAAAAGGTCCATCGACCGAATCCTCTGAACTGCAGAACACTTTCGGAATTGGTATATCTCTTTGGGAAGAGTGGGGCGCAAAGGCGGGTACGCCCCGAGGTGCCAGTTGTGACGGACGTTTCATCTCTGTCACTAGAATTCAGTGTCCAGCATCAGTCTTTGGCCGCCTTCTTGGAGCCTCCGCCACTGCTGACCCCTGGGGCAGAACAGTCAACGACAGATGCTCTCTTCTAAAAGCTCTTTCAAAATCCTCTCGATTATTTTTTTTTCTTTCCTTTTTTTAGAATAATACCGCCCTCAAAATGCACGAGTATTTGTTGCAATCACAAATGAATTTGATCGTTTGCTTTTATATTGCAACCCTTTAATCCCTCCTAATACTTTATATCTTCTATTACAATGTATATTTCTGGTTCAATCGAAGAAAAGAGTTATTTATGAAGGAAAAAAAAAATTTTTTTTTTGATGGTACTCTAGTAAGAAGTAAATATAGCTAATTGACGTCATGCGAATTCTGAAATCACGTGACATTAAGTACAATATGAACAAAAACTATTCCATCTTGTTAGTTGCCGAGATTTTTCAGTTTATAAGCAAAATTCCAGAATCAAAATTTTATATCGAATGTTATTTTTTTAATTTCAAACCGTTTAACTTTCCTTAATACTTTTTTCTGTTAGATTGTTTTTTTTTTTCCGAGGAAGTCAGGTAAAATGTATTTATAATAAAAAGAATATATTTTTCCAGTAACGATAAGCTGACCAGTGTCCTCAAAAACGAGATTATCTAACAGAAATATTTTTCTGTAATTGGAGGGATTAATTTTCGAATGTTCTTTTAAAAATTTCGCTACGAGTTTTTATTTATTTATTTATTTTTTTATTTTTTTTTTTTTTTCTAGACTGAACTAATGTTACGAGAATGCACGTGACTTTAAGAATGTTATGTAGAAAAAACGTTAGTATATCGAATCATTTCTGAATTATTTTCAGTGATTATTGGAACGTTTATCCTACTAAATTATTAATTGTATTTGAAATGCTGGTGTTCCAGTATGGAGTAATTACAACTAATTGACGTCACAAAGATGCTGAGGAGAAGTTGACAATAAGTTCAATCTAAATACGTATATTCCGTATGCGTTATATTATGTATGATGTAATATTCCGTATATTATAAAAATAAAAACTTAAATAACCCAGCAAGCCAAATTCCTGAATTATTTCAGTTTTTCATTGAATTTAATGTTTTATTAATTTAAATTAATAATTCCTTTGTCAGAAATATATTTTTGACTTCCAAATTAGCATGTTGTTGCTTTATTTATTGTATAAATTGACACTACAGATTAAAAAAGTTAAGCGGAAAACATTTAAGAAAGTTCAACGGAAAAACATGCCCAGTATACTTCTAAAATTGATTACTGTTTTCAGTTTAAATACATGTTACGGTTATTCGTATGTACAAAAAAAATAAAATTTCCTGCCATGCATCTGATGATTAAAGCTGTATTTTCCTGACAATTAACTACATTCTCTAAAATGCCATTTGGCATCTTTCTTCTATAATATCCTCAAATTCAATTTAAATCTTAATATTGTATTACCACTGTTAAAACATTATAGTAAATATTATCACATGCAATTGAAATTTTTAATGGACAGCAATCGTACAATAAATCGTAATTTAATATTTCTATCTGTTATTTAAAGTTTAATAAACAATCATACAAAATTTCTGATATTCATTGTGTATCGAAAATTTTAAATCTACTTTGAAAGTTTACATTGATTAATGCCTCTTGACTAACGTATTTTTTAGGTCAAAATTACCCTAATGAAAATATATGTCATACTTAATGTTTTGTAAATGGATAGTTCTATCTTTTATGAGTAAATTAAAATATTTGAAAACTTCACATTCAAACTTATGTAACAACTTCTAAGTTGTCTTTAGTTTTGTTTACTTACCGTTTATCTTTCGCATTTCCAATTTTTCTTTCTTTAAGCAAAATATTGTGACAATCTTTAAATTATACCAACGCAATAAATATAGATATAATTGATTTTTAAATCTTCCCAACATATAACACTATCAACTTACAACTATTTGTTAACATTGTTGTTGAATATGAATAATCGGATGATGTTAAATTACTTTGCGACTCCCATATCACACATTTCATTGATTAATGCGAAAATAAAAAATTTCAAAATCATTTAGATGACGATTATTTTGTTTTAAAGTTATAGTTCTTTCGAATTTTTACATTTCCCATTGTTATTTATTTATTATTTACAACTTTTACTAAAATTGTTACGATTACAGTCGAATTAGTATAGATTTTTTTTTATTTGTTTTATTTGCGATTTTTGATTACTAAATTTGCTCTTATTTCATTCAGTAGTTATATTAGTAAATAAAATTCTGAATAACTTACTTAGAACATGAGTAAAAATCGTTTTTAATAAAAAAATATTTTGAAATCAAAAAAACGGCCCGTTTAAGGGTTAGACGAAACCAAAATAATTCTTAAATAGGGATTAAATAAAACCGTGTGTCCAGTTACTAGTTTTAAAGCAGCCTAGCACTGTTGCCCCTCGAAAGCCTCATATACATTTTTTTCCGGCAATAGGGTTGGCCGTGCGTGGAAAACGAAATGCCTATCCCTAAAGAAATTAGCAGTCTTCTCGTCTGCATTCCTCACCTCCCTATACACCCCTCGATACCCACAATTTTTATTCTTTCTTACCGCCTGCTTGTTCTTTCTTCTCTCTCCCCCCCCCCCCCCAAACCTCCTATAACTTACTTCTGGAATATTTTATTCATTCGAAAAACAACGTTTTCGTTTATATTTAGTTGAAGCACAATATTTTAAATTCCCAAAAAAAGTTTTAGAAAATATGTATAAAGTATAAAAAAATTTATGCAAACCATTTCGCTGACCTTTAGAATTATTTATAATAATTATGTGAATTATTATTTTTATAATTTTTTATCATCAAACTAAGTAAATAAATTAGTATGCAAATTCATCCATTTCAAAATCAAATCAATGCATTAATAAACTTAAAATTGTATTGTTGGTTTCGTTTCTTTATTTAATTTTTTAATTTCATAAATAAAACTTCGGCTGTTATTAACTACCACAATGAAAATGTTAAAATAACCTTGATTTTGGCTTTCCTATCATATTCAATGTTTTTTTATCACGCTTTGAATTTATACCACTTCAATTTGCTACTAATATTTGTACAAAAACAAAAATTATGAAGTTAAAGATATCTTAACGATAAATAAACAAAACAGATCATTGAAGATTAGCCAAATTTAGGTTAAAACTGAAAGCTGTAAAGATAATAAAAATAAATTATATGCTTATTGATTTTCCGTTGCTATTAACTTAAGTTTAGTCTCCAATCGACCGAAAAGCTAAAACAACTAAAGCGAATAGTTTTGTAGAAGAATTTAAAAGTTTGTTTACATTTTTTGTAATACGATATGTTTATTACGTATTCCATGTGCATATTTTTAGAAGCTTAAGAACTGCCAATTCTTAAGGTTGTGGCGCCCTCTCTCTATTCTAAAGTAAACTAAAATATGTTTTTTATTTCTCAGTACTTATTTATTAAAAGTTTATAATACAATGTTGTATTTAAAATGTGGATAAATATTTTTGAAAAACACTATGCATTTAAATTTTGCCTATTTTAATTAAAAGCAAATTTACATTTATTGGTTTGACTGCTTATTTACTGTTGTATTTCACGGTTTTTATTTAATTCTCTCTTCTTAGTAATGGAACTATTTTACTTACACTTTGCATTTTCGATTATTACTATTCATTGATGACTAAATTTAAACCAATAATAAGTTTTAATTTACATCTAAGTATCATTATAAATATCTTAATTTCAATATATATAAGCAAAACAAAAATAATGCTTGGTATTTATTTGATTTTTAAAATAACGATTTAAATTTTTTTATTCTTAACCATGATTAAATCTCATCTAAGGATAGTAATCTACATCTAGATTTCTTCAACGAACATTGAGATAAAAAAAAAATATTTATATGTTAATATTATTTTATTTTAAAAATTAATAATTTGATGGAATTGTCGAATTGAATAATTGACGAAAAAAATATTAATATTTTGATAAATTGAATTGAAATGAACTATTTGATGAATCGATTTGATTTAATTCGACGTTAGTTACTATTTTTGTTATTTTAAGTTTTAAATTTAATTGTTATTAATTTATTGCTAAGTATCTAATATAAAAGAAATAAAACTTAAAAATATTTTTTTTAAAAAGTTACTGAATTTTTATTTTGAAGAGAAAGCAATTCGAAAAATAAAAATAAGTAAATTAATTCCTTTGTGAAAACATTAACAGTGATGTAAACTTTTATTGCGTTGGTGGAATATTAGAATTCCCATAATAACTTTCAAGAAATCGATCGTTTTCGTTACAATTTGATTTTTTTAGGCTAATTCTCTTGTATGACAGTTCTTGCTGTATGATCAGCTTCATGAATAACAGCTGCAGCCATAAAGACATCCTATCAACTTCTTGCGCGCTTTCTTCTACTTTTTTTTTTTCAATGTTATTTTCTATTTTTGTCATATAACAAACGTGAATACATTTTGAGCTCCGTTTATTTCGTTCGACTTTGTTTTACAATCCACAAAAAAGAAATTAAATCTCGCATCGTTCATTTCCTCTTGGAATCTTTGGTTTGTCTTTAATCATGCAAGTAAGGGATTTTATTTAAATGCTATCAAATTGCATTTTCCTTCTTTTTAACAATACGTTTATTAAAACATTTATTTCGTAATTAAATTTAGTTTAGGTGATATTTAATTTTTCAATCTTATTTGTATTCATGTGAAATTTAAACTTTTGTTTTATTAATAAGCAATGAAAAACTAAATCGCGCATCATATATTTACAATAATAACTTTAGAAGCCTAAGGCTTTGGTTTGTTGTTTAAACAGTATGTATGGTTATTGTTTTGTTAACTGTTGTTGGAATTTTCTGTATTTTTATTTTATAGTACGTTACATCAAGTATTTATTTAAAGTTTAAACGAGGTCTTACTTATTTTAGTTAGTGCTAAAAAAAACTTCATTTATCATGTATATAACATTTACTTTGATTAAAATTATTTATTGCTTATATATAGTTTCAATTTTATTTTGACTAAAATAAGTTATTTGTCATATCAAGTTTAAAATTTAAGTAGAATAAAACTTGTCTATTTGTCTTATAGAAGTTTAAACATTATTTTGATGAAAACTTGTTTATTTTTCATATAAACTTTATTTTGACTACAGAAAAATATTATTTGTCATATAAGGTTTAAGATTTACTTAGATTAAAACTTATCTGTTTCTCATATAGAAGTTAAAACATTATTTTAATGAAAACTTATTTCTTTCTCATATAAAGTTGCAAATTTATTTTGGCTGCATTAAATTTATTTGTTATATAAATTTTAAAATTTACTTAGATTAACACTCATTTATTTGTCATGTAGAAATTTAAACATTGTTTTAATTGAAACTTATTTATATATTAAAGTTTTATCATTCATGGCAGGTTTAACTTTAAATTCTGATATTTCCGTTGTTATTATTCGGAATTTTTTAATTATATATTTCTTTTCAAAAAAAAAAATATTTCCTTTAAAATAAAACCACGTATATTGTAATGAGTCTGAAAATGTATTTTGTTTAAAATGGAATTTATCGGTTATATATTTGCTTCTAACACCGCGTAAATTCGTTTGAGAAATTAATAAGAAATTATATTCTAATATAATGAATAATAAAATTAATTATCGATTTCGTAAAACGTAACTTCATTTTCTATGTTGTTCATTTTTAAAACTAAACATTTCACTTTAATTTTAATATTTTTTTTATAAAAAAATGTACAAGTTATTATTTTTTGCTAAAAAAAAATTTTACGCTGTTGTAGCTTTTAAAACCTAATTTTTCCCGCCAGTAGTCTTTTCTTTAAAAGATTGAACATTCCTGTTAATGAAAAATAATAAAAAAAACACCGAGGTAATTACAACAGTAATTAAATTTATAGAGTTTGTAAAAACTAGCTACATTTCGTAAAGAAAAATTAATAATAATAGTTGTATAATTATGAGTATAACTCATAATATGTGTATAATTATGAGTATAACTCATATTAGTATGGTTATACAGTTACGTAATAATTAATTTAGAGAAAATACAGAGGCTGGAGAAAATTATGGACTAACTCCATGCAAACAATCTTTGTTTCAGTGGCAAATGTTTTAGAAAGTTTTACATGACAAAACTCTTGACACAGTTTCAAAGATCTTGCTTGAACCTTTTTAAAAATGGTGTCAGATTTACCCATGCAAAATTCAAATCGACCAAAGTGAGAATATAAAGTTTATAACTTATTTCTAGCTTTAATACAGTATACTTTCAATATTCAATTTTGAAATCATTCTCCCGGATTGCAATATTTATATTAGAATACTGTTAGAATTATAGTGGTACTGAAAAAGGAAAAAAACCTTTGAACTTCCTAAGCTCAATTTGGTCGATGTAACTTTTGCATGAGTAAAACTAGAGCTGCAAATTGGGCAATTGGCGACTATCTGGTAAACATCTCTAAGGTTAATCCGAAGACATGCCATCACAATTTAGATCCTCTGCAAAGCGGATTCTTTTACCGTTTTGGTTGCCCAACAACCTGCGCGCAAAGTCAAGCACTTTACGGCAGAACAATTTGACGACGACAGATACCGCATACCCTCTGTCAATTCACAGACTGATCAAAATGGTCACCCATCCGCACCTTGAATTCGGTGATTTACTGGGAACCGTGTCTTTATGATTAATCCACCGCGAGCAGTGGTTGCTCAGGGAATAGAGCGTTCGCCTCTCAATGAGGTGAACCAGGTTCAAGATACGTATTCCGCACCCGGCTCGCACTGACCCCATTGCTTGCGTAAAATATCATCAGTGGTAGACGAATCATAGGTTAGAGTCCCCTTGCCGTCAGACTAACCGTGGGAGGTTTTCGTGGTTTTCCTCTCCATGTAACGCAAATAAGGGTTAGTTCCATCAAAAAGTCTTCCGCGAATTCAAAATTTCTCCCAATATTTAATCTCGGAGTTCTCTTGTCTTCAGACTTGGGCTCAAAATAACAAGGCTACGGAGTTGAACATCGGTAGTCATAAATTCAAAATTACGTCGGCTGTTCAACTGTGGTTATAAAATGAAATAAAATTACTCCACTGCGGGACAAAGGACTGTTTTTGAAAATTAAATTAAGAGAATTAAAAGCATATTTAGTTTTTTTTTCCCCCGTTGTCACCTATTCGGTTCAGAGAGGAGAGGCCTCTTGACAATTTGATAAATGTTATAAAAAAAAAAAAATATGATGAAAGATCAAGTATCGCTACTTTTTTTTTAAAAAAAAATTCACCTATATATTTAAAGTTTTCCGTAATCACCGCCCTTCATACATATTTTCAGAATCCTTTTCTCGAAATAAGGTTAAAAAAAAAAAAAAAAAAAAAAAAAAAAAAAAAAACAGTTTCAATGTGGGTATCAAACTAATATTTAGGGGAGAAAAAAAATTTTTTATCAAATTCGGACGAAACATAAGCGAGCAAGGCGATGTATAAAAAATCAAAATTTCCTCTTTTTAAATTAGAAATTATTTATGGTGAAATTTTAAATTCAAATCATATGTTTGTCGTTTTAAGTAGAGAATTGAATTTCACTCTTAACTTAGAATTTAGTGTCAATATTTAAATCATACCAAAAAAGAAATTTAGTTTTTGGTTTGAGGCTCAAATTGAAAATTTTTAAATATTTTATGTGTTTAGCATTTAAAAACTTAGTTTGACATACTTCTTATGGAAAATGTTATTGCGTAGTCTTAATTATTTATTTTTTTTTAACTTCGAAGAAAATAATTTTAAATACGTATTTGTTAGGAAACCTTTTCGGTATTTTCTCCTTTTTATTAAATTCTTCAAAATTCAAAAGATGGGGGCAAGTTTTTCGCCAGATTTCTTCGATGAGTAGCATAAAAACTAAACAAAATTATAGTTTCCGCAAAATATTTTAATGAAAAATACTTAGGTTTAAGCCATGATGGCTGACGGGAACGGGTAATCGCCTCCTAATGAATTAATCGATAAGAGTTCCAGCTTGCACCAACCACAATTTTAATAAAAATAACCGCTGTGTTTGACGAATTAGAATACCCTTGCCGTCCTGCTTATTATCGAATATTTTCGTCATTTTCCTCTTTATGTAGCGCATAACATAAATGCGGGTTAGTTCCTTCAAAAAGTCCTCCATGAACGCAAGTTTGTCCCAATTCTTTGCCCTGGAGTTCCTTTGTCTTCTAAGCCTGGTTTAAAATTACAAGACTATGGAGGCAAACATTGATAGTCGTAAACCCAAAATGAGACAACTGTTCAACGCCGTGCATAAAATAAAATATTTAAGTCAAGCTTCTTTCAAGCTTTAACAGAGTGCGTAGCGTTTTTAAAAAAGTGCTTAATTTTCCCTTTTTCAAAATGAGATTTTTCCTTTACTATGTTGATTTTTGCTTCGAATTATACAAAAGCGTGCTTTTCACATTGTTCTAATCAACATTTTCACAATTAATTCAACCCCAATCTATTTCGGCGTATTGTCAGTCCCTAGCGTATGAAAACGCCATTCGTTTTACGTGGTTCAAAATTTCATGAGTATTGACAATTGTCAAAAATAACGCCAAAAGTTTTTTTTTTTTCTTTTTTTTTTTTTTTTTGACATGGCGGTTAAAATAAGATAAAACCGTCAATTGTCAAAAACTTTCCAACCCTGCCTAGTTGTATTTTTTTAAAGTGCTTAAAAATATTTTTTGAGTGCTTTAAAGGTGCTTATTTTTTGTTGAATAATTTGGCAACGCACCCTGTTTAAATCAAGCAACTCAAGCTCTTTCACGCCAGCATAATTTTTATTGTATCATTTATGTCTTTTATTTCACACTTAAACTTTTAATGAAAATCATTATCCTTAGCTTAACACAATTATTAAAATATCAAAGATACAAAGATATACTCAACTTTTACACATTTTTAATCATTATCATTATTTTATCGATACATGCATTTTATAACTATAATTTTTTAATATGTTAGCATGGTTGGATGACATCGATTTCAAATAGAGACGCTTTCAAGCTGATCAAAACTGATACATCATAATCCGTCATATCTGAATCCCCCAAGTGTCTGAATAGCAATAAGAAACTCCCCTGCTATGCCCCCCCCCCCTTACGTCTTCTGCCCTGTCTTGGTTTCGAGTGGACAGCTTCATTTTTCTTCTTCCGGATATTCTCAGAATCGGATAATGAATTTTATTAATGGATCAGCTTTAAGAAAACAAATATTGTTCGATTATATTGAATTTCCATATTTTGATTTTAGTTACTCTAATAGTTTATTAATTTCTAATTAATTTCCTGACTGCGTAATTTTAACTGCATTGTTCAGAGCTTATATTGCCTTACTTTGTATATTACATGTGGGTATGTTGCTTTCTTTAGAACAAATAATTTTGTAGAGCGTCACAAATTTATAAACGTTATAATTTTAATGAATATATATATATATATAAAAACGAGGTTTTGATTAAAAATTGTGAATTTACTTATTTATGTAGTAATTAAATTTTGTTACGAATATCGCTGAGCCTGATTTTAAGCATATATGGATATTGACTGATCATAAATCTTCAATCCAACTCATAAATAACTGTAAGAATGTTGCAGTTTTGAAAATAATCCATAAGTTTTCAATGGATTCCGTTTCATTTCGGAATTAATGGTAACGAGATAGTGAACTCATTGACCGGAACTGCTTCATTAAAACCTACACAATCAGATTTAACTCTCACTTTCTATGAGGTATTTGCCGAGTATAAAAAAAAAAACGCAATTGATTCTCTGGAGGGTTCCTCCTATTCATGATTGGTATTCTAAAAACAATGCCCTGCTTTTTGAGGTACTTGAAGCCAGCAAACTTGTATATCACGCTTTGCATGTGGTCACTTGAGGTTATCTCTTGGGGTAAGGTTGTATAGGAACAGAGGAGTTTTAGTGATCGCACAAAGTGGCCAAGAATGGATCAATAATGCTCAAAATATTGTTCAACATTGAAAACTCTTTGTTATTTCGCTTAGTGCACCATTTTTAATAACTCTGAACTACTTGCTAATCCACTGTCATATTCCTTGCGTTGACCATATTTTATTGCATAAAATTCAAATATTGTGTAAAGTTTCGGATGCACTTTATTTTTATTGATCTTATATGGCTGTTTTAAAAATCGGCATCACTTTATTTTTACTTCACATGAGATTTAAATTCTGGTTAAATTGGCCTAGTTTAAATTCTGATTTGGATAAGTTTATTTACATTGATTTTCCCTCATTTGTATTATCTTTGTAAGAAAAATTCAAGTTTTATGTTTTCTCGTAAGGTGTGGATAAAAATGTACGCAACAAGAATGATTACTTTTACTTACCTAGATAAAACACACAATTCTAACTTGTAACTTAAACCAGACATTCAATCTCTTCAAATCATTTAATCAGCAGTTCAATCTTTTAAAGCAAATGAGCTCTCTTTCTCTAGAAGTGCAACTCATAAAAGCTATTTAACCCCCAATTCAATTTCTAGAACTCATTTTATCTATAATTCATTTGGATACTTGCAAGTAACGTTAGGTGTAGATCAGCCAATCAGGTTCGGCACACAAGCGTGACGTCGCTTGCAAGTATGCAATTAAATTTGCGTGGAAATAAACCCTAACTTAAATCTGTAGCGTTCTCGCTATGCACAACCAACCTTGTGATTAGCTGCGAGTACCCAATTTTGAAAAATATTTTATTCCACATTTCAATCTCTCAAAGTTATTTCACTTTTAAATTCCCATCAAAGTTAATGAATCCTTTATCATTTGGTCAATTTACATCCATTCAATTAACAATCCTCTAATTTAACAAGCTATGCAACTATCTAGTATTTAAAAATCTTAAACTTCCCGTAATTTAGTCCATAAAAATTCCAATTATTTGCTTGTTAATTCCAATTTCTTCCAATTAACTTGCTTGTTGTATCAATCAACGAAAATAAATTTTTATTTTTTATAAGTACATCCAAAATGTTTCAAGAAAACCAGCTAATACAGAATCCTATAATTCAGTTTCGTCGTGTCGTCAAATCTTCTGTATCTATTTCTTATAACAATATGAATTATGTACGTATTTCTTATATATATGCAACATTGTATTACCCGTGGTGCGTAACTTCACGACGCATTCAAAATAACATTTTTAAAAAAATTTAAATCCTGGTGTGTTTTTGAATTTTTAGTAATTTTATAAAAATAATTACAGAAAAAAAAAACTTTTTTTGCACCGTAAAAACGTGGCTTCTCTAACCAATGCAGTGATCAGACGCTATAAAATTCAAATCCAATCCAAGCACCAATAAACCTTGACGTTCTGGGTTATTTTCTATTGTTCCGAATAGCCTTTACTAGAAGAAAAATAGTTCATGCTAAGTTCGTGTCTTTCCATCACATTGGAAGTTATGCAGAAGATAGCTACCCAAATGTTGTTTCCCATGCGGAATGGGCAACACACGAAGTTTTACTAAACAAAACAGCAATCCATCCTCAAAATGCATTTTCCAAGAGGTCATCCGATCTACTTTGCCTATATCTTCCCTCTCTGCTTCTGGAAGGAAAAAAAACCAAGACCCATTCTTCTAGTTCTTGTTCGCTCAATGTAGTACCAATCTCGCCTTCTGCAACCGTGACAGATATCTACAGGAAGCTATAACTGTGCATCCTGATCAACTCCCATCTTATGGTGCACCCCCGAAATTACCCATCTCCCCCACCCTACCTACCTCCCTTTCTTTTTCCTCCAAATCACCGCTGGATGGATAATAGCTCCCTTCGGTGATCTTTCCATCCCCATCCTCCCACGCTCATATACACACGCGCACACTTGGCAATCAACCTGGCGCGAGATAAAAAGAATCTCCTCTTCTTATTTTCGTATGGGTCACTCTCTGGTCGGTTTCAAAATATTTTGCGTTTCGACCACCCCTACTTTTGGAATGGGAGAATAGAAAGGAAAGAAATACCCCATCTACCACTGTTTAATGTGGGCCAGAAATGCGTTTCTATAACTGCCCTACCTGACACAATGTTTCCTTATATGTCCCCTCCCCCTTCTATCTGTGCCATTCTTTCTTCTTTTTTTTTATTCATTCTCGTCTCTCCTTTCTTTTTTCTCGGCCATCTTCTGTCTATCTAGTTCAGCGGAGCAAATGGCCCCGCGGGGCCCACCGTCGACACAAGAAATCTAAAAATCAATTTCGGCCAGAGTGCGTTTTGCACTTTCATTCTCTATGATTGATCTGACATGGACAAGACATCGCCGGCCAGGGGGCCATTCAAGCCCGCTCTGGATGTCCAAATTTAATTTGCTGCCGGACGCTGTGGCGTGCATTAGAAGTGGCCTTACCCCCACCCGCAACACCAATCCTCCTCTGTGTTTCTCTCACCCTCCCGTCATCCCCACTGTGATCTTGGTGCTCCGTTTGGAAGAGGAGAGAAAATGATAGAAGTTCTCTCGCTTCCATATTTAACGCTTCTTTTTTGTTCGATTGCTACTCTTCTCCCCACTGACTCTGTTCCCCATTCTGCATGATAATTAAGAGTTCCTCAATATTTTATCCATTCTGTTACTAAATTTATGCAAAAAAAAAATTTTAGTTACCAAAACAAAGAAAAAAATTCTTGTAATACTCTATATAAATGCGTGTATGTATTAAATATTTTTTCGTTAAATGTTTGTTTTTAATAGAAAAAATATAATTGCGATAAATTATCCTTCCCGATTTTACAATATAATTAAAAATATTTCTACTCTTTCTTGTTGTGACGCTAATTTTATGTATTTAAAAGTCCCACCTATCAAAATAGAAGAATGAGAATTTTTTGAATAGTTTTTTTAACTTCTTCTTTTAAGGCACTACAGCCTATTACAGGCCAATACCATCTCAAGTAGTCTTTGATCTTATCCGCAGCAAGGCTCTTCCAGTTTCTTTTATTTATTATATGAAAGTCCTTCTCCACGGTGTCACTTAATATGTGGTTTTAACCATTTTCTGTTTCCCATGGGATTAGTGTATGTGAGCTTTTATACTGTGTTTGTATTATAAGATCGGAATAGATATCCTGGCCATCGTAGGCTATTGCACTTTATGACTTAAACAATATCAGGTTGCTTGTACTATTGATAAATTCCAAAGTTAAACAAGGATCTCCAATTATTCTCATGGACTCCACCAAATATTTTCTTCAAAGATTTTCCATTCAAAGGTCAATGATTTATTTTCATGTAACTTGGTTATTGCCCAGCATTCACTGCGATAAAGCAGAATAGATCGAATAAGTGTCTTATCAATATTAATTTTTCATTTTAAACTTAAAAATCGAGATTTCAGTTGGTTTTTGAGACAATTATAGCATTTATGTGACATGGCGTGCCTGTTAGTCTTTTAACTTAATAATTTAATTTTTATATTTATAAATGAGCGTTTATAAATGAAATATTTGATTTTTAAAATGAAATTCTCATTAATCATGAATCCCATCTGAAATGTTTAATTTATGGTATTCATTATTTCTCTAAATATTGTGGCAAACTCTAAATTAACATTAGCTAGCTCTAAACATTAAAGTACTCATAAGTTAAATTGATCAAACGATAATAGCAAAGTTTGCAAGAGTTTTAATTAATGATTTGTATTTTTAGCCTATTTGATAAAGTAATCAGCATTAGAAGCAACAAAAAAAATTCTTTTTTTATGAAATTAGGAAGGTTTTTTCTGATTAATTATAATATAAAAAATATAAAACTTTTAGCATTTTGACATATTAAGTTCATAATATTAGGTAATATATTAAGTTCATAATTTGTATTTTAAATGTCTTGAATTTTTTTTTAAAAA
This sequence comes from Parasteatoda lunata, assembly GCA_949128135.1. Lineage (NCBI taxonomy): Eukaryota > Metazoa > Arthropoda > Arachnida > Araneae > Theridiidae > Parasteatoda > Parasteatoda lunata. The sequence continues at coordinate 84,275,943 of OX421975.1, forward strand.
AAAAGCTTGAATTATTTTTAAAAAGATCTCCATTTTATAAAATAAAAAATTGAACTTTATAAGTGAGTTATTTCGTTTATTAAATATCAAAGATTTTTTAACTTTTTTAAAAAATTTCTACTTATTTATTTTGGCTCTAAACTTCTTAAATACTCTTATTGATTCCTGAATTGCTACGTTTCTTTTAATACACACACATATATATTATGTTTTGTATCAAAGAATTATTTGGCGTAGTATTTTTCCAACCGTATCACGATTAGATTATAATCGCTTATATTTGTTTTATCAGATTAAGTTCATTGATTTTTTTTTCCATTCTTCTTTAACAATCTACACACGTGCAGAGTAGATACATGGTAATAACATAAGGGTTTTTTTACGAAGTGCATGGTAATAACATTCACCGACTAATCTATGCATGTAATAAATAATTAATAATAATTCTAATGTTATTTTCTCAGACGTTGAGAAATTGTATGATAATTCCACTATATCTGTATATATGCAATAAATAAGCAATAATAATTTCAAATCACTTTTCTCGGATGTTGAGAAACTGTATGATTACCCCGCTAAATCTGTTACGTGTATTTACTGTTAAACAAAATTCTTATTTGCGATGCGTAAATATCTTATTATTTTTCTGTTAGAAATTTTAGACCGTCTTGATTTATATTATCATACTTCATATACTTTATTACATGGCACTGTAGTTCATCTTGATTCGGCTGAACTCTTTTTTTAGAATGAAAAGTTTAATTTCATAACAAAGTGAAACAAAAAAAACAAAAAAAAATTCTTTAATTTTTTCAGATACTGATTAAGCATTTATAAAAACATTCAACATTTTACGCATAATATTGGGCAAATTTGCCGCAACCTAATACAACCTTAATACATAGAATCCATTCATGGTTCCTTTTACGTTGGACCGTAACATCCATAATTGAACCATAGTTGTAGAAACCATTGTAAATGAACCATAGTAGAACTATAGGAAGCATGAAGTTTAAGGTGCTTTAATCGATATTGTTGTTACAAACATGCTCCTAAAGTTTTAACAGTGTTATAACATCAATTTTGACGACTTTGAATAGTGTATTGAGGTATCATTCATTAAAACATTTAACATTTGGCGCATAATATTGGGCAAATTTGCAGTAACCTAATACAACCTTGATACATAGAATCCAACCATGGTTCCTTTTACGTTGAACCATAATATCTATAATAGAACCATAGTTGTAGAAACCATTGTAGTTGAACCATAGTAGAATTATAGAAAGCATGAAGTTAAAGGTGCTTTAATCGATATTGTTGTTTCAAATATGCTCCTAAAGTTTTAACAGTGTTATAACATCAATTTTGACGACCTCGAATAATGTATTGAGATATCCTTTTTTATTATTATTTTAACTTAATAAAATGCTTGTATTCACTTAGAATTTGTTCCTTCACATATTAAGTGGACAAGATTCACTTGACTGGAAAAATATGTGATTAAAAAATTATATTTAACGAAAAAAAATCTGAAAGATAATTTTTTATACTTTAACACGTTTAAATATTCTTAAAATTATAATTTTAAAAAAAAGCTGAATAGCTTGGGACTATTATGTCTTGGATAATATAATAAACAGCATTTAAATAAAATCTTTTAATTCTTCTTCAAAAACAGATGTCAGGAGGGAGCTGTCATTCATATCTAAACCTCGTGTGACTGTTGTATCTTGAACAGCTTTTAAACAAAATCTAAATCATTTCCCGATTTTTCTTTCTCGAAAACACACGTCAGAAGGAAGTTGTCCGTTCAAACCAAGGTAGCGTATGACTGTTATGTCTTGGACAACCATGGATAGCTTTAAGCAAAATCTCAATCATCTCTCGATTCTTCCTAGAAAACGAGACATGTCAGAAAGAAGTTGTTCATTCAAACCACGTTCTTCTATGAATGTTATGTCGATTATAAAAATTTTCAAACAAAATCGCAATCCTCTCTCGATTCTCCCTGAAAACTACAAATCAAGAGGAGGCTGCCGTTCAAACCTGGGTCTCATTTGACTGTTATGACTTGGGTAACCATAGATAGGTTTGACAAAAATTCGTAATCAAATCTCAAACAAATTCTCAATCATGTCTCTATTTTTCTTTGGAAACAACACCAGTCAGATGAAAGGTGTTCATTTAAACCAAGGTTGCCTATGACTGTTATAGCTTAGATAACAGTAAAAAACTTTTCAACAAAACCATTATCATGTCTCGATTCTTCCTCAAAAGCACACACGTCCGAAAGAAGTTCAATATGACTGTTATACCTCGGGCAACCATGGGCAGCTTTAAATAAAATTTCAATTATCTCTCGTTTCTTCCTCAAAAACAACACACGTCAAAAGGTAGTTATCCATTCAAACCTAGGTGTCCTTTGACTGCTATGTCTTAAGTAACTATGAACATAACAGCCAGGACTGTTTCTTATGTCTTGGATAACCATAAACAACTTTTAAACAAAATGGCAATCTCTCCGTTGTTCTTCGAAGTAATAGGCAAATGAATGGGATACAGTGTCTAAAATCATATACGGGTATTTAAGGAGTTTTATTTTAATGAAATACAGAATCTACTTTCTTTGTCATTCTACCTGGAATAAAAGAGGCGCCGTAATCAGCGCCATGGACAAAAGAGCGTGGTCACCTGGACCACCCGCTCCTTTGTTGAATTCGGGAGGAGAACACTGGACATAGGTCAGTCGTTGCTACCGGTGGAACCAACAATGGAAAGCGAGAATACATTTCCCCTCCATCAGAAACATCTGTCGCTCTGATGTGGAGATCTAGATGAAGAGTATATATATCTACCAAACTCCCATCTGGATATTTAGGAGAACACTGGTATATGCGTAGATCTAGAAAATTACATTTTTATTACATGCTAGCCGACCGATAAAAGAAAAAAATAGTAACAGTAGTGGTTTAAAAGATATTTTCAAAACGTAATTATCATATTATAAGTGTATGTTAACACTTATTCAGCAAGATATATAGCCCATTTACACATCTATTTTGTCTTCTACTGTTTCTCCTTTGAATTGTACAAATCAGTTTCAGTATGCAGATGTTTTGTCTGTTTACTTGTCTACTCTATCTTCTACTGTTTTTATATTGAATTGTACAAAACAATTTCAGTATTCAGACGATATTTAGACTATCTTTACACATCTAATCTTCTACTATTATTCGATTGAATTATACAGATCACTTTCGGTATTCAAACGATATTTTGTCGGTTTAAATATCTATTTTACATTCTACTGTTTTTCCATTGAATTGTACAAACCAGTTTAATATTTCATATGATGTATATTTTTTGTTGAATTTAAATGTAAGCAGCTATTCTTTAGTTACGCTATATGGCAAAGTTTAGGCAATCGTTCTAGGGTTTAATGGAAATATATCGTCTGATAACTATCAGAAGATGTTTACTTTGTTTATTCCATATGCTCTAGTTTGTGTATTATTGTTTCATTGAATTCTTCACAAACGCCCAATTTTTTTCCTTGGCTAAGTTCTAAGCATGCAGTTAATTTGATTTAGATGTTAAAATAATCGAGTTGCCAGGTAAACTATCAAACGATATTTTCTTTGTTTTTTCCAAATGCTTTTGTCTATCCATTATTTTCCGTTGAATACGTCACAAGCATTTAGTTGAGCTATATAGCATGTAGTTAATTTGTAACACCGATGTAGTGGGTAACATAGATATATGGCCAGGTAACTTTTTTTGTATATTCTTTGGTTGGTTCTTCGGTTTTCTGTTGAATTCAACATAAACACCAGTTTAATTTGTCAGTTAAGTTATATGGCATGTAATTAATTTAAAAGCAATCTCAATATCTTGTCCGATAACTGAATGTAGACTCTTTTGTTCAGTATGTACTATGCATGATCTCGTTATTGAATAAAACGTAAATATCAGTTTTGTTCTATAATTAAGCTTACGCAAGCTGTATCATATATTTATATGGCAATAAACCACGTATGGATGCTAATTGATCCTCTAAATAGTGATCATACCCAAGAATCTTTTATTAAAATTTTTCTTTTGGTTGGTCATTCCTTATTCAAAATATATATATTTGTTATAAAATCTTTTTTATTGAAAATTCTGTTCGACTTACATTGCTTTTCTTCTCATATTTTTCCTCCAATACGCATCTGTGGATATATATTCGAATGTTGAGGATATGGTGAGGGGAGGTCAGGAGAAGTCCACCTACGTCAAAAGTTGTAGGAGTTAGCTGGTCCATTAGTCATAACTCAAAGAAAGCGAACAGTAAAGGGGGTGTCGTTGCATTTGTAGAGATGCGGGGGTTAAGTCTTCAGTTGTTAGTATGATGTCTAATGTAGTGAAAGGTATATTGTTATTTTTCTTTATTTTGTATTCTTACCAATCGTAACTTTCAAAGAGGAGAAAAATCAATCCATAACTAAAAAATGCAGTAGAGCTTTTTACTTGACTTCGCTCAGCACAGTTGCTTTTGTTAAAGTGCTTTAGGTTAACTATTTTTTTTTCATAAATTGGTTAATTAAATAGTTTTTAAAAAGTTTTTTTTAAATGTTTCAATTAAATGTTTAAATTTTAAAACTATTTCATTTCTAAATATTATATACTTCTTAATGAAATAAAAATATATATATAAAGAAAATTTTTATTACTATGCAATGGTGAACAATAAAAAAAAATTATAATAATAAGATAGAATGTTATGCAATAAAAGTCTTTTGTGCAACCAAGTTAAAGATATCGAATAAAAATGTTTTTCTCGTATGCAGATTTTTTACCAGTACCATATGTCTGCATAGAGATGATAAAAGTAGCTTTTTTTCTAGTAATCTCTAGTTTTCTCTTTCAATTTCTTACAATGCAATTGCATGCACTTTTTACTGGCATTATATTACTGACTTTTACCTCAAACTGCCATTTGTTACTCTTTCTTGAATGCTATTTATCGCAATGCAATTATATGCTATAAAATAAAAGATGTTATCAAAAGAAATATTTCATGCGAGAGTAAATTACTACACCATATCCATTTTTCTTTTATTTTATAACAAGCGTTGAACAGCCGACCCAATTCTGAGTTTACGACTATCAATATTCAAACCCGTTGCCTTGTACTTTTAAACCCAATCCAGAAGACAAGGAAACTCCTGGAGCATGCATTAGGGCAATCGAACCTTAGTAAAAGACTTTTTGATGGAACTAATCCGCATTTGCTTCACATGTAGAGGAAAATTATGTAAACCTCCCATAGTTAGCCCAACAGCAAAGAGATTCTAAGCCAGGATCCATTTATGTCAGATAATTTATGTCAGTACTGTGAACAGAGCGAGCCATGTGCAGAATTCGAATCCACCATCCAACGCATACGATCGGACCTAGGTCATCTCATTGGGAGACGAGCGCTCTATCCCCTGAGCCACCACGTCTCTCCGTTTTTCTTTTTTAACTTCCCGCGATATAGTGATATGCAGTTTTTTCAATGCAGTGATGTACAATTTCTCGCGATGCAATAATATCCCTTTTCTCGCATTGCAGTGATTTGCAATAAAAGTTACCGTATGTGCCTCCATGTTTATATTTTTTATATAAAAAATAAATTCCATGTGTGTGCAGATCTCTTGCTGATACCATATCAAAGTTTAATTTATTACAATAAATTCAATCTTTTTGTTTCTAAAAACTTAAATTCCCTCCTTCAACTATGTGTGGGAATTTCTTGCGCCTTAAATCCAATCACTTTTTTAAAAAATATATCCTGTCTCGTCTCTTAGTTTCTTTCTCTCGCGTTGCGTATTTATTCAGACTGTATTTATCCCATTTCTTCAAGATGCAACACATTTATGAAAAGCGGTCTCAGGTGCCACCAAGTTAGAGATGTTTAAAAAAAAAAAAACTTGCTACATGTGCAGATTTCTGCTACAATATCGATATATGTGTATTGGAGAGATGGAACTATCTTCCTGTTTCTGGAAATCTCCTCGGCGAAATGATGAAACGGGAGCGAAACTTTTGATCTCATATTCCGTTCGAACACGTCCAGTACTTCTACCCTCCCTTCACTTCATCTTGTGTACTCTACGATTAGATTTCTTGATGCAATGTGTGTGTCCTTTTTTTTTTTTTTTTTTTTCCCTCCTACCTCCTCCTCGCAAGTCCAGAGCGGTCAGTGCGATCGCAAACGAGATTGGAAATGAGAGCGCTTTCCTGAAATTCGGAAGAAAAAAATAGTGTAGAGGAGGCTAAATTCGTTCTTTTCTCGAATTTTTTTTCTTACGTTTGCGAATCCTGTGCTGTCCACCGTTCTAACATTTAAGGCTGTTTGAATAGAATTCTATGTAATGCGATTTTGTTTTTTTGTTTTTTTTTCGATTGGCTTTGGTTCTGTGTGATCCAATTTATTCTTTTTCAAAGAGAGCTGATTATTCCTTTCGAACAAATAAGTATTTTGTTGTTGCTGTTTTCTTATTAAATTTTAATTATTAATCGCAACAGCTTACATGATTGTTTTTATAAGAATGAGAGTGAACTATATTTATTCATACGCTGATATGAAGATTTTTTGTAACTGTTTGACTGGTTTAGGAAGCAAGAGCCTGGGGAAAAAAAACATATAAAGAAGTTAAGCATTATCATGCTCGAGCACACATAATAAATATAACCAAGGGTTTTCAAGAGAAGAAAAGTAATTTTTCAGGAAACAAGAAAGAGCATTTCAACGATCTGAAGCTTCAGTTAACATTACACAAATAGTTTATTTAGTACGTGTTCCTGATCCCATATATGCTGAATCGCTCTAGTTTGTTAGTCCTAAATTTAAGATGTTGCAGTATGTAGTTAATTTGGGTTATCCTTTTTGAAAATTTAGTTCCTTAAAACCAGATTTTCCTTGTCTATTTGAATAAAAACTAATTGTTAAAATTAATTTAGAATTTTTCATTTATCCTTTTAAAATCTGGTTCTTGTAAATGCATTTTTGCATTTCTTACTTATTATGTATTAATATATTAAATTTGTGGGTAATGAAATATAAAAGTTAGTTTTGAGCGATATCTAGATTTAAATATCATAATATATCGTAAGTAAATATCGATATTTCAAAAGATTTTATTTCGATTTGATGATATGCGTGATATGTGTATTGATTGTGATATTTCTCCAATTTAACTACATTACGTTATTTTTACATTTGCCAATATTTTCATTATCATTACACCACAATAATATCGTCTTCTATAATCATTGTTACTGACTGTATTCGAGTCGTTTTCATTATTTAATTTGCCGGTAATGATTATGGTAATATCGTATTCGATTATTATCGTTGTTGATATACTCGTAGCATTATCGTGGATATTTATCGTCATTCATAATAATCGCACATCCGTTATTTACCTTTAGACATTCTGTCACGAGTACATCAAAAATATACTTATAGTAATGTAGTATACTTATCATATACTTATAGTAGTGTAGTATTACTTATTATATACTCTAGTGTACTTATCGTATGCTCGATCGTATACCATATGTATGCAATGTTTCACGACTATTATAAGAGTTAAATGAAGTACATGTTTTTGCTTTTAATTGTTTCACTATTATCAGTGTTTTTCAAGTATTAAAACCTTGTGTTTTTCCTTTCCTCTGCAGATTCCGGGATGAATGGCGATCTCTCGAACGACACCCAAGACAGCAGCACTAGTCATGACTCGGTTGACCTCAGGCAAGATGAAGACAGTGTCGATTCAGAAAAAGCGCTTAATCTGGTAAATCATGTTTCATAATAATCCTGTTGTTGTTGTTGTTGTTGTTTCTAATGTCACTTGCTAATATCAGCAAGCCTGCTTGGTGAAACCAAGAATATTTTGAGGCAGAGGATGCGTTTCTTGTTTTTCAGTGGCGCCATCTATGGCCAAAAATATGACTTCAGTAACACGCGCCTCACAGCCCGTTTAAAAAGTCATCCCCAGATCGCAATTTTGATCTAAACCAACCTGAACCAGTCAAGAACTGGGTGGATTGTATATAAATTTGTCAGTTTTATTTAGTCAACTAAGCTTTGTGCTTAATATATAATTTCTGCCTCAATGTAATTTTAAAATCTGGTTGGCATGTATTTTAAAGCTAATATATTACCAAGTAGATCTTAGAAAAAATTTGATTTTAAGTCCCAGAAAGTCACAAATTTTTTTTTATATTTATTTAGTTAGTTAGTTAATTAGTTATTTTTTCTGAAAATTGAGCGGGGACCGTGTTTGAGGAAGAGCTTCAAAGCTCGTCCCGTCCCCCGACAGACTAAGCAGAGCGTTTATTATGTCTGATTTTCGAAGGCTCTGTCGTCAAATAATGTAAATCGCTTTTTTAGAGGAAAGAACGAGCGTTCGTCTCTCATTGAGATGTCCCAGTTTCGAATCTCAGCGACAGCTGGTTGATACGAATTCTGCTCCCGGATCGCACAGACCCCAGGGCTGACTTAAACTATCTTCAGTGGTAGACGGGACAAAGGCTAGAATCCCCTTGCTATCGAGCTAACTGTAACAGGTTTTCGTGGTTTTCCTCTCCGTGTAACGCAAATGTGGATTAGTTCCATCAAAAAGTCGTTCCGGAAGGCTAGTTCGCTCCTATGCTTGATATCGAAGTCTCCTTTTCTTCTGGGTTAGGTTAGAAGTTACAAGGCAATTACTGTTCAGCATCGGTTATAAAATAAAATATATTCTACTTTTTCATAGCTGCTGTGAGTTTGCTGCATTTGTTTTTAACTGTTTGATCAAGTTTAGTCTTTCTATAATAGTTATACTAATGTAAAATGTCACTATGAAGAAAAGCGTTTGTGATCTAATTTTTTAATATTCATCCAACGCTGTTATAAAGTAATGTAATAGTAAGCTGTTATAAAGTGTTGTACTTTAAAAGTTAATTCAACGCTGTATTATCTAGACTCATAAAATTTTGTAGAAATCGTGAGTTATTCACTGATTTTGATAAAAAATCTTGCCAAACTGGTGTTTTTTTTTTGTTTTTTTTTTTTGTTTACTTCAAAATATTTGTCCATTCTAAAACCCAGATAATTCTTAACGGCAAGAGGGTACATATAGTTTAAAATTATAGCTTTGCTCTATGCACTAAAACTTTTTTTTTCCGAAAAAGCTTCAAAAGACACTCTTAAAATCCAAAATATTTGATTATAGAGTGCTCACTAAAATATAAAAAAGAGGCATTCATTAAACTAGCCTTAAAATTTGCGCATTGACAGTTGAAAATGATGCTTATGCTTTGTTTTCGTCCACAATCTTCCAATTAGCAAAATCTATAAATTCCTAAAACCCATTTAAACTGTTCCCATCTTAACGTTCGCACTCGTGAAATTTTTATTTGCAACCAAATTAGCGCGTATTTCTAATCTATTGCTGATTACAAAATCTTCTCGAGACCTTTTTCCACTAAATATGACGAGAATAAGATTGAAACAAAACCCGTAATAGAAATATAGATTAAAAACAAGGTTTAAGACCATTTTGTAAAAAAAAAAAGTTTAAATTCTAAACGTGTTTTTGTGTCACATAAGTACACCTTCATCGGTAGGATAAGTTAATTGGAAAACAGGGTTGATATAATTCATCAGATGTTAAGTCACACTAATTGAGATCAATGTACAGTTAATCAATATTGTTAAAAGTTATTTGTGTGACACCCGAACCCATTTAGAATTTAAAATAAAAATTTTACTATTATTATTTTTTAACGCTGTGTGTAATCTATTTAAATTTTAGCACAAAGGGTTACTATTATAAGCTATATTATAATATTTCGTTACAAAATTATAACGTTCCTATTATTTTTTCAAAAGAATTTAAATATTTCTATTTTTCTATAAATGCATATTTTTTTAAATCAGCTTTTAATATTAATAATGTTTAGTTATGATTTTTCGCTTATATATTTATTTATCTTAAATCGCACTGAAAACGCGGTTATTTCTCTAACTAAATTGGCAACACTATATTTATCTGTACTAAATCATTTAATTAGGTTAATTAATGAATTTAAGTAGTATTAAATAATTAGCAATACGTTAATTATTTAGTTAGATTCATTTTGTTTGATGTGGTTTTGTTGTGTTAAATGAATAGTTTTTTTTTTCCCGATTCATTTTGTTTTGTTAGATGTTATTGTTTGATTAATGTTGTTTGTTAAGCGATAGTTTCTTTAGTGTTAAATTATTATACATTCAGTATTTGTTTAGATTGTTATTTTGTTAGGTTGTCTTAAGTAATATTTTAAATTGTGTTAAATAATTAGTTATACGTTAACTATTTGTTTAGATTATTTTTGTCATCTGCAATAATTCTTTTTGTTAGGTTTTCTTTAGTAATAAATTTAAGTAGTGTTAAATAACTTGTAATGCGTTAATTATTTAGTTACATTCATTTTGTTTGATGTTGTTATGTTTTGTTAAATGAAGTTTTTTTCTTCTTTTTTTTTGTTAGATTCATTTTGTTTTTTTAGATTTGTTCAATTCATTTTTTTTTTTTTTTAATTTTTAAGTTTTTTTTTTTTTTTTTTTTTTTTGTGTGTGTTTAATTCTTTTTTTGTTTTTTTTTTTGTTTGATAGTTTATTTAGTGTTAAATTACGTTGAGTGTTTATTTAGATTTATCTTGTTAGGTTGTTTCAAACAATATTTTAAAATGTGTTAAAAAATAGCTAAGTATTTGTTTAGATTCATTTTGTTATATTGTCATAATTAATAATTTAAGTAGTGAAATAATTATCCGTATTTTAAATGTTTATTGAGATTCATTTTGGTAGGTACTCTTAAGTGATAGTTTATTTATTGTTTAATTGTTTATTATACTTTTAAGTATTTATTTAATTAATAAATAAATACTAATTTTGTACTTTTATAGAAATAAAAGCCTAGTTACGTTAATTTAAAACACGTTAACTTGTTAATTATTTAGATTTATTTTTGATCCTTTCTAAATGGCTGTAGAAAACATAAACGGTGCTATGGTGCCACGCCTACTTTTTGGTGACGGAGCTTGCACCTTTTCGAGCAATAGCATATTTATTATATGATACTCAAGTTATGACTTAAGAGGTGCGTGAGAAAGTTAGTACAGTACGAAAGCATTGGGATGCTATCTTATCTGACGACAGTATAGTTTAAATACCTCTGCTTCCTACTATGCTAAAATATCCCGAACTCATACTAATGGACAGATTTTGAATTATTACTCAAATTACCTAGAGAACTTAGACTATATTGCGAACATCTTTTGAAAATAGTTAAAATTGTAATCAAAGTACTTCCGCGCTTCCAAAATTGCGGACAACAGCTAGTTCAATTAATTTGGTTTGGAAAATTTACTTTTATATGAATCACGTTTTTGTAATATTATTACTATTTTATAATTTGTTATATTTTATTATTAAATATTAAGAGAAATATCATCTAATCGATTCAAGAAGTGATTGAATCATTTTTTGTAAAATTAAATTTATTATTAATTTACGTAGTATCCATATTTTATGTTCTGAACTTTTCTTTTTATCATTTATACCAACTATTTCATACACTGTCACACGGTTAGTGTGTAAAAGGATATCTTAAAAACCCCTATTCAAACATTGTTACTGAACTTTATTATTCCTCACAAAATGTATTTTTTTATCTTTATTGGATTATTGATTGATTGATAAGTATTTATTTATATTTTCTCATTCATAATAAATATAATTCTTTGAACAATAGTGAAAGACACAAGATCTTGGTGAATATAATAATAAATAATTCTGGTTAAAGCTAGAAACTAAAAATTACTTACATTTCTTTTTTGCAATTATATATTTTCTGCGTGAATTGCTTATAACCAAATGATTTATAACTTGAAAAAAATGTTCACTAAATAAAAATAAATAATTTCAAACTATATATAATGTGTGTAAAATTAATAGAATAAACAAAAATTCTAACTAGAAAGTAAAAAGAATGACATCCCCTTTAAATTCTGTAAAAGTGTTTTTTCTGCCGATATAGTTCGTATGCAGTGAAGCGAAAACATTCGGAGAAACAACCACCAATTCTAACACCGACTTAGATTTTCTCTAATATTATATTTTTTCGTTCCACTGCTTCGCCCTATCTTCTATAATTTTCCAATTCAAAAATTTAGAAACCGGAAATAATATGGATATAAATAGCTTCCGATGCCTTAGTACCTCAAAGACGGTAATTTTTATAGCTTTGGCTCATCACTATGTATTAGAACTTGATATCGATCTGTGTGGGGGGGATCCAGTCGTATGTGATTTACGCACCCCAATCCCATGTGATATTCATCTTCCTTTATTCAAAGCGAGCGAGAGGTAAATTTACGTACCAAAGGAGCTTTTCGTCTTGATTCCTTGTTCTCCCCCAAAATAGATCTGGTGGTCAGTCGGGGGGAAAGGCCTGAGGGGCCATTTTTACTGCCCGACCACGTGATTCGCATTGTCCAATGAGCGAGAGATGAGGATTTAGGTGGGGGGCATCGAATGACTAACGTCACCCTGGCGATTTGCATCTGAGGCCCTACGTATGCAGAATGACCGCTCGATTTTCTTTGTGCCAGGTTACTATAAAAGAGATTTTATCTCTAGAATCTTTTCCTTTTGTTTTATTTACCGCCATTAATTGGCATATTTTATTGAGTGAAAAAATAATATATGTATAAAAAATTGTTAATGAATATAGGAAATAAATGTAGTATTATTAATAAATATGTGAATAACCAACAGAGACCTACCTGTGAATGATGTACTTTATTTGAATTAAGTCTTGGAAATAATTTATTATCAAAATCCAAGATGGGTATCGAAATGCCTTTTTTTATAAAAAAAAAAAATATTCTTTATTAATTTAATTTATTTCAAATATATTAAAAATCTGAAATTTAATATGCTTTACGTTTTTATACTCTTAAAGAGTTAATAAAAAATTTGATGGATCTGCATTAATTTGAAAAAGCTCCTAATTAACGCAAAAAAAAAAAAAATATTTTTTTCTTTAGATGAATTTTGATGATTATTTTTTACAAGATTTATCTATCAGTTATAAATTGTTCTTAATAGGTCAAAATTGTTTATGGGTTTTTTTTAAAAACACTTCATTAAAATTTTATTCAATTCTTTGCTAAGGTATATTAATAAACTAAAATAAATTGAAAACTTTTTTATTGATTCTATAATTACGTATTGAAAAACTATAGAGTCTTAACTGACGAAAATTTTTTATTTATAATTTGTTCCAATCTTAAACATTTCATGATATTTCAGTTGAACACATCTGAAAAACACTGTTAAGAGCGTTCATAAAATGAAAAATGCGCCAAAAAATACATCACTTTAAATAACTTTTGATCGAAGAATTGGATTTTCACGTTGTAGGATTCAAGGTTAATGGTTCAAGGGGATGACCTCAAATACGCTAATTAATTAGTGCAGACGATATTTTAATTTATGAAATAAGACACAAAACGTACTTTCTCTGAATAAGCATACCTTTTTTTCGACGAATTCTGATTTCTGACCCCCAAAATAGAGGGGACAGCCGCAATCTGAGAAAAATGGCCCCCATAGTTTGGTCAGAAGAGTGATCCAAAGTTTAGACCCCTTAATGTTCATTTTTGTTTTTGCATATTTCGCTATATTGTTTTAAGCGAATCGAAACATTTTTGCACACAATTATAAAATACGTTTGTCCAAAGATAATTTCATGCAACAAAAAAAATTTAGTATATATTTATTATTTTTCATTATTTTATTTAATTATAGTCGAAAAATTTTGAGTTTTAAAGTATGCAATTTATACATCATTTTAAAGTGTGCAAGTCTGCGGGACAAAATAAAAAATTTGAGCGAAATCGGTCGAATAGTTCCTGAGAAATCGAATTTTTGATGAGTCGTATATTTAACTATTTTTAATTGTTAATTTTACCAAAATCATTACCATAACGCCGATAAAAGTTTACCGTCATTCTTTGGTGTTTGTTCCATTGAGCCAGAAACACAATAAATTTTGCCGTATTCTGTAGTTTTGACCATACTTACCATACTTCTTTTTTTTATATATATATTCGGTGTATATACTGCTTTGGAGATTTCTCTTGAACATTGTTTTCTCCTTGTGCTGTTATTACATAGCTTAGAATGCAGATGTTGGCGATGGGTGAAGAAAAGTGCATGTACAAAAAGTGGAAATGATAGTGTGGCAACCCTATTTGATAGCACTGTGCTTACGGTGCGAGATGATATACCATAAGGCTCTTCTTACACCCCGATAGAGATCCAAAGGGAAGCAGTTAAATTGCTTTTTTTTTTTAAGGGTCACCCCATCCCCTTCCTTCTTTCCACCTCTTGAGACCCCCTTTTTTTTTCTTCTCCTAAACTCCTGAAGATATGTCTACCATTGTTTGAAAGACTTATTGCTTTGTTTCATGTAGAAAATTATCATTTGCTAGAATGAATAATAGTATATAGTTTAATAGTAATAATAATAATAATATAATAGTATATATTATTATTATTATTATTATATTATTAATATTATAGTATATATATATTATTTTATTATATTATTATAATAATAATAGAATAGTATATATATAATATACAGTTTTTCCTCTATAAATTAATCATAATTTGAAGAAAAAGTATGGTCTAAACTACCAAAATATGGTAAAATGTACCGTGTTTCTGGCCCTGTGGAAACACCAAAAAGTAATTTTTAAAGTAAAAGTAAGGCATTAGTAAAAACCAAAGTAAAGTAAAAAAAGAAAAAACACAAAAAAGACAAAAACATCAACAGAAAGTAAAAACACAAAAGGTAATTTTTACCAAAGCGCTTTTGTAATGATTTTGGTAAAATTAACAATAAAATATGGTTTTATAATATGGGATAAAAATTTGGTGAATGTGATAAACCTTGGTAATTTTCTCGTGATATACTCTTAAAGCATGGCATAAAAACCAAATCGGTTAAAATTACTTTTCAGTTTTCTATTTCTTACTAAATGTGTGGTAATAAAAATTATTATTTTGAGAACCAGATTTTTTGGTTAACCATTACGTACGAACGGAAAAATTATGGAATGAATGGTTTAAATACCGCATATTTTTGCTTTGCTCATCAGAATTACAGTGTGGGTTTTAAACAGAAAGGCCATTACCAAACAACAGGAGTTTATAGCATTGAAAATTTAAAGATTTCGACAATTTGATCAAGTTTTCGAAGAAAAATTTAAAGCAAAATATTTTTTCCTATTTTCGACGTAAAACTTTAAGCTAACTAATTCTAATTCACTAAAATGTTTTCTAAAATATTAATTTCCTTGGCTCTCTAATTTTCAGCTGAATAAAAAATATTGTTTCACAAATATCTGTATAATACAAATTCCTTGCTGTAAGTTTAGCCGAAACTGGTAAAAAGTGTTGTGCTTATGTTAAGTGTTATTTAAAAAGTGTGCTAGGCTTATTCAAAATACGAAATAGTCAATCGCCGTATATCCGTAAAAAAAAAAAGGTTCTTACAAATAATTTATGGAACTACTATTAATTTATGACAAAAATAAGAATGAAACATCATAATGAATGAAACATCATATACTGCTTATATGCGGAGAAAATAATTCTGTTAAAATTACCGTACTATAATGACATTTCTGGTAAAAAAACAAAACAATTTTGGTTAATAAATCCAAAATATGCGATATTTAAACTATTCGATTGGTAATTTTTCCATTCATATGGTAACGGTTTATCAGAAATTCTTGTTTTTGAAATTAAAGTTCTTAACATTTAGTAAAAAATACAAAAAAGTAAATTTAGCCAAATAACTGGTTTTTAAACCAGGCTCTAAAGCATTACGATAATATTACCGAATTTCACTACGTTTACTAAATTTTTTCACTTATTATGAAATCATAATTCTTTGTTAATTATACCAAAAGCTTTGGTAAAAATTATCAAGTAGGAACACCAATTGCTGTTTGGTGTTCCTACACAGCCAGAAACACGGTAAATATTACCATCTTTAAGTGCTTTTGATCATTCTTTTTTTTTTCTCAGTGTAGGACATTAATAGTGCTCCTTCGCATATTAATAAAAGCTAAGTTTCTTTTTTTCTTTTAATACGAATATTTGTGTAACGTCCTATTTTATTATTAATTCAACTAAATAAGCCACTTAAAATGGTTAACACATTGAATGCCATGGAGGTCACCGGTGACCGGCACTGAGTTTGTTCGTAGCGCCACGGGGGGTCACCGGTGACCGGTGAAGCCAAGATTATTAGAAACACATAGTTCGAGTGCATTTTTAATGCTTTTAATTTTTTTTAATATTATTATCGTTACTAAAATGGTTTGAAGAAATTAATGCAATACATACTGAGAAAATCATTTTGGCCAGACGGAGAAGCCATGTAAAATTAGCGTGGCATTCAACGTGTTAAGTACTAAATCACTTTCCGAAATACGCTTCAAATGTTCATCCTAAAGTTTGTAAACAAGTGATCAAATAAATAAAAAATATTGCCTCGTGATGCTGTGATTTGGCACTACCGCCATTAGCGGCACAGCTTATAGCGATGTAAAATGCGCTTTACTTTATCACAAAAAAAAATTTCTGCCATAAAAATATTTTGCTTATTAAGCTGTAAAATAATAATTGCAAAATAAACAAAAAAATTTGTCACAAAATCGTAGCTTAATTTAATGTAAAATGTACGTTGCATTGATATTAAAAAAAAAAAAATTCTCTAAGAAATAAAAAACGTAGCTTATGAAAAAATGTGCACATTAAACAGGAAAGAAAAAGCCTTAGCATAATTAACAGGTGATGAAATAAAATATGTTTTATCAATTTAAAATGAAATCTAAGAAGAGACATAATGTGGAGTAAAAGCCAAATCTTTTCTAATCGTTTTTAGTTTTTTTTAAAACATTGGCTCTGACTAACAAAAAGCCTGCACTGTCTTTCATTCATCTCCAAATTAAAGGGAAATTGACTGCAACTAGTTTCATGTGATTTTTGATAAACGGCAGCAGTTAAGCCGCGGTGGCTAAGGGGATTGAGCGATCGCCTCCTAGTGAGGTGGTCCAGGTTCGAATCCCAGCGTTAGTTGATCGATACGAATTCTACTCCCGGCTCACACCAACCACAGTTCTGACATAAAATATTCCCAGTGGTAGACAGATCGGGGGTTAAAATTAAAATGCCTTTTCCGCTAGGCTAACGGTGAGACGTTTTAGTGGTTTTCCTCACCATGTAACGCAAGAGTGGGCTAATTCCATCAAAAAAGTCCTCCTTGAAGGCTTGTTTTTCTCCATGCTTTATCCAGGAGTTTCCTCATCTTCTGGATTAGGTTCTGAATAGGTTTAAAATTGAATTTAGGTTTAAAATTGAACGTTCTAAGCTCAGAATCGGGTCAGCTGTTGAACTCCGGTAATAAAATGAAATATAACGACATCAGTAGTTTAATCAAAAATGCTGAGTTCCAGTTTTACTAATCCCTCCCGATTTTGTGCAACTCACACCTACTTTTTATAAATTTTAACTGTCTTTTTTTTTTTTTTTTTTTTTTTTTTTACACAAATTGTATTTTTAGTGTTTTAAAAGCTTCAATTATTAAAAAAAGTATATGAATAAACGTAACCTCAATGTAACAATACGGCCAGATTACTGAACGCTGTTACTACAGGAGGCGTATGTAACATCTTCCACAGATGTGAATTGTCATAAAAATGACAATATATGTTGCAGTGCATATTTTCTTTGAAAGGAATTATTTTTTTTTTTTTTTTTTTTTTTTTTATCAACCAAATGAAGGCAAACTTATAACAAAAGTTATTTATTTTTTATTCTTTGATGAGCTTTAACCTTTGATATTATCGTGATTAAAATAAGTTTTATTGCTATTACGAAATGTCCGAATTTCTATTTTTTTAAATTTATACTCGTGTTTAATATTTTCCTTAACCATTTGCTTTCTTTATTTTTTAATGAAGAACTGGAATGAAGTAGTATAATTTTTAACCTTTATTATTTTTTATTTTACTCTTTTTTTTATCTGAACTTTAAGTTTAGAAAACCTAATGGAGGTCATGCAGAATTCGCAATGAAAACTATTTCTCGCTGCCTCTTAAACATGCGGATGACAAATGATTTACCCTAAATCACATGGCCTGGCCACCAAGATTTACGAATCTTTTCTTTTTACGGATTTTTATGTTGATAAAAAGTGAATTCATAGAAACTCTTTAAACAAAAATATCACCAATGCCTGCTTCCACTTTCAATTAACTTAAATTTCAATTATACAATTATTTTTCAATTTATTTGACATTCTACGCTTTCGGGAAAACCGTTTTTATGGTTGGGCAATCATATCGGTATTTTGATCTTTATATATTGCAAATCTTCTGCTTCCTAAATAAGGTATTAAGTTTAAGAATCGTATAAGAAGGATCAATTACTACCTTATTATGGTTTCAGCAAATGTGAGCGACATTAAAAGAACGCTATACCGCGAGAACAATTTTCCAGGGCAAATTCTGTTTATTTTTCATTGGAATTTAAAATATAATGTTTAGAGAAAAAAAAAAGAATTCAAATAAATCTGGAATAAGCTATAAAGTATGAAATGCTTTAAAAAAAATTTTTTTTAATAGAATGCTAAATTTTAGCAGGATTACTCCTGCCCCGCAATTTAGCATCCTGCCAGGTAAATCTAAAATAAACTAAGAAAGTCCAAACGCTGAAAAATTACGGCAGGATTACTTGCCCACTTGTTAAAACTGAGTAATTTTGGTATAATTTGTTTGCAATTTGTAAACATATTTTCAAACTTCATATTTTACTGGTAGGTTTACCTGCACTGACTTCTCTCTAATTTTGTTAATGTATATAGTGCTTAAAAATATTTTTGAGTGCTTAAAAAGTACTTAAAAGGTGCTTATTTTTGGTGAAAGATTTGGCTACGCACCCTGTGCTTCTTTAACCACTAATGATTTCTATAATGATTAATTTTCTTTGATTTCAGGCAATGGACGAAGACGATGATGAGGAAGATAATGATGAACCGATCGACGCAACGATGCCGAATCGGGGACTGGCGACCACCAACGGTCAGGCGTCCCGGTCAGCCGGACAATCGCCGCACAACAATTGCCATCCGAGCTCCTCCAGCTCCATGTCTTCGCCCTCGGCCATCGTGACCACAACGGCCGCTGCACTTGCTGCTGCCGCTGGTTCTCTTTCACTCAATCAAGTACGTCCACCCGCACCCCTCTTCACTGGACATAAACAATGTCCACTCATCTGTAAAAGTTAACAACATTAATTTGTAACTGCGACCAACAATCTCTATAAAAGATACCTTATTATCTTCTACCTGTTGTAATCGTTTAGCAAAACTTCACCAATTAGGACTTCTATATTGTTTTAAAATTTTGGTACTCAGTTTCTGTGTCGAAAACTTTGCGTATATCTTATTAATTTTTTTTTTCGAACGTTTGAACAAAAATTATTATGTGTTCTTTTTGGCTAAGAATCTTTTAAAAATTCCTCCCCCTCTTTTTCTTAAAATTAACAACTGAGATGAAGATAGATTTATGATGACACTTTATAAGTATTATTTCTTATAAAATGGCACATACAGTACAGCTTGACTTGTTAAAAATTCGATAAACTTTTTAAATTTGAAAAAAGTATAATTAAATTAAAATTTCTTATCTTTTATCAGCTATTATTGGAGAGTATCTTAACATAATTTTTTTCCCTTTTTCTTAAAATTACTTAACAACTGAGATGAAGATAGATTTATTCAAAAATATAATAACGCTTTAAAACTATATGTTATAATTTTTTCATAAAACGGCAAGCTTGATATGTTAGAACATCTGCACTGTTTTAAAATTTGGGTCGAAATTAGTTTTTTAATATTTTATCAGTTATTTTTCTTTTTTTCCTTTTTTCTTAGAATTACTTAACAACTGAGATGAAGGTAGATTTTTTTTCAAAACTTTAACGACAATTTAAAATTGTTTATTTGTGTAAACACTTTGAGGCTAATAAAAATATTTCTAAAGAAATTCGAAAAATGAAATATTTAAATATGTTTTATTTTATTTTTAATTCTTAAAGCATATTGTTCTGTAACAAACGGGATTTATAATTGTTTTATTATCAGCAAAAAAGTGGTATCCGCAAAATTAGTATTTAGGCCTGAGTGAAAGCTTTAGGACCACCAGTAGTTGTTTTTAAAAATATACATAATAATATTATTCCATAATAATATTATAATATTATGCCATAATATAAATATTATGACAACTATGGGTGGATTGACCGTGTAAAGCTAAGCGCAGGTGGTTCTTGATGTTAAAAATCTTCGTAAGACTTCCGTGTTACAACTTCCGACTGATTTTTACGCCTAAGCTTGAAAAAACCCACTATTCAATGTTATTATACTCGTAGTGTTTTCAATATATCGCGTTCTTTCAATCTAACTTTCAATACGGGAAGCAACAAATAAATTCGGAAAACTCCGCAAGCTTGCTATGATACTACCCAAAAAAAAATAATAACAAACGGTGCTATTTTACACAAATATAGCCAAATAAGGGATAACACTCAAAACATAGCTAACCTTAAGACTTTATTTATGCTGTGACATTAATTTTGTTAAATTTGTTCAATTGGCACAAAACAGACGTTTAAACTTCAGCCAGCAACGACCTGGGCCTGGGACAATCAATGAATATATATATATTATTTAAAAAAATGGAATTTGGAGGAACCAGATTGATGAAAGTACTATTGGCATGATATGAGGACGGAAGAAAAAAGATATTCTGTGATAACCTGGGAATATTTTACTCACAATGATGTTGGTTCAATCGCGTTCGTTTCCGGCAAAATAAATTCACTAGCTTACACATGAACTTGAGTGAAACTTGACTAGTTAGAAAATTTTTCCACATTATTTTAAAATTTGATACTAAACTAGATTTGTAATCTTTCATCAGTTATTTTTGGAAAGTATTCTTTTATAATTATTTTTTTCCTTTTTCTTAAAATTTTTTAACAACTAAGATGAAGATAGATTTATTCTAAACTATAACGACACATTTTAAATTATTTATTTATAATTAGTTATGTATAATTAGTTATTATAACATTTGGTAAAGCCTGACTAGTTAAAACTTAATACTAGTTTAAAATTAGGTATGGTTTTAAAATACTCAACTAGTTAAACCTTGCAGTGTATATTTCATTCTTATATATATATATATATATATATATATATATATATATATATATATATATATATATATATATATATATATATATATATATATATATATATATATATCACATGAAAAATCTTACCAGTTATTTTTTTATAAGATATCTTTTCTTAAAATTATTAGGACGATATTAAAAAGTATAACGACACATTTAAATAATTAATATTTGATAATTTTTAATAAATGGAAATATATTTTAAGTACATATCACATTTTTAAAGATGTGTATATCTATTAGAATACAACTCAACATTGAATATGATTCAAACATTTTGAATATTTTTAAAACGATTTTTATGGAACCAAAAACTTTCATTCAGCTTTATATTTATGTAAGTATAAAAAAAAAGGTTAAAATAATATAAGGAATTTTTCGCACCATGCAAACTACCAAAGTTAATTCTTTCGCTAAAAAAACTCTTGAAGTGTGTTATTTTATTAAAATAATTAGTAAAAAAAAATAATAATAATAATAAAGATTATGGTTCTTGTTACAAACGATTTTTAAATGATAATTTTTTCTACTATTTTTTAACATCTATCTTTTTAACATTTCAAATTATTTCTATTAAGGAAAGTATTATTTCTTTTGAGTAATAAAATTCACAGCATGACCTTTGCAAATTGCAATAAATTACAATAATTGTTAAATCTTAAAGCTTAACCAGTTCTATAAAATATAAATATTTAGATTGAATATACTTTAAGATAATATCCTTAAATAAAATTAAAAGGAAATTTATCTTAATTTTAAAAAATATTTACAAATACTTTGCCTGATTTTAGTAGTATTTCAGATTTATTGAGCAATTTTTTTTTTGTCAGTTTTATTTTCGTCATATAATTATAGTTCTAATAATTTTTTTCCTCTTGTGTAATTATCGTTTCCTTGATATATATCTATGTTCTTAAGAGCCTCATTTAAAATTTTAAGAAAATTAAATGATTAAGACGAAAAGTTAGTTGACGTCTTAATTATATAATTTATGAAATTAAATTTGCCGTTTTTTTTGCGTGCGTAATTGAAATTATGTAAATGACGTTTGCTAGGTAATTGTTTATCATTAAGTTCTCTCCTATGAGTAAAACAATGATATAATAAATAATTTTTAAGAATAGATAACCATGAATTTAAAATCAAGAAGAATGCACAGATTTTTATTACATATAACTGTTATTTAAAGTGAACGTTATATTTGAAAGCTCGCATCGTAATTCTTAAAAGCAAGTTATTGCTTATTTGAAATCTTCATATCATTAAAATATTTTATATAAATAAAATTGTTTTCATCTTTTACTATCAGATTTTGTTTGTTTACAGTTTAAGGTAATTTAAAGTTACATACTTTATTTATTGTATAAATATTATATTTGTTATATATTTATTTGATAAATATTACAGATTTTAAAGTAGTATAATTTGTAATATGGTAAAAATGTATATATATTTTTTTTAATTTTATAATCTAGTTAATAATATTTTTTTTTCAATAATGTTTAAATGAAACTGAAATGTTTGCATTCGAATTTTGTATTATTTGTGCATTTAAAATTCATTTTTATTTATTTTTTGCAGCTGTTAGCAGCTGGTGCTCAAGGGCAACAACAAATGTTAATGCAAGCAGGGCTTGCTGCTCAGCAACTAGGGAAGGTATGATACTTTATCTGTACAAAGAAAATCTATATCTATACATATACATTATAAAATAATAAGATGTTAATATACTTTTTTTAGATGTTTAGAACAAACATCCATTCAATAATAAGTAATTTTTCTTAATTGTTAATTTATTTTTGTTTCATGAAATGTGTTTTCTGACAATTTTTACCTACTCATTAAGTAATCTAAAAATATTAATTAACTTAACAACTAGCATCATATTCCAAAGTTGATCATTTTTGTTCATTTTTTCAATGTTAAATTTTAAGATGTTTAAAATATTTATTACTGTTGAATATTCTCAATTATAATTTTCATACTTAGTTAACTTGATTCAATTAGTTTCTTCATTCTGCTTTCTTGCTATTAAAATTTCCAAACATTATTCATTTCCTTTTAATTAACTTAATATTTATTTTTTCATGTATTATTAATTTGTATTTAATTTTTGTTTCGTTGTAGTTTCTTACTATTCTACTGTTTGCTTGTGGACTAGAATAAAAATTTTAATTAAAACTGCAATTTAAATTTTGAAGAAATTTACTCATTTTTAAACTTCAAATTAATAGTTAAAATTATTCATTAGTGGTTTAATTCATTAATGGCCAAAAGTAAGCAAATATATAAACAATATTAAATGAAGGAAATAAAAAAAAATTATAACTAACTGAAAAATGTATTGATAATCCTGTTAAAGAAAATTTTATTTGTTTTTTTATTTATTTATTTTAAATTTTAGAAAGAATTATTTTAGATTTCAGTGTGTAATAACAAAATTAATGCATTATGGTTTTTAAATGTTGCATCATTACTTCTTTAATTCGTACAAAAACATGAAATACTATACTATATAAATTTTTACTAGAATTCTATTTTTTTTTTTTTTAAACTTAATTTTAGTTCTAAATGGCATGAATTTAAGTATTTTTTTTTTCTCGTCTGGTTTTATTAAATTTCATGCATGGGGACTTAAATAAAAAATTCTTATCCTGAAATAAATGTGTAGTTTAATCTAGTTATGAATGATTATAAAATTTTAAATCATGATGTCTTAATTACATTTTTAATTTCTTTTTCTTAATTTATTGAGTAGTTATAAAGTGCTGAAAGAAAAGCAGATTATTCCAAAATTACATGTTTTAGGGTTTAGCTTCTTCTTTTCACAATTTTAATTAAGTCTTCGATATTTTTATTTATCATTGTATATATTTTGTGTCAAAACATAACTCAAAAGCTGGCATTACTAAGTTCTATTTTATTTTACCATAATTTTGATATGAAAACTTGTATTTATTTATTTCGTATATGGAAAGTTGGAACCAAAACTGATAAATCCAATCTCATATTTGTCAGATTTGGTTCCAAATGTCGCCAATTTTAATAGAATTTGATGTATTTTTAATAAATTATTATATCTGTTGAGTGTTGGTGGGTGCGAGTTCTGATAATATATTTTTTAAGTTTTGTTTTGACCATTCCCTAGCAACATTTTTATTTATTAATATGCAGGTCGGGGATCAGAACAAAACAATTAAGTCCAATATTGTCTTTTGTGGAATTTGTCTCTACCTTAGACAAATTTAAAGCTTAAAAAAAATTATTTTGTTAAGTTTTATTTGTTGTGTTTTATTTTTTTGTTTGTTTTATTAAGTTTCATTTGTTGTGTTTTAATTGTTTGTTTGTTTTATTTGTTATAAGTTGTGTTGGAATGAAACTTAGAATAAGTTTATTATGTGTGATTTCTACTTTCTTTAATTTTGATATAAAGCATTTTTATTTATTGTAAAATGGGAAAGACTAAGACGAAACAGATAATTCTAATATCATATATATTAGGTCTTTTCCCAAATTTCTTCAATTTTAAAAAAATTTTAATGCTTTTAATTAATTATGTGTGTTAAGTAGACCAAGACCCAATACTGTATTTATAGAAAATTTTATGATTGAGTTTTATCTCTTATTTGTAATAATTCTAAATAATATTTTAAAATAGTTTTATGTAATTTACTTAAAATATTAAGAGTAAGTTCCAATATAATATTTAAGGAGATTTTTTTAACCATCTATATAAAACATTTTTATTTATTTTATGGAAGATGAAAACAAAAGAGATTAATTAGAAGATTTTTATTGAGTTTAGTTTCGAACTTCCTTACTTGTAATCAAAATGTTGTTATAGATAATTAAAATCATAAAATAAAATTTTTCTTTCTAGTTACCTTTAAATTCAGGGTTACCTGGTCTGCAACTAAATCCTCAGGATATTCAACAGTTACAGCAGCAATTGCAGCAAAGTATGCAGCCGTTTGTGTTTCTGCAGCCTGGTCAGTTACCTGCAAATATGCAAGCTCAGCTGTTTCTCCAAAATCAGGTCTCTGTACTTTTTGTTTGTGTTTTTGATGTTTTTTTTTTTTTTTTTTTCCTTTATGAAAACTTATGCATCATGAAAATTTCCTGGAAGTTTAATGGTTGAAAATACCTCAACCTGTGATGTTTAAAAGTTAAATGTTTTTCAATATTTATTTGAAGAAGTTATCATGTCTGAAATTACAATCAACTTCTGCAAAAATCTTTTTTTAAAATATGTGAAAGTATATTTCACCTCAATTATTACCAATTATTACCTATTTCACCTCATTTATTAATGTAAATTTTGAATTAGAATTTTAGGGCAATCAGTTTTTTTTTTTTTTTAAATTCACATATCTTCCCTCAAAGTAAAACCATGTCTTAAAATTTGAATTCTTTTTTTTTTTTTTTTTTTTTTTTCATTTTAAAGATAATCTATTAAATATTGATGTGATGAAAACGTTATCTATTACTATCTTTATAATCTTGTCAGAAACGTTGGCAAGTTTTTATATACTTTTTTTTAAACTTATGGTATACTTATTGGATAACTTGCAACAAAAAAAATTTTATTTTCTTTATTCTATCCATAATAAATTTCTTTTTTTAAAAACAATTTATATTTAACTTATTATAAAATTATACATGTGAAATGTTCGATACATAAATTGTCTTTAATATCATTCATTAATTGATATCAAAATATTTAAATGTACTGCGTTACTTTTATATCAATGAAATTTTTTTTAGACATGTGGCCATAAAAAGTTGTTTAAAAAATAAGGATAATAAAAGGCAACTGTGCTATGTTTCATTTGTTGTTGATATCCTGCTAGTTGTTAAAATGATTTTAATACATATTTACTTGAATTCCTTTTTTCAATTGTTTACTTTGCATTTTGTGATAAAATTACTTAAAATTTATGATTTTTTTTTTTAAACTTTATTTCTCTTGTTTAACAAAAAAATCTTTTTTCATAAAAAAATAGGAATACTTATCTTCTACTCTTTAAAAGATAGTTAATATGCATTATGTCATAGAATCATGTTATCTATAATTAGTTTTCAAATTTACTACAATCATTATTATCATATAATTATCATATAATCGAAACTTTATAGTGTTCAGTTATTCATTAATGATGTTCTTTTAATCCTTTATTGGCATATTGATTTAAATATTTTAAAATAAGTTTTCTGTTAACCAAAAATGTTTAATTTTAAAAAAATATTTGTAGAAAAACATTAATTATTTTTATTTTATCAATTATTTTGCTTAATATTTTGAAATAATGGAAACAAAAAGATTTTACTACTTTTTACTTTAGATACTTTTTTTAAAAAAAAAAAAAAAGACAACATAATAACTATAATGTTGATTTCTTATTCAAAAGTTCATTGTTACTTATTTTTGGGTAAATTTCATTTTTAAGATCTCTTAGCTCTTCAGACTATTCAAATTTTGTAAATAACTTTTATAAGGTTACAAACGTTATAAACAGTTTCTATGTAATAAAACTTATTGTTATAACGTCGCCCATATTTTTTTCCAAAACTTCACTTAGGGCTCCTATTGTTATATACACTCCTTTTATATTCAATTTAGTATTTAAACGATTAGTTTCCTTTCATTATATTAAATAATAATTGTATATTTCTATAGAATGTGATGAGGCATCAATGTGTATAGTTTGGATACAAGATGTTCCATAATCATCGCCATTATTATTTAACTTCCACTGAACTGTCATTGTAAAGAACCCCAATTAATTCCCAATGGCAGCATTAAGCCTACCCAGCTTTAAATTGACGGGTAGCAGTTTACTTGGGAAGTAAAAGCGGCCTGTGTATAATGCTGACCACATTTCTACAATTAAATGGGCTACACTATCTGCCATTGAAACAAAATTGAGGAACCTTAACCTCTATGACACCCCTGGCCCACAATGGGCTGTTATGGGACTGCTTTACTTTGTTATTTTACTTTTATTGCATGGAATGATTATAAGAAATGCCTTTCAGCTTCATTTGACAAATAAATTTGTTTTAATGAATTTGATTCCAACTATTATTGGATTTGGGCCTTGTTAATAATTCATTTCATTTGTTTTAAAGTTTTCTTTTTTCCTTTTTTTTTTTTTTTTTGATGATTAAATACTAATTTGAAACTGATTTGTAAGTCCTAATTAATTCAGTTTTTACAATGATTTTAAAAATACATATTATGGGAAGTTCTATGTACATTCTATAGTACGTTTCTGCAAATAATTGTTTCCTGTGGTACTGCCTAGAGTAAAATTTTTATAACACATAGAAATGTATGAAATTTTGTCAGATTGTGACAAGTTGTTAAGCTGACCTTTAATTTAGATGTTTAAATGTAGTAGTGAGTAAATTTCTATGAATTGGGCACTTGCACTTCATTAAGAAGAAGATCATGGATACCCACACATATGACCTATGACGTCAGCGCCAGCTGATCGTTTATGAGCAGAATACCGTTTTAAAATTGAGCTAAGTTTCACCACATAATTTAGAATGTTAATTAACGTGAAGTTAATTAAATACAGTGCTGTGTCGCACATCGAATTTGCTGAAATATAAATATTTCTCATTTACGTCTTTTACTTAATTTAGATTTATCCTTTGCTTGCATATTTTATTGTAACCGTTATCTTTTTGTTTTGTGTACCTGGTAACTTTGATGCATAATTAATTTGTTTATGTTCTACATGGCTTCATGCCTGTCTTTGCGTTAAGAAAGAAATGTATAGTGAAAAAACTGAAATATTTGTGAAACAATCATCACGAAAAAATATAGAATTTGTCTCTTAAAGGGAATTGATACTTGACGCACTTGGTTTACTCGAAATAGAATGAAAAGAATAATTGCTTATGTAAACAAATGCCACGTTTCAACAAACAATCAGGATCGAGATACTCACACTACACCACTTGCAGGTTTCACATTGTAATTTATTAAAATATTAATACATTACTTTTTCTACCATTAGATAAAATAATTTCTGAAATCATGAAAATTCCACAGTTGTGGGTGGGTATGGTTTCATACCATTTCATAAAACATTTTCTTACTCTTTTAGACCTTTCAGGGACAGTTAGATAAAAATTGCTGCGCTTATTTTTGACAATAATATAAAACAATAAAATTGTAATAGCTTTTTATCTTTTCAACTACACAGTTTTTGATGGAACACTTTTAAATTTTGAAAAGCATTAAGATAAAGTAGTATCTTAATATTATCTGGATGTACTACTTAGAATGACCACAATTAAGATTCTTCTTGACTAAAATTTTTGTAACTTGCCTCAAAAAGAGTTTAACTAATTTCTTTATTGTTGTTGGTATTGCAGGGCCTTCTGCAACAAGGGTTGATGCAGCAGAGTCTTCAAAACCTCCAACTCCAAGCCAGCCAAGCTGCAGTTTCTCTACCTCAGGGAGTCTTGTCTTCTCAAGCAGCTGCCACTGTGGCTGCAGCTGCAGCAGTCCAGCAGCAGTTCCAGCAACAAATGCAGCAACAGTCACATCATCATCAACAGTCACAGTCTCAACAACAGCCACGACCTCAAGCGCCTCCACAGCCACCTCCACCACCTCTACCTCCTACCTCTTTACAGTCATCCCAACCAGTTATCATTACTCAGGCACAAATGCCTCCAGCACAGAAGGTTAGCAGGGCTCTTTAAACAATGGCTTCTTTTTTAACAATGGTTTTCTATAACATTTTAAGAGTGGAAAATTTTTTTCAACTTGTCTTCATTCATAGTGGTGACCCAGCCATAACTTGCATGTTCATATACTGCTTTAAGTCACCTTAAGGCACAGCATGCCTTTTATGTTGCCTGACATGCCCAGAGCATTATTTTTCACTGTTGCATAGGCATGTGAATATTTTATGAGGCCCCTTCAAATTTTAACTAAAACTTATTAAGTGCCATATAGAATTCTAAAAAAAATAGAAAATCAATTATATTTGATGAGACCTAGATGTTATGCATGCTGAAAAGCAAGTAACACTCAGCAGTACCAATATAACAATAGTACTCCATATAACAATAGTACTTTGTAAAAAATACTTTATACTTCTTTGTTTATATTTTACTCTTTGACACTTTTAAATTAATAAAAATACTTAAAATAAAAGTCTTAATCTTGATATCAATATTATTTTTTCCATGACAGATTATTAATAATAGGTACATTCAAATGGGTTTACTTTCATATGCATTCAAAAAAGATATGTAGGCACATAAAAGTTTCCTTCATGCATATATTTTGTCGACTAACATGCCTCAACGTATGT
This sequence comes from Parasteatoda lunata, assembly GCA_949128135.1. Classification (NCBI taxonomy): domain Eukaryota; kingdom Metazoa; phylum Arthropoda; class Arachnida; order Araneae; family Theridiidae; genus Parasteatoda; species Parasteatoda lunata. The sequence goes on from OX421975.1 coordinate 84,305,688, forward strand.
AAAAACTTTGAGATTTTATGAGTCCTACTCCCTACTACTCACATTGAAATATATCACTAGTCTTAGATTATAGTCTTGCTGCCATGAATTTGAACATTGGAGGCTTTGATGATCACTCGCCCCCTCCCCTTCATCTAACTCAAATGTAGGTTAGTTCTAATTAAAATTCATCAAGAATACAAGTTTGCCTCAATGCGTGAGTAAACACATTCCACATTAGTTTAGAGTCACAAAACTTTAGATAAGTATGTAAATTTAAATCAGTTTTACTTAGTAAATAATCATTAAGTATGAATTGAAGATCTACATATTTTTATAAAATAAGGAAAATGTCAGTTATGAAAAGTTATTAATTGTTAGATTAATGTGTGAATCTTTCATAAACTAGTCCTTGTGTTGTTCTCTGTTAAAAAGATTAAATAAAGTTTTTCTTTTCTTTTATGTACAAAACTTTAATGAGAAATAATCAAATCTGGAAAAGGAATTAATAATCGAATTTATTTTTCAGAGTCCAGTTCACCAATCAAAACCTCGACCTACTGAACCAAGTCCTGAAGAAATGACGGATTTGGAGGAGCTTGAACAATTCGCTAAAACATTTAAACAGAGAAGAATCAAACTAGGTTTGTTTTAAATGCTCTGCTTCCGGTGCCATTTTATGATTACTTATATCGTTTTATTTTCTATATATATTACTGTAGGAAACTCTAACCCACTGAAAAGCCAAATAGACAACTAATTTCCTCATTCATATTAATAAATCAACAAACGTAACAATGCGTTTCGTATACAAATAATACTTGCCTAGATTGCATTCAAATAAAGTATACATTGTATAATCTTAAAAAATATTTTAATGGGAGACACATCTCTGAACTTTTCCAAAAATGTACTTTTTTTCCAACTCTTTTTCTATAACTTCAGAGCCTTTTCCTGGAAACCATACTTTTTACTCTGATCTCAGTTCAATTTTTTAGGGAGCAATATTGTGTTGTGTAACATGCAAAATATATGAGTCCTCAATCCTTTCAGAATCTTTTCCCTCAAAGCCTATTTTCCATGCTCTTCCCAGTTAAATTTTTCAAAAAATTGAAAAAAATAAAATTTTCACAGCATTGTTTTTTTTTTTTTTTTTCTTTCCCAACGCCACCTGGGTTGACATTTCGTCAATTCAGGTATAATCAGGATAGATTTGTTGGCCACTCTTTCAAGGGCACCATATTAGGTGTTGCTCCCACAGTAAGGACTAGCACAGAGAATGAATAATGCCTCATGCGCCAGGACTTTTCTGATGCAAGGCCTGTTCCCTGACCCCTACACAGTCCGGTTGACTTTCACAGCAGTGTAGAAAATCAAATTATTTGAATCTTCATACAAACAAATTAGATTAATAGTTTCGGATGTATTGATAAGACAAAGTTGAAGATATTCAAGGTTTCCTGAAAAACGTGATTGAAGTTTGCAAATTCATATGCTTGGCATTTCTTTATAGGTCATTGTAACTGCTTCAAAGCTTTTATATTTGAAGCTTTCATTATGCATTATTTTGTACATAATAAGATTATTTCAAAAGAGTCAACTAAATAGTAACAATGTAACTATATTAACAATAACATTTGAACTGTAATATGCTTTAAAAAATATTTTTTTACAATATAATTTATAGTTTTATTTTTGTTAATGATTGGCACCTGAATTCAACCTAGTAAATTGAAGCTATCTTGTCATCTTTAATCTCCTAATTAAAATTCGTAAACCAAAGTTGTTTTGAAGAAAGGTAAAAATGGACTACAGCTATTATCATTTATTAGCTGGTCATATAATATATTTTTATTAACACCATTTTGCTGTGGCCACTTTATCAATAATCTTTTATCTAAGGAGCGAGGGAAGAAAAAAACAGGGAAAAGAAACAAGCAGGTCTCCAGCTTGTGTCCTTGGTGGGGAGGGGGGTGGATTGAAAGATAAACTGCCCTATCAATAGAAGGATATTTCTTGCATACTCAAAGTTACTACATTCTACCTGCAAAAGCAACATCTTATTTAGATTCCATGTTGAATGTTTCAAAAGTAAGACTTTTTTAAAACCTATACGTCCATGTGACAAAAAATTCGTCTTTGGTATGTTGCAGTAAATAAATTATTATTAAAAAAAATGCTGTTATTTGGTCAATGATGGTGCAAATAATGTCTAGCTGATTCTTGTTAATAAATCAGCGAGATTTTATTGGCTGATAAATGATTGCTTAATGTTGAAATCCATGTAAATAACTGTCTGTTTTCCCTTTCAGGCTTTACACAAGGAGATGTGGGGTTGGCGATGGGCAAACTGTACGGCAATGACTTCAGCCAAACCACAATTTCCAGATTTGAAGCCCTTAACCTCAGCTTCAAGAACATGTGTAAACTAAAGCCTTTATTGCAAAGGTGGCTGGAGGATGCTGATGCCTCCATGAACAACCCAGCTGCCCTAACCAATGCACACACAACTCCCGAGTCCATAGGCCGGAGGCGAAAGAAGCGCACCAGCATCGAAACGACGGTCCGGCTAGCCTTGGAGAAGGCCTTTCTGCAGAATCCCAAACCTACCTCCGAGGAGATCTCCATACTGGCCGAATCGCTGACCATGGAGAAGGAGGTGGTGAGGGTCTGGTTCTGCAATAGGCGGCAGAAGGAGAAGCGGATCAACCCTCCGACCAGCTGTTCCATGTCCTGTCCTCCATCGCTGGTGTCACCAGTTACTCCACCTAGCATGGTCATGCCCATGGCCCTAGGTGTGTCAGCTACTACTGCTACCTCTCTCGGTGTCGGTACGCCACCTCCTCCTCGCTCTCCCGGCGAACCTGTCACCGCAACAGACCTCTCCACTACATCCATGTTGGCCCATACGCCCACCGGCACCGCTCAACAAGCTACCTCAATGACGACAAATGTATCGAGAGCCTCCGCCATTGTTTCGCCGACGATCAAGAACGAGTACTAGAACCACCGTTCTTCCTACACTGCAACAGTTCCTAAAACAAAGATTAATTCATATCACTGTTACTGTTTGTCAAAAAAAAACTATTACTCTAGGCAACATGTTGCCAGATTTATATATGGACGCTGCGAAAGAACAGTGCGCAAAATGTGGCTGCGACATCAGAAGAATATTACCTCATTGGAACTTTATATTTTGAACATAATGTGGCATTAGCCATCTTTCTAGGGCAGGGATTAATGATGTACAGTGTTACTATCAACACTATCTACGTCTGCAGTGTCTCAGGGAACTCACCAATCTTTTCGTATTGTTTATTATTATTTTTTGTCCTTCCACTCAGGCTAATTGTCTCCTGTGTTCATCCAGCAGGACAATTTTCCTGAGTTAACAGTGTCCATGTGTCACCTTACCTTTTTAGCTCTAGATTTAATCATAATGTTGGCCATTTCTCATTGCCGTGGCCGGAGGTAAAATAAAAAAAACCATGGCGCTTGGGAAAAACAACAACCAAACAAAGAAAAGACAGGGGAAAACGAATAACAACCTTTTTCTACTTCCAGATTGCTCATGCAAATCGCCGTAGAACACGCCGCTTCTTACTTAGATAACTATCTCAATTCACATTTCTACATAAAAAAAATGTATATTTGTAATTTTATGAAATTAGATCGCGGTTTTAGCCTTTCTGTATTATAAATTTGTAAAGTCAGTGCCATTCTCATAAAAAAAAAGATAAAAACTCAAAGAAACAACAAAACAAACAAAAGTTTTTGAAACACTTGTTAGTGAATATATTAAGTTTATAAAACTTTGTAAGTACAAATAAAGACTCTAAAAAAAACGAAACATAAACTTTATCAAGAAATATATATTTAATATTTTGATAAATAAACCTTTCTCTTCTTCCCCGTTATTTTGAAGCCGCTAGAGTTCTGCGCGTTCTATGGTGATTAACTCCAAACAATGTAATCCAAGCGCCAATAAGAGGTTTGGCAAGAGAACGCTAGTAACTTATTTGCCGCTTCCCAACTGGCTCTTCCTAGTTCCTTTTTTGTCACTTGTTGTACTGTACATAACTGCTGCTATGTTTATTAGCAGGGAAATGTAGTTCTGTAGTTTGTGGTGTTTTTTATACCGACGTCTTCAAAGCAGCCCGCTTAGGTGCGCAGAATCATGATTGGATTCCTCTTTCAAAGAATTCAGTCATGGTACTGCAAATGGAGTTTGAAACAAAAAGTGGCAATTTGTATTTAGGAAATGAACCATCGCTTGCAATGGATAATCCTGTTCTGGTACATGGGGCTCTACAATCTCAGGGTAAAAGCAAGCCAGGAAGAAAGGGACTTCGGGAACTTTTAAATGTCAACTGACTATTGGCTTAACATATTCGAAATGTTTTTTTTTTTTTTCACTTTATAATAGTTTTGAACCACTTTTTTCATCTTGCTGACAATCATGCTTGTAGAATTGCGTCACAAATTTTTCTCTTCGAAATGCCCATGCACATCGAATGCCATCATCACCTTTTAGCAGAGTTTTGCCACCAATTTTACCCTTTAAAATTGTCATGCTCATATAATTTTATTTAAATTTTTCACTTTGAATATGTCAAGACCTTTCTGCTCTTGTATGAGCACAGAAAACAATGCTGTGTACATGATTATTCATAAAGACAAAGATTCTGACAAAATTCTATGCACAAGATCATCAGTAAAGTGATATATAGGGACAGAATTCTTTGTGTAATACCATCTCTGAAGAGAAAAAATTTATAAAAATTCTTTTTGCATGAACATCTCTGAAGGCAAAAATTGTAACTGAGTTCTTTGGCCATGATCATCTTCTAAGGCAAAAATTGTGACAGAATTCTTCGTACATGACCATCTGTAAAGGCATAAATTGCAACTGCATTCTCTGCCCATGACCATCATCCAAGGCAAAAATAGTGACTGAATTCGCTGTGCATGACCATCTCTAAAAGGGAAAGGGTTACGTATTTCTATATGCCTGAATGTCAGCAGATTAAACAAGCAATGAATTTATATAATGACATTAAAATTTTATTTTATCCCTTCAGATAAGAAAAAACAACCGAGGTCCCTAACTTTCCCAAAACGAATATACCTCATTCTTAGCTTAGAAATTCAAACAAATAGTCTCTTCTACCGTAGCGTTTTCTCTCCCAACACTCGTTTTTGATGTGCACCTAGAGGGCCGCTGCCTAAGGGCCGGCCACAAATGCGTCATCAGCCGGTCCGTCTGGGCAATGACACCTCCTTCCTTCACTTCATCGTCACTCATTCTTTCATCATTGCAAGCAATTGAAATCAAAAAAAGCAGCTCAGGCAATGTTATGCACACAAGTTGGTTGTATAACAGAAAAAAAAATAAAAAATAAAATTAGTGTGGCTTAGTGAATACTGTATTATGAACAAATGCAACTAAGCAGCTTCCTAGACCAAAGTTCACTTTTCCTACTATAGATGCTTTGAGATTCACTTTGAAAAATTCATTTGACATTTTATTTGATAACTTTATATGGTACGTAAATTCGTTTAATTTGGCTGGCACTTGGATCTGACAGCATTAATTATTAAATTTTGCCCGGTGGAGAAATGGCAAACTGAAAAATCAACTGTAGTTTATGCTTTTTAAAAGCAAATAGTTCTTGCCTTTTTTTTTTCCTTTTGCAAATTCATTGTATATACTTTTTTTTTTTGTACATTCAAGGCAATGAAGTACTAATATGTCTTGTGTGTATTGATTTTTATTACTTACATTTTGTTTAATTTGCCAGACCAGTGGCCAAGCTGAAGTATCAAATTATCATAGAAACTGAACGCGTATAATTTTCTTTTCAATTGCTTGTTGCTATGATTCTTAAATTATTATAAGTTCAGAGAATGAAAGTATAATTTTTTAATGAATAACTATGAAATACACTTATCAACGATAGTTCCTCGGCGTCCGCCCAGCTGTTTAAAGTTCCTCAAGATATTTGGAAGCCGCATCAAATATATGAAAAGTTTTATGTAATTGTATAAATGACTATGCATTAGCAACCTATGAGCTGTAACAATATATAAGAATATATTCAGAACTCGAATGTTGATTACTTAAAAATCATACAAAATAAAGTTACAAAATAACTTAAATCTCAGCGGAAATACTTTATAATAAAAAAATGCAGTTCTAATATGGTTTAAAATATCCATAAATAGGTATAAGTACATTTATGATGTACAATTATTTATAATGCACTTGCTTAAATACAGATCAATTAAGTTTTTGTCAAATGTATCTGAATTAAGTTATAAAGTTTTACCTGAGTTAATGTATCTGAGTTAAGTTTAAGTTCTATTATCTGATTCATGATTTCTGTAAAGAATTTTATCCATAAATTATTCATCTATTTACATAAACAACTAAGTTGTTTTTAAAATATATCTGAATTAAGTTATTTATGTTCTATTATCTGATTCACAAATTCAATATGGAATCTTATCCCCTAAAAAATTCATTGAAAATCATAAAAATTAATTTCTTTGTGAAGCATGAATTGAGTTAACTTTTTTTTCTATTATCTGATTCATTGATTCAATAATTTCATCCTTAAATTCCTATTTTACCACAAATAATTAAATTATTTTTAAATTTTTCATTTGAACCATAAATTCCATAAATAGTTTATCTGACAGATATAAATAACTATATATGAAAACTTCGAATTACTATCTGACAAGTTTTTTTTTATTACACCAATAAAATTTAAAAATCTAAATTAATATTGAAAAGAATTTCTAACAGAAATTGGAAAATTAATGTTTTCAACATTCGGTTCTGACATATAAAATTTATCCCAGCATGAAACATAAAGCAATAAATGTTTCCTTCACATTTTATCCATACCCATTATGTTTATGCATTTTATTTTGCTTATTAATTTCTCAAATCTCGGGTTTTTATTTCTTTTTTTTTATTATTCAATTTGAATAGATTTTTTTTTTTTTTTTTTTAAATGAACGACTGCTAGAACAGTATTTGTATATCATTCAATCCCATCATTCTGTAGCTTTGTCATGAGCTGTCATCATACAGTGGCGTAAAGGCCCCCCACTCACAATCATGATATATTTTTGTTTTTCTTTTACAAAGTGAACTGATAAAAAATAAAGAAAAGGCGATATGTTTGAAGCCTTCCATTTGGTGCTTTTTTGGTGAAGGTTCCTATTTAGTAGGGGCTCTCAGTTTTGACCTAAAGTCCACCTCTTGCCCAAGAATAAATACTATTTTGGAGATATGTGCAGGATGTGGCATCAATAGGTCAATCCTTGGAACTCCTACAAAACTTATCAATTTTCGGAGTGTTTCGTCTTGGATGAAGCTCTCGAAGTAAATATATGACCTTTTCTGGCTAAAGCAGATTTTTTTAACTAAACACCCGAGAGAGGGCGCTTCTGACCATCAGCTTAATTCACTTCAGGGACTTTCTATACTAAACTAGTGGTTTTAGAACTTGCTCCACCTGTCATTAGGACTACTGAAGAGGTCACTTCAAAAAAAAATTTGAAATTTTCAGGGGTGAAGCAATTACCAACCATTGCGAATCAGTTGTTTATAAAATGGCTCACTTCAAAAGAGATGCCTAAGTTATCATTTGAAAGTTAAAAAGTGTAAGCAACTGCCTGGCATTAACAACCACAATATTACGGCAATTGATTAAATGATAATAGTAAGGTGATCTAGTTCAGCTTCTGGCTTGGACATCTCTATTTCAAAATCAGGTGCCACCCCTGATTGTTTTGGGAAATTAGAAAATTTGTTTGTTTTGTTTGCTAAAGAAATATTGTCGAGGTGACAGGTATTTAAATCTAAGAATGGGTTAATTTATTTTAAGTTATGTATTATTATGTTATGTTTAATAACATCTATTGTCGTATGGAGTTTTGTTGTTTGTGTGACCTCTTCAGGGCATTGTTTCTTATATCGTGTGCGTAGAGTGGCCCGCTCAAATCAAAGATTAGATGTCACATTTTTAGCTATGTATTCAACCAGCGAGACCAGTAGTTTACAGTAAACTCTGTGTATTTCGAAGTCACTAAGTAATTCTGTTAAAAATTTATTTTAAAGGAATTGAATCGTAATAAAAAATTAATTATTTTAGGAAAAATTGTTTTTTTATTATTATTATTATTTTTTTTTAATAAAAGCATTCTATTTTGAATAATTTAATTTGAAATTAATTTATAAATAAATATAATTTATAAGTGATTGCTTTTGGATTTAAATTACACTTAAAATGTGTTTTGTTTTTTAAATACATCAAATACTTTTATCTGCATTGTAATATTTGTCATATAACATATTAATTGTTCAAACTTCCATAAATTTTATATTCCAAATGTACTTTAAAATTGGATCCTAACTAAAAGAAAAAATAATATTCGGAATTATTTTGTTTTAGAAATTAAGTTAAACGACTTTCATACGTTTAATAATCCAAATGTATTTCAAAATTGGATTATTCCTAAAAGAAGGAATTATGTTCGGAATTTTTTGTTGTCTAATTCAAGTCTGATGAATTCTATATGTTTAATAACCCAAAATTGGATCACAAAAGAACAATGGGCATTCCTAATTTTATATATATATAAGTATATAAATTCCAATTTAACGACTTTCCTGCGTTTTTTTTTTTTAACCCAAATGCACTTCAAAATTAAATCATAACTAAAAGAACAATTAATATTAACAATTATTTTTTTTATAAAATCAAGTTTAGTAACTTCGTTACGTACTTTTCTAAATAGACTTCAAAATATAACGAGTTTATTGTTAAACTAATTCATTAATTTTAAAAATACATGCTTAAACTATCAAACTGTGTGAAAATGGTTAGTTGGATAAAAAGACTGTTATATTTGGCATGTTTTGATAAAGTAATTTCTGATTATGACAACTTTTGTGTGATTCTATTTACTGGAAGAATTGCAATTTATTATTGTGAAAATAAAATCAAAAATTCTTTTATTATTTTGATTGTTAAAGATATAGTGATTTATGCTTTTATTTGTGTGTATTATGTATATTTATTTTATTTTAATAGAGAGCCCATTCTTTTAAACATTTGTTACATTTAATAATGCTGATTTTTGTTGTTATTATTATTATTGATAGAAATGATTTGTTGTAACTTTTGAAGGTTCAAGATTTGAAAAAAAAAAGAGCAATCTTTGAAAAAAAATTCGTTTTTCTATTAAATTGAACGTGCATTTACTCATAAATACTAACAAGTAGCTTAGAAATTTTATACATCATGTGTATTTAAGCATCAAAAAATGTCTCGAATTTTTCTCCAACTCTAAAAAATTTCGAATTTAGGATTATTAATATGTGAAAAAAAACAATAGGTTTAAATTCAAAAACGGGTATCTTTTTTGGTCTTTTTAATAGAAAAACCGAAATGCTCCTTTTAAACATTTCAAGTTTGTTCTATTTCTTGAGCAAAAGAAGTATATATTGTAATTATTGAAGTATGCTAAAAATGACGCTATTGTAATTATGATACATTTGTGGATGTTGTTTATGTCCTATATTGTTGTGAGCAAAGTTATATAGGCCAGTATACACAGCTAAATGAGTGATTGTCAAAATAATTTTAAATCCATTTTTTCCCATTTTGAAGGAGGAGGCTCAAAAATTTTAGATTAAATATTTTAAAACATTTTTATTCCATTTTTCAGCATAATTCATGCATTTTTTTGGTTAATTTTTAATAGTTTTGTTATTAAAGGAATTTCTTCCATTATTTTTTAGGTCTAAATTTTCAAGTAATCTTTCTGAATTTTATTATATATATATATATATATATATATATATATATATATATATATATATATATATACAGTGATGAAATTCAAATAATGTCATGAAATATGATGGAACTGTTTTTAGGTCTAAATTTTCAAGTAATTTTTCAGAAACTTTTTTTTATGTTTTATACTATGATGGAATTTAAAAACTAGTTCGCTTAAACAACTTTCGCAATTGTTTTTAGAAGAAAAAAAAACATTTAAATTAATTTATGAAACATTCATCAGGAATTTCTTTTTATTAAATAAAACATACTCATAATTTTTAAAAAAAATTCAGAATAATTGTATTCTATTTCGAATTTTCAAACAATTTTTGATGAATTCATGTATTGGTTTTTTTTTTTTTTTTTTAATTTAAGAACGTATACGCTCGTCTTGTGTGGATTCCATTTTTGGCTTTACATGATAAATTTGCAGTACATGAAGAAAAATCCACTATTATAATTATTTTGTTTTAGTCATGATCATAATGGGGAAAAAATTAAAAAGTTGTAGTCAGAGGGGATTTCTTTTTTAAAACTATTGAACTTAAACAGTAGTTTATGTATACTAAATATTTATATTAGTATTTTTATCATAAATCTTAACCTTTATTTATTTTATTTTTTAATAATATTTAAAGTTTTGACGACTTATTTTGTTATAGTTCCTAAGAAATTCTTGCAATGAAAAAATCTTAGAGAAACGCTTAGCAAAAAGTGTGGCTTATGCTGAAAACCCTGACGAAAAAGTAAACTTTTCTAAAAAGTTTGATCTAAAAGTTCTGTGCCTCCTGTAGTAAATTTGCAACAAGAGAGAGAAAACAGCCCTTTGATCAGGTTTAGTTAGAAAGGAGGAAAAGAAAAATCGTAACACAAAATGACGTGCTATGATTTGGGTGATATGATTGCAAAATTAAAATTATTGCAAATAAATTCAAGGACTAGTGCAATATATCATAGTTTTGTGAAGTATTAAAAATTATTTGTTAAAATTATTAGATATTTGGTTGTTTTAGTAGCGTTGTTGAAAAGAAGGGGGAAAAAATGACAAAAATTGTAAATTGTTTCTTTGCTGTTTGCTCAATTTCAGACCCGATTTTTGGTAAATAATATCTTTAGGTTTGAACCGTTTGATGTTGTAAAAGGTGGAATATGATTTTTGATGTTACGAAGTCAACATTTTGTTTCCTAAGAAAAAAAAAATGCTCATTACTAAACATCGTTGAAAAATCGTGTAATTTATGTATATATTTTATATTAGAGTATACTCATGTGTATTAGAATATTTGTATGTTGATCTACCTCGTTTTTATTTTTTTTTATTTTTGAATTATTGTAGAGATTACTTTGAGTGTATTTATATACTGTAACCTGACCAAAGGGATACCTTTCCTCTGATGAAGTATTATAATTTTTTTTCTTTCGTTTAAACATTTTTTTTTTCATATAACCCTTGCACATTACGCATTGAAGCAAAAATTTACTAATAGCCGGGATCAGGGCAGGGGTCCACAACAAGCTACACCCATACTGAAGTGCCAGGATCCCCCTGCCCTGGGCCCCGACACATTCCGCTCCTCATGCCGCCCCCTTGCACAGTGAACTGTGGTCCGTAAGGTTGCTTAGATGCCGGCTCTTTTACGCCCCCTTAGGGGGTGCTCACTTTAAACACCATATATTTTTCATATCATGCAATCATGCATTTAAAAAAAAAATGGAAATCAAGACCCATGTATAGCGTATGATATAAATGCCATAGGTGAAAAAAAAAAGTAATTGTGTTTTTGTGTATTTTTCTCTGTTCTGTGTCAGGTGCCGGGGCGTTCGCATAACCATTGCTCCATGCCAGGGCGAAGTAAATGCGGGTAGGTGTGTATTATATTTATACTTCCGATTCCCGGGCTGTGGGCAAAGACTTGCGAACGTCGGGCATCGTACTAAACATCAGGGACGTTCTTTTTCTCCATTTTCCCATTTGACGGAGGCCGTTTGTGAATATTTTGGGAGACTGGTCCCTTGTGGAAGCCATATGTATTTAAAAACGGCAAAAGAAAAAAAAATAACTGAAGCACAAAGTTAAATGGTCAGCTGCATAAGCAAGTGAATTGCCGCTTTTACGTTGGTCATCCAATTTTTTGCTTGTACTCACTACCTCAAACATATTTAAAAAAAATAAAATGAAAAAAAACTATTGAAAATGGGAATTTTTATTGTATAACACTGCTCCGGTCCCTAGTCAGTCACAGTCCCTGCTTTGTTCCATTATTGGTGCTAGTTTATTATTTTATTATACACTCCACTCCACCCCCCCCCCTTTATTTAATATCATTCCGGTCATTTGTTGTTTTGCCGTATGGAATTGTACATGTATAACATTAAGGGATACCATAAGATCTTGTTCAAATGATGATTCTGATGTCAATAGAAATCAAATATTTTAAATGTGTCTTAATGATGATATAATGGGAATCAATAACATGAAATTCGAATTGAGAATCAAAAATATAAAAATCGTTCTAATAATTACGGAGAAAAATCAAAATTATAAAAAAAATTTCCAAATAATGTCGGTAAGGTATACAAAAATACTTACTCTTTCCGAATTCCAAGTAGCGTAAAATGTAACATCCAATATTCAACTAAATTGTGCAATATTAAAAATATCACGAAAATATTGGTGCAATATTGCTAATAGGTTTTTATGCTACTAGAGAAATAAATAAATTTTGGGAGAATTGATTTTCCTTAAGTCATATCTAAATGTTTAAAATCAAAAGTAATCAATTCATACTTTTAATTTCAAACACTTACAAATTTAAAGTTTTGCGGAATTCGTAAACAAAATTAAAAACAAAACCTTTTAGTTACTAATAATTTAAACAAAAGACTAATTACGTCATAAATCACAGTCATAAAATTGTTTTTTAACAAATTATGTGTTATGCATGTACAGTCCGTTTTCAAAAGGTAGAGCTAAGCCTCTTTTTCTTTTATAAAACTTTAGGCGCCATTTTTTTTTATTTAATCAGACGATTTATTTTTATTTTGTGAATCGAAAAAAAATGATAAAAGTTAAGTTTCTGAACCGATTTTGTCGGTTGGTGTAATATTTTTTAAGAACTATGTCGCAATCAGTTAATTGTTTACATAAATGACTGTTTTTTATATGAATACTTTGTTCATTTTTATGTACCTGCAAATTGAGGCAATTCTCAAGGCAATAGATCTCGTTTAGACTGTTAATGAAGAAATCATTTATTACTTGGATGTTTTTTGAAAACAAAAAAAAAAAAAACATAATAATGCGTTTTTTTTCCTGTGAATGTTACCCATTCTTCTCTTTTATATATATGTTTATTTCTTTGTCCAATCTGATTTGTTATATATCTCGTAAAAAAATAGATAAAAAAAAGACAAATAAATAACTGTGTTTTTGTTTTCTTGTTGCAGTTATGTATTTAATGTTGTTTATTCTAAGAGTAAAGATGAGGAAAAATTAGAGTATCAAATGTTATGTGTAATTATAAAAGAAAAACAAATTACTGTATCTTGTGTTTTGTATTTTAGTGTTTAACATACCGATATTACCTCATATGTTTACGTTTATCATTCACTATGTAAACGACTACTGATCTATGTTTTTTGAGATAGTGAATATTTTTAAGAAAAAAAAAAGAGAAATCAGAACAGTTTTTAACCTTGTACATACATTTTATTGGTGAAGCATGACTATCCTAATGGACATTTTTCGCCCATGTCATTCACTTGTATATCCCCTCCATATTTTCTTTTTAAAAAAAGTTTAATTTAAATCCACAATTGAATTGATTTTTTCCTCCCATTCCCCAATGTCAGCCTGTTCGGTTGTCATAGTGTTCTGTTTTTGGTTGGATTCTGATTTGTTGTCAGGGAGCAGATCAGTAGGAGGGCAATAAATTGACACAGATTCCTGTTCGATGTGTGTGTGTCTTTTATTAAACTATTTTATTACACACGTGTGATTACTGTGTTGGACAATGAATCTAGTACCTCATCAAAATAATCAAAAGACTGTTTTTCGAAGAATCTGGAGGACGGATGAAATTACGCTTTTTTTGCAAGTAATTTGCTATTTTCCTAACTGCTGTGAATTCAAAATAAGTGAAAAATGTTATTTTTAGCATTTTAATAACGTATGGTTATGAAAATACAGCATTAAACGCTGGTGTCTCCAATGCTGCCTTATCTAGATCATAAAAAATTTAAAAAATTGAGAATTATTAATTTATTCTGATAATTTTCCAACTGATGGAAAACTGAAAATTTTAATCTAGATGCCATTTTGAGGAGTTTTTTTTTTTTTTTTTTTTTTCTTAAATTTTTTTTTTTTTTTTTTTCTTAAATCTCTCCAAATTGCCGATTTTTTTTTGAAAAAATTTATATCTTTTACAATATTTATGTTATTTGTCCGTTCTAAATTCCACATAGTTCTTTACGGCGAGATGGTACAGTTAGTTTAAAATTGTAAATTCATTAATATAAGGAGCTTAAACTGTAAATTTTTTATTTTCCTTCGTGAGAGAACTTCGAAAAACAATTAAATTAATAGGACGCGGACGCTATTATTGTGTATTCTGTTCGCAAATTCTGTTTCACCTCTTTTAGTAATTTAAAATTTGCAGTTTACAAAAATGTGAATTCAAATTAACCTAGAGTAAATAAAATTTATCAAATATTAAAATCCAAACAAATTATTGCATTATAATTTCCTCACTGTATAAATGCTGTGATAGTTTGTTTACACTTTAATATTTTGAAATTTATTTTTTTTTTCTGCTTTTGAAACTTAAGGGTTTATTTATGATTTACCTGAATTCACTTTTTCTATATTCTAAATTACTTTTGAGTTAGTGAATCTATTAAAAAAAATCGAATTAATTATTCCCAGAGTCGTTGTAAGTTTTGTATCACACCACTCCGGTAAAATTCGATATTATTTCAATAATTATAAATTTTTCATTTTCTTACAATTTGTGTTTTCTATTTTATTTTATATGTGAAAATATAAAATGCCCTGCACCAAAAACACATGAAAATCCACAGAAAAATATTATAGATTTTGAAGTAGCTTATTTAAACATCTTGATAATGATTATTTTAGCTCTCTTAAATACTTAATTCCTTAACTGAGAAACTATATCTGAATGAAGCAATAGTATAAAATTTGAAAGAAAGAATGAATTCAAATAAATAAAAAAAAGTAATGATTGGATACTTGCATATGACGTCGTCCTAGATAAATCGTGGCATTTGTGAATTCAGAACCCAATAAAGTTCGTACACGTGTGACGTCGCTTACAGATATCCAATTAAATCAAATGTTTACCCAATCGTTTAAAGTATAAGTGTGATTCGAATAATTTACATTTCAGCGAATCCGTATAAAATTAATTAAAAACTTAACGTTTTTCATATTTTGCGTTCACCTGTGCAGTTTTCCTATATGTACAGGTTGAAACGCTTCCATAAATTAGTAGATATTTTGCAATGACGTGCGTTTGGATGTAATAAAACCTGCCTTCACAAACTTTTAATGATTTTTTTTTTTTATCTAAAACTTTCTCAATTTGTATCCGATTTGATTTAAAGTTTATATGTTTCCAAAGCACGGAGATACTTTATTTTTGCTTTTGTATTTTGTTTCTTGACTCAATTTGCGTGCTTGTATTTTGTTTTAAAAGTTTTTACTGCAATTAAAGCTGAACATATAATAGAAGTCTGCAATTATCATATATCTATGGAGAGAAGTTAGACCATTCGTAAGAGATTTTAATCTAACTAGAGTGTCTGTTTGGGAGAAGGATGGTATAGTTAATAATTTTCTTAAAATATAAAAAAGTAAAAGAACGCAGTGAACCTAAAATTTCGAATTGTATTAAAACAATTTTTAACTTATTTACCAAACAATCTATCTCAGATATAAAAAAAAAAGCATTTATGAAGGTCATAAATCACAGCTTAATGTTGTATCCCTAGTCCTCAATCAACACACAATTCGTGGAATCAATTAATATTACGCGTTTAACATTCAATTCACTTTTTTTCTATTATCTTTGTATAGAAATAGACATTTTTCTCTTATTTCCTTATGAAAACAAATATTGTGAAGCACTTCACTTTTTATTAAGCCTTGTTTATTAATCAGGTCAAAGTACGCTTACACTTGCTTCCTATATAAACTTCGAGCCCTTTGCCGGATCTTAACTTGACAACTTTTTTTTATGAATTGTGGATGATTTTTTTCGACAAAATGAAAATATATTTTGAGGAACCAATTTAAATGCATACAAGCTCAATGATTTTCGTTTTTTTTTTTTTTTTATAACTTTCTAAATATTCCAATCAAGATCCTTACGAAATCGCCAATGACTCCTGATGAACCAAGAACTTTATTTTTATCCTCTCTTAGGAGAATAGCCATGCGTGTCACAATACTGTTAAAATCTCCTTTGGAAGAGACAGCACCGTACTTATTTCCCCCAAAATGTACTTTTGAATGTATTTAATCATAAATAGCAATATTAATATGCGAAATTATACTTTAATCCCCACCTGATTCATACCACGCAGAACACATCGGATATCGAATAATACCGTTTCTACGTTACCTAATGATGTTGTAGGCCATCAAGGCACTGGTAGTGCGATTGTTCTTGTTTTCCAGTGGCGCCCTCTATCGTCAAGAATTCTAGTTCTGCTACCCGTTTATAGGACGGAACCGTTCATACATCCATTAATTCATCCACGTAATTATGACTTGCACCAGAGAATGATCAATCTTTAATCCAGTACCCAGAGGTATAATTTGTTATGGGAACATTGCTGACTTTGTGACCCAACAGATTTAACGTGTACCAGTCACCATTTACTACACGGAGTGGACGTTATCTAATGTCATTAGAATTTAATAAAATGAATGAAGCTTGCTTTTTTTTCACAACTTGTGCTTCTCGGAAAGATTTCTCGTTTTTCCTTTGGATATTTTTACGATGGTATGAGCACGTGTTACTTAGCTTCACTTTTCCGACCGTTATGTTGCACATAATATGCCATATAAGAATTGTGGTTGTGTGCCCACCTTCCCCAACTCACCCAATTCCCTCTCAAGCGTCCATAGCCCAGTATCACGCTGCTCGTGGCCAACTTGTGCGCCGCTACCTATCAGTATGGGACCACTCTTTTAAACGGTCAATAAATTTACTCAGCAAAAAAAGGCTTTACGAATAAGATGCAGAATCTCGACTGACCAGGTCGTCGATCCGTCATCCGAAATCACTTCGGAAATCTTTAGAGCTTACGAGCGAATAGCATCTAATCACTTCATTGAAATCTAACTTAGCTCTTACAATTGAATTGGGTATGAGATTATTGGAATCGTTTATTAACAAAAGATTCAAACAACGACCCAGAATGTCACATATTCATATCCGAAGTCATAGAACAGTTTTAGTTCTTACTACAGGATGACTACAAAATGCTGTTTCAAATATCGAATCATTTTGTTGTACAGATATTAAATAGAAAATGATAAATACACAAATGTGACGAACACTATGAATGGAAGTTAACCTTAAAATTTTTTTATTCGAATCGGCCACCATCTTCATCGATTACTAAAGGTAATCTCTTACGCCATTTTCCGATGGCGGCACGAATCATTTTAAGAGGTGATTTGTCCCATTCACGCAATAAAGAAGCTCTGGAGGAGTTCAAACTTCTGTGCTGCTTAGCATTGACTTTAGACTCTAAAATATTCCAAACACAACAGTCTAAAGGATTTAGATATAGTAAAGAAGGGGGCCAATCTTCTTGCTTAATAAATTTCAGACAATTGACATGATGCCACGTCTGTTTTTTTTTTTTTTTTTTGGGGTCGGTGTGCCGGTGCAAATCTTGCTGAAATATCCAATCTTTTTGGGATACAATCTGTCAGCGTGTGGCAATAAGTGTGTAGCCAATACTTCCTTTTTGTAATATTCAGCATTGATTTTTACCCCTTTATCGATGAATTTCAGAGGAAATTTTCCGTTATTTGACACTGCAGCCCTAACCATAACAGAATTCTTGTTCTGAAAGCGTTGCACAAATCTTACACTTCCAGGTATATCATCAAAGGTTGCTGAATATGCAACATTATTTTTAGAATTATAATTTTGTTCTGTCGAAAATATTTTCTCATCAGAAAAGATTATTCTGTCAACACTTTTGTTGCCTTGCCGGTTCAGCAATTTCTTACATCTTTGTAATCTTTTTAATTTTTGTGCAGTTGTCAAACCTTGAACTTTTCTTTAGCGATAAGGCCGAAAAACCAGGTCTTCATTTAATATAACTTGCATAATTCTTCGACTCTTGTTCTCTTCTGCAGCCATTTTAGTAGCAGAGAACTGTGGATTTCTTCGTATCTTTTCATGAATTCTTTTAATACGCTTCTTTGTACCAACTGAGCGTGGACGACCAGACCTGGGTCGATCTTTACAGATATTAGTACCCAATAATCGATTTATAGTTCTATATATAAATGTTCTATTAAATCCAAGAGATTTTAATTGCTTAAAGATTTTACCTACAAAAAAATCCGCGATCGAAAAACTGTTTAAGCATCAACCTTCTCGATTCTATCTTTAAATTTACTCTAATTGTTTTGCTTTGAGCGAAAATCGTCTGAGCTTATAGAAAGCGCCAATCACAGAAATAGTGAGATAGAAATTTTTTTACCAAACGATTAAAATTAATTCCTATTTTTTTTTATGTTATAGTATTTAGTAGCCACCCTGTTGTAAATAGTACACAAATACTCAGTTGGGCAAAATTAAAAAGAATAAACGGCTTTATGTATGGCGTTCGAAGTTAACTATCAGCCAAAGAATCATTGTCTGCAATACAGAAGATCACAGTTTCATGTCTGGAAATAATTAGATAAAAAAAGACCTGTTTTGAATTTCAACACCTTTATTGCCTAAAGTGCAGGTATGAATGTTTGCGTACTTTTAAATAAGCATTTATTTATTGAACGTTTAAATATTTCTCTTTTTTTTTTTCAAATGATTCATAATCTATTCCTAAACCGTGATAGCGTGATTCTCCCCTCCCGGCTCACAATATCATATATGAAACGAGCCTTATTGACTTTAGATCAAGTGGACTACGGATGTGATCTCAATTCGGTGCTCTCGTATTAATACGTATAGGTACTATTTAATACGTTCACCTTCCGACGGTCCTGAAGTGGTTAAAGATGAAATCTCGAAGTTTTTCTTAGCATAAATGGCCATCAAAAATAAATCAATGGGGTGTCATATTACGGTATGATTAGAATTGAACTCCTAATTTGAGCAGTATCAATGATTGGTTGATTAATAAGAATTGGAAAAGCTATGCCCGCCAATCAGAAATGATATTTATTTTCAGCGGACATATTTACCGCCTGCTGCCTTTGAAATAGAAAAAGCACTTTACAAAGAGGCGAGGTTTTGATTCTTCTTACGCTGAGTCCAGTCGAAATCTTTTCTAAATGTTTACCCCACCTAAATGTTGAAAAAGTTTAACCTCATAACCATAGTCACCAACAGTGCTTTAGACAACTGGTGGGTGGAGTATTTTCCTTACAGTACGTCCATTGCGTTCGCTTTTGCACAAATACGTCAAGCAAACAGTGCATACGCAAAAGAACCAAACTGGCAACATAAGCTAAATCGAACGCAACGCAACAATAAAAGCGAACAAAATAATTAAAAGAATGATCAGTGACTAGAATTTTAGAAATTAGATGCACTCAACACGGATGTTAGAGACAGGTCTAACAGTTCTTGAAATCGGGCTTCTTCATTCTCTCATTACCAAAAAGTTGGCAGAAACTTTTGACAATTTTTATATTTTTCTCACTTGATTTTCGAATGCCGTTGTGATCAAGTTTTAAAAGAGGAACCTGTTGATATACACGATCAGATATCGGGTATTCATAAATCTCCAAAGAGACACCGAATGTTTCCGATGTCTCAAGTGTAAATTTGTATTTACCCAAGTAAAATGTTATTCTTTACTTAATTGATTTACTCACATTCATGTGCAAGTTTGCTTGTTCAAAATAAAGATCGGGTTATAAACTTTTGTAACAGTAAAGAAAATTAGAGAGGGGCAGTACAAAGATACATTCAAGGTTACGATAATATTCGAACCCGCTCCCACCACACGTCAGTGCGGTTGGGGGTAGGATGATACCTCACAACTTCGAATGCTCTAGATTGCAAGTATTTATTACTTATTGGTTATTTTTATATGTTCACACATACATATACGGGTTTGGGTTCTCAATGCAAAAACGGGTTATAAACCCCTGTCAAATAGTCGAATATAGCATAAAATAGAGAAGAATAACACACGGTTACGGCGGGATTCGAGCCCACTATCTCCACGCTTCAGATGGAGTATTAGTAGTAGTATTAAAAGTAGTACTTCATTTACGTCGCACTAGAACTTCACAATGAACTGTTTCCAACGGTCTGGGAAACATCCCTGAGGATGATGCGAGGAAATGCCATCAAAGTTTTGATCCTCTGTAGAGGGATGGCTCCCCCATTCAGGTAGCCCGACATTCTTTACAGTAGACAGTTGACCTGAGAGTAGAACAGTTTAACAAGGCAATGGAACGCACCCTTGGTCCCTTCGCAGACTAATCAAAGTGATCACCCACACACTCGCTAATCGTTGCGGGTAGTGCTTGACTTTGGTTTTCTATTGTAAACCATGCCTTAATAATCAGTTCACTGCGGGACCATAGCAGTTGGAGGAATTGTGATACTAATCTATCAGGAAGGTCCCTATTTTGTTATTACTCATACATATTCAGGATTGTGTGTTCAATACAAATAATGGTTCCTTAAATTCTTATTAAAATTAATGAACAGATAGCACAATGATTTGGTTATGGTGAGAGTCTAACCCGCTACCTGAACGCCTTAAAGACCCAGTAACCCTCGATCACGGAGACACCACAAGAGAGCCCAAACTGATATTATCTGAATGTCTCAGGGTTGGAATCTTGTGGTATTGGTATTTATGACGATTGCTGTCTGGGATTGTGGGTAAAAAAACATTCTAACATGTTAAAGTCAGTAGCAGCCTTGTAAGCAGACTAAGATTATAGACTTACAACCTAATGAAATCCGTAGAATGAAACATCACTGCCCGAGCGGTTATGCTGTTAAACCAATCGCTGTGGAGGTTGCGGGTTCGAAAGCAGCGGTAAACCTTAATGTATTTCTATGATATCTTTGTCACATTTATACTTAATGTAAAAAATAAAAAAAAATTAACTCTTAATTATATTTAATCCTTTAATTTTCTTTAAACGTTATTCCTTTTATTCAATTTAGCAATTTTATATTAACTTTCTTGTTGACCTTTCTCATGGTCAACGCGGTCATCGCACTACCTGTGGGGAAAGTCAACCAACCCCTCTATTCACGCCTTTCTTTTTCTTCTTTTATTTTTAGGGGGGCTAACTTAACCAATCTCTTTCCTTTAATTTTCAAACTCTCCTCCTCTTTAAATTTAATTGGCTGTAACTTTTCTGGTCCTACGTCAGTTAACAAATTTTTAAGACACTTTTTAAATACATTCTCTTTTTGTGCTTCTTTCTTGCTGATCACTTTTTTTTTCTGAAATGCGGACTTCGGTCCGTATCGAGGAAATTAATTCCTTTTTCCTACATCCCATTTTTTTTTTACTTAAAATATTAATGTAAACTCTTTAAAATCTTTTTAAATTTTCAGTAATTTAATGTTCCTTTTATCAACCCTTTTGTATCTTTAAATTTTCTTCGTAAATCAGTAATTTCTGTAAGTTAAATGATTTCGTATTTTTCTTATCACTCTTCAAATTCATCTTTGATTACGAACCTTTATATTACCTCTTTCTAATTTACACTTTGTTAATCATTTCTCCGCAAAAAACCTTGTTATTAGTGAAATAATATCTCTAGAATTTATATTCAACTATTTGTTTTGTGTGTGATTGCGTGATTTAAAAAAATTATAAAAATATATTCAGTTGCTTATGTGAATCTTCAATTCGTTGTTTGTTTCATCAATTTCTCCTGTATGTGGTGAGTACCTTTTAATTATTGTTATGGGCATACTTGAATATGAATTTATTAGTTTTTCTTATTGGAAGCATCATCTTTCAATTAATTAATGGTTAAATTTGTATCTGGATATAGCATGTCATTATCTTATTTATCTTCTAATTTTTTTGATTAATTCTTAGTTTTCACCCTTATTCTAGATTTGGTGATACCAATTTATCCAATTTGTTCAAACCCCACACTTTGTGACCCTTTGAACCTATTGGGTTATTGTTATACCACGATTGCATTGTACTACCTCTTTTCTTAACGATAACACCCCCTTAATTTAATTTAATTACCCTTTATATATTTTCGGCCTTAATTTGTTTATCATGACATTTCAATCATTTAACTATTTTTTATCATGACTATATCCAAGTACATATACAAATAGAAGTACTTAAACAATGTATTACAACCCACCATCATTATTTTAACATAAACAAATTTACTTCAGTTCACACCAACTTAATATATTTTATTTCACCCGTAACAATCTTTCTCGAAATTGTGTTATCTATTCCTTAATTTATAAGGGCTCATAAGCCTTAACATAGCTCAATAAATTAGTAAGTCTGGCAAAAGAAAATTATCAATAGCCTTTTAATCCCTTTAGGGCCGCAAAGTTCGCGTACGTACTGAACAGTACGCTTACAAAAACGAAATATGATACTAGAGTACCGTAGTGATCCCGTCCGTGTGACCTTAGGTTGAAAGAGTCAGTTGTTGTTGTAGTTAATTTACGTCGCACTAGAGCAGCACAATGGGCTATTGGCGACTGTCTGGGATACATCCCTGAGGATGATCCGAAGACAAGCCATTACAATTTTGATCCTCTGCAGAGAGATGGTACCCCCTCCCCCTACTTCAGTAGCCCAACGACCTGCACGCGAAGTCGGGCACTTTACTGTAGAACAGTTTAACGAGGACCACTACCGTACACCCTCGGTCCCTACGCAGACTGATCCAAGTGGTCACCAAGTAGCACACTTACTGCAGCCAGTGATGCTTGACTTCGGTGATCTGCTGGGAACCGTGCCTTAACGATCAGTCCACTGTGGGACGTTGCCAGAGTCAGAAAAGCTCGGTTCATGTGCTATATCGTGGGCCGTAAGGAGAGAACCATGCGAGCACATGTTAGTGATCAAGTTATTGAAGAAAATTTTGTAAACTTTGTTTTCTTCGATGCTTAGGTATTGTTTATTGTTCAGTTTATTGTCATTTATTTGTTTGTGACGTACCCTATCAAGTTTTATCAACAGCGTGCCTGTAAATTAAGTTTGGACCAAAATAAAGATGTATAGCGAAATTTCGAAGAACACAAAATAATTCACACGAATTGAGATTTTTAAACAGTTCCTTAGATGGACAGAAAGTACAAATTCTGAGTTTGTTCGTCGCATTTTCAGTCGTACCTTCTGTGTTCTTTTCAATAAGATATCTTCTATGTTTATTTTTATGGAACTTAACTGCTTGACGACGATTACAGTAAATCGCTAAAAGTAGCAAGTGTACGGCCGTGCTTATCAACTTCGGATAACTAATTTTACTTGTTATGAAGGTACTGTAAGTAAGGCAGTGTGGTGTTGGCGCAACAGCACATCTCGAATTCGCAAAACTGTCAGAGGTCGGCAGTCTATTAGATGAATGTTTAGTTATCTAAGGTTGCAAAAAGGTATTTTTGGACAATATAGTAAAAAACAAGTGTTTTACAGTGTATTTTACCATTGTGTGCAAACCCTTGTCAAGCTCTTTTATGGGCATTATTACTTTGAAATATTTCTTACATATATCCAAAATTGAAAAAGTGATATCGAACTTATTTTATTTATAAGAAAGAACCGAGCTGTACCATGACCTCTTTAATATTATGAAACTTAACTATTCGTACTTGGGTAAGAAATTTGACGAAAACTTTAATGAAGTTAATGCTGTCGAAACTAAAATGACTACTTAATAAGTAAATAATCACATTTTGAATTAAGTGGTCACTTGTTGTTCCGGTGATTTTCCTCGTGCTCTGATTTGGAATTTCCCTCAAAGAAATCGTTCATGAAAGTGATTTCGTCTTAACCTATTTCCTTGCATTCTGGTATCACTTCAAAATTACAAAGCCAAGGAAAGGAAAATTTAGAGTCACACATTGGACACAAACCAACCGTTCAACACTTTACGGTCACTACCTGCGATCAGGGAGAGAGTGGGTGACCACTTTGATCAAATTGTGAAGAGACCGATTATGTATGGTATCTGTCCTCGTTAAACTGTTTAATCTTAACGTTTAGTTTAGATCGTCGTGCTACTGAAGCGGGGAAGCCACCCCTTCGGTAGAGGAACAAATTTGCGATGGCATGTCTTCGGATCATCCTCAGGGATGTTTCCCAGACCGTCGCCAATAGCCGATTGTGCAACTCCAGTGCGAAGCAAATTAAGTTCTACTACCTATTGAGAGTATCAACCACAATTCTATCACAAAGGGTTAACGGAGCCTGAATGGCTTAGGCATTAAAGTCACGCAAATTCGAGTAATGCTGATGACTGGTTGATTCTTATATTGCTTTGACCTCAGTGATAAAGAGAAATAGTGCTGATGGTCGAGAGATGATAAGCTACAGTAACTCTTGACCCTGTCGTCGGGTTGACCAGGGGAGGTTTTTTATTCATGTTAAGCAATTAAAGATAAAGTTTCACCCGCTAAGTTCTCTATTAAGATGAGTTTGTTCCAATGCTAGATCTAGAAGTACATTTGTCTTCTGGAGTGAATACAAATTTACAAAGAACATAAAAACTAAACATCCTATACCAAGCGGTCGTTTACCGTAGGTGATAATAAAAAAATTTTATCGATAGAGCGTGAAAAGCCGTAGTTGATAGCTGAATTAGCAAATAGATATAAAGAAATATATAATCTCAATAGATATAAAGAAATATATGAAAAAGAAATCAAGATTAAAGGGTTCAAACTTTCGACCGCTCCCCTGCTTCAACTTATTGGTACCATATTCTCCAGATTGCGGCTATCCCCTACGTTTTGTGGATTAAGAGTTCAAATCTGTCACAAAAAAAAAGATGCATGTATTCAGAGAAAGTTTATTTTGTTTGGTTTCATAACATAAATGTAGTCAGCACTAATTAAGTAGCATATTTAAGATTTTTCTTTCAAAATATGAAGTTTGAAAGTTTTATGCTATAATCTGTTCATCTAGCGGAACAGCCACAAACAGTTTATATAGCAGAAAATTGTTAGTTAAAAAGTATATTGCTAAAATTTTAACAAAGTTCATTTTATTATAATATTTTCTATTTTTTAAGCAACATTGAAATGAAAACAATTATACTATATTAAATGGAATTATTAATTCTTCTGTATTCATTAACACTCAAAACGTTGCAGTATTTATGTAGGAGAAATTTTTTATTCCTTCCATAAAAATTTTTTAAATTAAACAAAGTTTGTGAAAATTGCCACACTATGGCGAAATGGTTAGAAAAAAAATCAAAAGAACAATAATATTTTTAAAAACCACGTTTTTGTAGTGGAGAATAACAATTTAAAAACAAAAATTTGAAAAACGAAAAACGTGGGGCGCATGAAATACATAACAGTAACAGTATATTTTTTGTTTTTCAAATTTTTGTATTATTATTCTCCACTACAAAAACGTGATTTTTAAAAATATTATTGTTATTTTGATTTTTTTTTTTTTTTTTTTTTTTTTTTTTGTACTCACTTTCAAAATCTCAATTTTTTCACTCAACTGTACACAAAACTTTTCAACTGACATGTGACACTAATTTGAAATAATCGAATCAACAACAAAAGACAACAGCGAAAATATTAATTTTTCTTTAATTTTAATTTTATTTTACTTTGTATGCCTTTTTTCTCTTCATTTTCATGCATTGTCATCCGATTCTGAACTATGTGCCAAATTTGAAGTCTGTAGCTAGTCGGGAAGTTAGTTTAAAATCGATTACAAAATTCCACCCGAACAGACATACACAAAGGCAAGTTGATATAAACGTGGTAATAAATGAAATATACTCCACGCATATTACTGAAAGCAATACAAATAAACGATGTGTTTTACGAGATAATAAAACTATGTAATCTCAACGAAATCAGTAATTTATTGTATTTTCCCACTAATGTTTGTAAAAATTTCCGAACCATGTCGAAATTGTCAAAAATTAATGAAATATAACCCAAATATTACTGATAGTAGTTCAAATAAACGATAAAAAACAAAAAAAAACTAAAAATACGTAAGAAATTAGTATTTGTGTCCCCCATGCTGGACGATGAGAGTTTTTACAAGCTGTGGCACTACGTCGTATACATCGGTTCTGAATGTAAGCCTGGGAAATGGTATTCCATATAGATTCGACAAGGCTCCAAAGTTCAGTCTTACTCTGTGCCCAACAGCTTTATCTGGATTTGCCAATCGATGAATTCACAGGCATGGGCGACATATCCGAGGATTAATCTGATCATGGAATGAGCCATAACAGTTGTTCTTTGAAAAAGGCTTGTGCAGTTTTTAAAAAGTGTGCATG
Source organism: Parasteatoda lunata (assembly GCA_949128135.1). Lineage (NCBI taxonomy): Eukaryota > Metazoa > Arthropoda > Arachnida > Araneae > Theridiidae > Parasteatoda > Parasteatoda lunata. The sequence goes on from OX421975.1 coordinate 84,332,247, forward strand.
GGCATTATCTTGCTAAAATTCATCTCCTGGAATGCATCGGAGAAAGGGAAGGACCTCTGGCTCCACAATTTCCCTTATTAACAATCACTGTTGATGTTGTCCGCAATTTCCGCTAGGTGGGATCGACAATTATACCAACTAGTTCCACGCATCGTGATAGCAGGTGTTGCATATGCCACTGTGAGAGCAGACGTTCCTCTCTGTAACGTCTGACGCGTACTCTTCCATGATTGTACTCTAGAATTTAATTAAATTTATTCGAGAAAACTATTGGTTGCCACAAGGCACTCCATACACCGTGTACTGAGACCATAGAAGTCAGAAGCGTCTGTAAATCAGCGACAAAGAAATGCTGCGCAGATGAACCCTTGCACGCAGTTGCTGTTGCATCAGACGACGATCAACCGTAGAGCTAGGCAAGAAAACACCTGTAACCGTGCCCCAACTTTGTGTTAACGCATAAAAGGATGCTGTACGGTCCATTACAGCCGTGCGTGAAGATGAGTTGTCATTTATCCCATGCTGTCCTGCTGCCAGGTTTCTGCATTGTTTGTTTCTCCTATGCCCATTTCTTCTAAACGTGCATCGCTGTTGTGGCATTAGACTGAGCGTGGGCAATGATTTCTGGGTACGAAAATCCAACCCCTCGCAATCCTTCCTTCCAACCTTCAGTTTGAATTATTCCTTCATAGTGTTAATGAGTTTAGTAATATTAATATTGATTAAACTTATATTGCCGAGTGACGCATGATTTAAACATACCCCATTGATGAAGTACATTCGTTTAAGAAGGTCCGAAGACTGAATGACACATAAAAAACAGGTATCGCCATTCATACTTTAAAAATAAATGAATAATAGCAGGATGTTCCAGCAATCAATCGAATTTTTAAGCAACACTGAAATGATAGAATTACAGTGTAGAAAATCTTATTATTAACACTGGTGTTTTCATAAACATTCAAAACATTCCTACATTTATGTGGTAGTCATTTCTTCCATAGCACGTTTTAAAATAATAATAATATTGATGAAACTTATATTGCCGAATGAAGTATGATCTGAACATTTCCCATTGGTGAAGTACATTCGTTTAAGAAGTCTCTGCCGGGATTCTGTAACACGTAGAAAACATGATCGCCTTACATACTTCAAAAAAATAAAAAATAAAAAAAATGAATAACAGTGTGTTCCAGCAGTTAAAGAGGGAAAAACGTTCTCTTTTTCGATTACAGGAATTTTCTTCTGTCGAGTATATTCTTTCCTCTCTCTTACATTATTAGATTATAAAGGAACACTCAGAGGAAAAGAACAGGTAAAGAAAAAGAAAAAAATAAGGCGAAGAAAAATTCATAAAGTGGCGTCCAGGACGGCTGAGCAAAATGATGACGTACGACGCCTTAAAACCCATTGTTCCATTACAGCCGCCGCGTGCCCACTGCCGGACCCCCATCATTCTTCATGACCCCGGTGGCAACTTTATTGCAAAACGCTGTTCGTCCACTGATAGGCACGTACCCCATCCCCCGCGCATTTATCCTGCTTTCCAAAGTCCGGCCATCGATCTTGAGTTACTTCTCTCTCGTTCTGCCGCGAAAAATTTATTCCTTTTTTGGTCCAGCCCTCCTTCTTGCTTTTTGCAAGCTCCGTTTTTGCATCTCTGTTTTATGAGCTACCGATAAGAGGTAGAAAATCTGCCTATTACGACGCTGTTGTTTCCTTTTATGATATTTTTTATAGATATAGGCCCCCCTCTTTGCCCTTCCTGAAAATGGCAATTATATTGGCGTGAGGTAGCTAAAAACGAACGACCCGATGCTACAGGAGAAAATATTCTGTTCTTTTCGAATGGTTTTTTTTTTCTTTCTCTCTATCTTTGGGCGATAGTACTTCGAAGGAAAACAAATTTTCTCTCGTTCTTTCTTTCAGATCTGTGTAGGAGACTTTTATATTGATGCTCTTGATTTCCAACATGTCTTATGCGTAGAATGTAAATTTTAAGTAAACATCCACCAATGTTTCGTAGAAAAAGAAGTACAAAAATAAAATTGAGCAAGAATATTTCGAAGAAAGTTCCAGGCAAGAGATCTACGGGTATAAACCCAAATTCATATTCTTGGATTAAAATATTTGATTTAAAAATTTGTTTTAAATTATTCCATTTTTCGCAATACATTGAAAGATTATTTTCTCTATGATTTGAAATCCGTTTTAATAATTATTTTAATATGCCGCATCGAGCGACCTGATGATACCTAATACATTCTGTTTCCTTTGAATGGGTATCATCTTCCCCACTTTTCCTTATCTTTGAATGATAGTACAGTTCTGATTCAAAATATTCGAATAATCAAATATTTGACATTAAAAAGTTTCTTACTTTATTTATTTATTTTTTAACTTACTTAAATTACAAACTTAATAAGTCAAATTTCACAAGTTTAATTAAATTTCAATTAAATTTATACTCTAGTCAAATTTCACAAAATTAAACTAGATCATAAATTAACTCCACAATTCATTTTCAGAAATCCTAAATATTTGAATAAAATTTTATGTGATCCAAATCAATAGAATTTTTTATTATTAACTCTAAAATTCAATTATAAATGAAGAAAAGGAGTTACTTAATATTATGTAGCATCGCATTCAGTTTTGACCACAGCATATATACGAGCTTGCAAAAAATAAACAAGTTTTTGGCAGTAGACTTAGAGCTCATCACTAGCTCATGTTTACTAGTAGGAACTATTTCTTGTAGTTTCTTTATTTACAACCCACAAACTTTCAATTGAATTTAGATCTGGTGAGTTAACTGGTCGATATTCTTTAATTTAGCGTTATTCTAGCTATATTATAGTTTCTTATCTTATCCGTCGTTGAACAGCCGACCCAAATTTTTGGCTTTACGACTACTAATGTTCAACTCCGTACCCTTGTCATTTTGAACCAATCCAGAAGACAAGGAAACTTCTGATTCAGTACCCCCAGAAATTTTGATTTGTTATGGGAAGGTGGAGGACTTTGCGACTTGACAGATTTAACGTGCATCAGTCACCATTTTACTACAAGGGGAGTCTTCGGCTGGCGGGTATCGACACCACGAACTCTTGGACATGGGTCCAGTGCCCTACCAACCAGGTTATCTCTGCCCTAGATTGTAGTTTATAATGCACAATCTGATTCTTGAAAACTTTTATTTTACAGTCAAAAATGGTTTTGTTTTTGGAACACTAGATATATGTGGGAACTCAAGTTACGAATATGATTTAATTCCTACAAAAGGGAAGTTTAAAAATGCACCTTCACTAACCGGTGGAGAATTTGATCGAAATAGAAATGGACATGACGGGATAAACAACATCCCGTAGAATCAGTAATATCCGATTAAATGGCAGTTAATGATTAATTAGTTAGAAAATTAATGTATACATGTTTTTGTGTAGTCTGTTTAGGTGCAACTGTACTGTTCAAAAAACTATAAAAAGATGATTGGAAACGATGCATCCAAACTGATATAGATAGAATAATTACTTCAATTGAAACTTACATTTATAAAAACACCTTAATGTTATCGATTTAAAAATATTAATTCTTCTTTCTTTCCATTTACGATACAAATATCGTACACTTCTGAATCAATTAATTTCACCTATAGTCTTAAATTTTCTGTTACCTCTGGCCGAAGTTTTTCCTTTTCCGACACTATTGCAACGATATTTCTAAACTTGCCATTCTTTCGATACTATTAAAATATACATCGAACGCTTCGTTGAGAACAATTTAATTAGTTGGCTTTTATATAGTTGATTTTTACCTTGTTATTAACTCATAGTTTTATTGATTTAGGAATATCGCGTAAACTTTGCATTTTAAAAATTCTTCGGATAAACGCAGAAAAGAAATTTTAAAATAATCCTCTGCAATAAATTTAAAATTCTCAGTCGAAACCGCAACGCTTGAGTACGACCTCTAGCGGGGCGGAAATTTTCAGGCTACTATTTGTTAAGTTATCATTTAGTTCCATAATAATGCCTGGAGAAGTATGACGTGTTTTCAACCAGCAGCAAATAGAAAATGAAATTTCACAAAGGGAAAAGCAGAAGAACTAGACAAAGGAACACAGGACATCGGTAAATCTTTTCTAAACATAATAGACACTTCAAGAACAATTTTTCATTACTAAAGCGAATAATATTCCTTTGTATTATCAATAAACTTCCAATATCATCACAGTGGACTGTTCGTATTCACAAACTATTTCGAATGTTTGTTACGGTATTTTTATGTTTAATTCATTGAAAATTAAAGTGAAGACAGTAAAGATTCATTGCTTACTTCATTCCAATAAATTAATGTGGCTTAAGAATGTACAGAGCTGTAGTTTTATAAAAGATAATATATATTTTTAAATGCATATAATTCGTAGTATCATTTGTGTAGATTATTAATAATTTGTTTCGTTTTCCTGTTAAGTATTTTTTAATGATTAATTTCAACTAAAATTCAGCTATTCGCGATCGCAACGCTTAAACACGCCCTCTAACGGGAAGTATATTTTCGGGCTTTTATTTATTAAGTTTTCATTTAGTTCTATCAAAAGCATCGGCAGAGTAGGACCCCATTTTCTAAGCAGCAAATAAGAAGCAAAATTTCCCTGTGGAAAAAGCAGAACTTGAAAAAAAAAAATGACCCAGAACATTGGTAAATCTGAAACAGAACGCGCCAACATTTGAAGAACAATTTCTCAGTAATTTATATATATAAATTCATATCGAGATCTTACAATTATAAAATTTTGTTGTGTGGTAATTTCTCTAAAAGTAATGAAGAGATAATCTATGTATATATTATTTGAAAATAAAATATATATATAATTTTCAAATGAAGAATATTTCATTTAGAATTCTCCCACAATGGAATGCGAATCCCACAGCCAAAGTAACCCCGAATGGTGACTGATGCACGTTAAATCTGTCGGGGACACAAAAGTCCTGCAACTTCCAAACAACAAATCAATACCTCTGGGGGTATTGAATTAGAGATTGATCGTACTCTGATTCAGATCAAAATTACGATCTGTGGATGACAAAATGAATCTATGAATAGATACGTCTAGTAAAAAAGAGCTGTGACGTGTGTGTAGCTGAAATCATATTCTTGACCACAGATAGCGCCACTGAAAAACAAGAAACGCACCCTCTGCTTTAAATTCACTTGGTTTCCAAGCAGGCTTGCTTGCACTTAGTCATATCAAGTTGAATTAAAGAATGTTGAATAATATAATATTAAGCCACTTTTTTCAGATCGTTCGAGAGAGCACTTCTGACGAAAAACATCATGATATTCATGAATGCAATAAATATTTCTGTGTATTGTGCTGCTATTAAGAGAAAACCCACATGAACTTAGAAAATACGTATCTGGAAACAATACTAATAAATAGTTTAACGTGAAAGATGTTACCTTTGAAAGAAGTGTGAAAATAATGCCTCAATTAATTTACAATTAATTTTGTTTCACGGAAGATATTTTATGAATATTTGAATAACGACATCTATAGATCGTTAAGATCGTCCGAGATAAATACAATTTCATCAGCAGAAATGACTTAGGTGTATTCCATTCATTTTATGTGCAAAAAATTTTCATGTGCTACTTAAGGTTAAAGAAATCAATGAATCTCAAGTATTTAAAATGAATAATAAAATTGCGAATAAATTTTAAACAAGCTAACTTTGAACTACGAAAATTTTTTAAACATAGCAAATTTGTAATTTTTTAGGTAGAGAAATAAAACCTCTTGTTGTTAGTTTCTTTTTTCTGGTTATACTTTGCGATATGATTTGTTAATGGTATAAAATAAACGAAATCAAATAGGGTATTTTTGGAGTAGTGCAAATTTTTAGCAACAATCTCAAAGTAATATTTTTTTCCACGAATCGTTAAATGAAGATTGACAATAAAATAAATCATTGTTAATAATCATTTATAATGCATAATTCTTACTTTATGTGATATAAAAACTTAAACGCCTTTTCATATTACGAGTGCAAAATTTGAAATACTTAATCATGAAAAACACGTCTGGAGTAAGATGTAAATAATAATTTGTATATATTGATAATATGTTCTTCATTCCTCAGTGACGCGACAGTCCTAGCGCCCCTATTTTTGACTTTGTCCTCCATTCAGTTATTTTCGATGTATTTAGAGAGATTCAGTGTATTCAAGTTTAGGCCACTCTCACCCCTAAGGATTTAATTAATATGTATTATTTTCATTTTTTGAATTAATACTTCTTCATGGGCATCGTAAACAGCTAGATAGTGGTCAGTGTCCCTATTGATAATTAAAAATCATCAAACGTCCCTCACCCTCCAATTTTTTTGACAAAAAATATGGTTTTCGTGAATCATCATCGATTATAATTCAATAAGGTTGAAAACAAGTTAGGAAATAAAAATAATTAAGTCCTGATAACTAATGTAATGGGATACTCTCAACTCGGGAAGAAGACCGCTGATACCCAACCACCTGGCCTGTAACCTCAGCATAATAAGATGGCGTGTTAACAGCTATTTTGCTTGTTTTATTGTCGTCTAATCTTCGTTAATAAAAGGAAATTAATTGCTCATTTCTTTTGTTTTTCTAATTATTGATATTTCGTTAATTTATAAGAATTCATTAGTTACGAAATTACCACACGATACGCTAATGGATCACGAGATGGCATATCGAATTCATATTTGATGGGCTTGTGCAGGTTTAGTGTATATAGTGTATTTTTTCTGGATAGTGCGCCCCGCACCGCAAGGGTTCCTGGGGTGTTATTCATGCCACTGGGCTAGGCTTACTCGAAATAGAATAGAAAGAACTGTTGCTAGCATAAACAAATGCCACCTTTCAACAGCTAATCAGAAGGTATACATTTGAAGACGTCATTTGAATTGCAGGTATCCAGCTTTGTATTTTATTTTCATCCCCCTGAATAACAGGGTGCCTGCTGCTCCCATGGTTTACTTTTTGCTAGATGGTATCACCAGGCTTGATAATGATTGTATATCTGTAACATCCTCCTTTAAATAGTTTTAAAATCTCCAAGAGAATATTTTTGTACAGTGCGCAAAATAAAAACGATATTACCCTAAATAACTTTTGTTCCAATGATCGGATTTTCACGAACTAAGTGCTAATCTTAATCATTCAAAGAGGTGTCCTGAAATATGCTAATTAATTAAAGCTAATTATTAATTAACTTACGAAATCAGGCATAAAAACTTGCTTTCTCTAAATAAACATGTTCAAACTTATTCGACGAATTTGGATTTTTGGCTGTAAAAATGTAGGAGATTGTGTTTAGTCAGGAAAGCGACCAAAAGTTTGAGCATTTTAAAGTTTTTTATGTAGCATCACAAAGTTTTTGCGTATTTTGCCGTATCTCTGGAAAATTTAAAGGTACTCAAAAAGTTTTCGCACCCAGTTATTAAATACGTTTATCTAAAGTTAATTACACTTAGATTACTAATATTAGCAAATAAAATACCCTTTTTCCTGGTAAATATAAAATAAAAATAGTTTTATTTCGCATTCAGGGGTATTTTATTGAAAATATTTTCAGTTGATACTAGACCAAATGTAGCTATTTACAACAATTGCCACGAAAAATAGAAAAATTTAATGAAGTTTCATTAAAAAAAATGATGCATAAACAACTATGTCTGTCTCTTACTTTTCTCCTCTATAAATAATTTGGAAGAAAAAGAGTTTACAAGGAAAAGGAGACTAGTAATAACATCTGAGTAAGTTCCCATCTCAAGAGCATGACTAAGGCAGGGGCATATTGTGCAGTTGCCCCGGGCCCCCATATTTGAGGGGAGCCCCCAAATTGAATAGAAAGTTTATTTTTCGTTTCTTTCTTTAATGCGTTTTCCTTCTTTCTAAACAAAATATCAGTACAGTATAAAATCCGTCAGTTTTATATTAGCTTCTTCATTAATCTATAGTCTGAACACAAAAAATATATATTTCGTAAATCCACGGCTGTCTAGGGCAGAATTCTGCTAATTTTTTGTAATTACGATGAACAATCAAAAGCCTGTATTTTTACATATCGTAAAATGCTATATATCAACAAAAATACTAACGTAATTGAGCCATCGTAATTGAGAAAATTAATCTGAATTCCGCCGTAATGTCAGCAAGTACATATGAATTTCTCACAGCTGTATAACAAAGTTAACAACCAGTTATCCCTTTGTTGACAATTTTGTGTATTTTTAATTCAGTTAATGAAAAATAAAATAATAAATTAGTTAAAATAACATTGCTTTACATTTCATATAAGTTTTCACATTTTCTAATTATAAATTCAAATACTATTTTGGTCAGATTTTGGCCGTTCAGATGGGTTACATCCTTTTAATGATGGACATAGAATTGTCAGAAAATCAATAAAATGGCCAGTGCGATATTTCGTCTAACCATCGGAGGGGTGGACTTTATTTCAGGTTCTAGTCAATTTTCTTGTTATATTTGTATAATGAGATGAAACATTTACATATCTCCATTTCTCTTTGGAATTACTTGAGACAAAATATTCCAAAAGTAAATTTAACATTAAGGAGTCCAGACTTGAGACAGTTCTCTTGACCAAACTATTGGGGCCATATTTCCCTACGTTTTGCGGAACAAAATCCCGAATCCGTCAAAAAAAGGGGAATGTTTTATTCAGAGAAAGTACGATTTTCTTTCTGATTTCGTAAATTAAAATATCGTCTGCAATAATTAATTCGCATATTTGAGGTTACCCCCATGAACCATTAAGATCTAGAACGTGAAGATCCAATCCTTAGACCAGCAAAAGTTATTCATGGTGATCTGTCTTTTATTTTGCAGACTGTACATTGAACAATCTAATTATAGAATGGGACTCAGTGATCCTTTATTCCTACAACTCATACTTCTTACGTCACTTGAAAAGAGCCCATAATATTTCTTAAAGAAACGAATTACATAATGGCAACATTTTTGCTATGTTTAGAATGCATTTAGCTGGCGGTTGGCAGACGAGAACGAGTTTCGAGATTTTTAATGAGCATACATTGCTCTTATAAGCTTAGTTTAAAAATACACTACTTAGAATATGTTAATATTATCAGCTCATCAAGCTCTCACCAGGAGTTTTCGAATTTTTGCTTGTTTTACTCGGGATAAGCACTACCGGTATGCATAATTGACAATGCAAATTTAAACTCCCCAATTATTTTTAGATAGCAGCGTGATGTATTTTTAACACAACTCTTCTCATTACCCTGTGATAGTGTCATATAACTTATTTTAAAATTGTGCCATCATGTTAGCAAGAGCATCGTTTTATCCAACACTTCTGTATAATGTTGTTATGGAAAAACTATCATCTCGTATGTGGTATGATCGGATTGATGAAAACGTCATCTTAGGAGCTTTACCTTTTCGTTCTATTACTGAAAAAGTAAGTTAGTCAGTTAGAGTAATTTATAGATTACTTATTGTTTTTTTTTTCCGCATAAATAGTTAATCTAATGTTTTAAATTAACTTTGGCACTTTCATTCTATAGTCAAATTCTTATTCGTTCATATTTGAATATCATAGTATCATATAGTTTTTTTTTTCTTTTCAAAATTGTTAAGGAAATGTTATAAATTAACTTTTACTCTTTCATGCTATGATGTATGAACCATGTATAAGAAACTTGAATTTAATATGATCGCATTGATGAAAACGTCATTTCGAGAGCTTAGCCTTTTCGGTCTTAATCACTGAGACTTTGTTTATTGTAAAGGTAATTATTCTATAAATTTTTTGTGTTAATCTGTTTTATCTTCTTCTTTATTGGCACTGCAGCCCAGGGTGGGCCTTAGCCTGCCACACAATGTTTCTCCATACAGCTCTGTCCCTCAACCTTGATCTTCCAGTTGGAGATCTTTAAAGCTTTTAAATTATCCAAAATATCATACATCCACCTTTTCTTAGGTCTGCATCTTTATCTATTGCTCATGGGCTTCCTAATCAAAAGATCTTTACCATTCGGTTGTCAGGTAATATCTCAATGTGACCAAGCCATGAAAAGTCTCTGTGATTGAATAAATTTTATAATGTTTCTATGCTTAATAAGAGCTTCCAGTTCATCATTAGTTCTTATTCTCCAATAATTATTAGTTAGCTGTATTAGGTCATTTTTTTTAGATCTTTTTAATACATAATTCTAAAAAAAAATAATCTTAAATTAAGTCTTTATTTAATTTTTTTTTTTTTTTTTACTACATGAAGTGCTGTTATTGGTAAATTTACTTATTTTCATGTATTTTTATTTTCTTCTGTTCAATTATTAGTAGTTATTAAAAATTAACTTGAGAATGTTTTGTTGCTAAAACAACTCCCATTTACTTTGATAGAGAAGTTAAAATTTGACTTTGAACTAAATTAAAATTCAGTTGTTTTAAAAATTATCTTGAATAGGATCGTTAATTCCTTGAATAAATTAAATTTGATTAATTTCATGTTTTTTGTACTAGTAGAATATAAAATGTTTTTAATCGGTACTTTTCAGTTTACCAGGCGAGTTGCAATAATATGGATCTCCACCAACTTTTCTATTTTGTTTATTTTTTCAACACCTAAAAATAATAAATTATAAAATTTTAAAAAAAGGTTTCTTAGGTTTGACTAACCGAAAATTAACCTTAAATCATTTGACTTCATGAAAAATGATTTTTATTTTATTTACTCACTCATTTATTTTAGCTGGTAGAAGAAGAGAATGTAAGAGGTGTAGTATCAATGAATGAAGATTTTGAACTCCAAAGATGGGTGACCACAGAAGAGGTTAATTGGTTTACTATTTTTAATTCTTGTTAATTATTTTTTTTTTAATTTCTTTTATGAAAAGGTAATTTTATTTTTAAAAAAAATATAAATGCTTTTTTTTTTTTTTAATCTACTCACAATATAAATAAGAGTTATTGAAAAGAGTTTCACAAAATAATTTACAATTATCAAAATATAAACAATGAATGGAAAGGCTTCAATTGTGTACAATGTTTTCGGTTTGACCAACATCAGGCATTTTTCACTCTGCTTTAAATTTTGTATACAATGTGTGCTATAACAATTTACAATTTTTTTTATCTAAGCATTGGTGCAATGTAATTATTAATGTCATTATTAAAATACTATGAATTACTTTCAGTTTTAACATGCTGTTTTTTATATGCAGTATGCCGGCCATATCTCAAAACTTGTTGTGTCAAAAAAATATTTTCCTCCTTGGCAGTATATATACACCTAATGTTAATTTGAATTCTTACGTCAAAGAGTTTCTCAAAACCTTGTTAAGTTATTAAAAAAAGCGATTTGAATTTTGTGTGTAATAAAATTGTTAAAAAAACATTAAGGATTTTTTTAACTGTAAAAATCTGTAGCAATAACTGTCAAAAAAAGGATGGAGACACTGTATAGATCAACGATGATATCGGCACAAACCGGGAGTGTCAAAGAGTGATTTCTTTAATTCATGATTCGAACTTTGAGTGCCGTAATAATATTGAGATTTTTTTTAAAAATCATGAGAAAAATCTTTATAAAATTGAAAACCCAAATTTTTTACTTCCAAAAGAAAAAAAATCTTTCTGCAAGAACTCTGTAATGTTCTGTGATAATGTAGCTGTGATTCTGCCACGGGTATATTTCATGCATATAAAAAATGTAGCCAAAATTTTTGAAACTATTGATTTTTCTAAAAACATGGTAATCTTAAAGCTTTTAGATCAATATTATTTATTATTTTATATCTACTCAGTTTTTATTACAGGTAATAAGTATCCCTAGCAACAACCTTGTCCCTAGTTTGACTCAATATGGCTCCTATATGAACATGCACTGTAGGACTAATATTGGAAAGTCTAGATTTTTTAATATTCGTCTTATAGAGGGCCAATATAAGACTTATATTGGCTGAATAATGTGTATAAAATATCGAGTGAATCTGACAATTCTATATGGCTCGATATTAATTGTTAAGTGTCTGTAAAATACTGGGTGAAACGAACAATTTTCTATGGGCCAATATTGGTAAATAATGGCCCTTTGAGCCAAGTTGCATGAATATTGGTCTAATGAGAGCTCAAGTTATTTTGCTACTAAGGATAAGAGTTGTTAATTATTACCAATCAAAATATTGATTTTAATTCTTTTTTGCCAGAATTTAGACATATTTTTTAGATTAAGTAAAACTAAAGGAGTCTCCAATAATTGTCTGATTTCAATTTATAAATGCTATTTTTAATTCTCAGTATTTGTTTTTATTACTTATATGCAAGGGAGTAGAATATGTTTGATTACACGAACCAAGTTTTAAGCAGCCATGGGGAAGTTTTTGGTCTAAAAGATTTCCTACAAAATTTTTATTGTTAATTTTGTTGCTTTGCAAAATTTCTCCTTGTTAAGAAAACATATCAATTTGTGTTTTTATTTGTTTGAATTCCTTAAGTTTATATGAGAGGGACCTTTAATTTTAATTTGCTAAGTTCCTTACCTCCTTACCATTTCAGTATATGTTGACTTTTATTATTTTAAACACATATGCTCCTTTATTCAAGAATTGTGTGAAATTAAATTTATGAACTTTACTTTCCAAAAATATTTTGAAATAATGTACAAAAAAATATTGCACTAAAGAAAAAACTAAATTTTGAGGAAATTCTGATCTAAAGAAAACTGAGGATTCTGTTTTATTCATACAAAACTGAAAAATTAACTTGGGGGGGGGGGGAGTACGAAGGGCATCAAAATACTTTTGTGTAATTGTATGCTTCGAGAAAATGAGAAGTTTAAATGGGAATAAATGAAAATTGGTTTTACATTTAATGAATAAGATGTTTTTTTATATAAGATATTTGTTTTTGTATTTTTATTTTCAATATTATAAAAAATTAACAAATTGGATAAATTGCAATTTTTCAAATTTTTTATTAATAATTATTTAATATTTGCTTCACCAAAATTCAGTTTTTTTTTTACAATAATTGTAAAAACAAAAGGAGTTTATTGTTAAAATAATTCAAGAACATAATGAGGCATCTGCATGCTTTTTTTGTGTTTTAAAATGAAACATTGTGCCATTTTATCAAGATAGACGCCAATTTCAGACCTGTGCGATAACTAGTTATTTTGTTATTAATAGTTAAAATGGCTCAATTAGCCCCACCCCCTAAATCACTGTCAGGGTCCCCATCTGCTCTGATGACGTCACAATATAGTACAACCCCGACTCCCTTCATGTTTCGAAATGGCGAAAGCATGTGCCGCAGCCGTTAAATTCTGAAAAATGACTCCAAGCAAAAACTACAAGTGTTGCATTGTACCATGTTGCAATAGTTCTAGATTTAACATGCCAAAGAAATTATTTTTTAGTGTACCAGACGGAGAAAAGACAAATTTGGTGCAAAGCAATCAAACGCGATGAAAAAAAACTCGCTAATTGTCAGCAACTACTGCATTATACTGTTGCTAAGACCATTTTACAGCAACTTACTTAATTATAATTTAATTCTATAAGATAGTTGTTCTGATTAATAAGCTTCTCTGAATGAATAATTCATTATACTGAATAAAAATGTTTATGAAATGCTGTTAAGGTCACTTTCTTTCTTTCTTTCTTTTTTTTTTATTCTTTAAAATGAAAGGATTTTATTCTTAGAGAACAGTGGCGTACAGGTTTTTTTTAAAATCAAAGTTAAAATAAAAAATGATAGGGGTTTAGCATTATTTACATTTCTTCCAAAAAAACAAAAACAAAAAAAATAGTTTTTTTTAAATATTTTATTTACCTAAAAACTTATAATTCCAGGCCATATACCATTCCCTCTGATTGGGATCAGCTCATTAAATAAAAACTTTCAAAACAGTTCAGACTTTTATACACTGTGTATACACGGTGTGTAAATCTTAAGCAACAAGTGGTTTTTCGGCCATAGCTACCCAACAAAGTATAAGATACCCATGAAATTGCAGTATAATGTGCACGTAATTCAGTAGAAAGATTATTTGTATGCAAATTTTAGGAATAAAAAGCCGTAGGTGATGTAAGTGTACATAAACCTTGTGGGTCGGCACGCGCAGGTCAAAGCTGTGATAAAAGGATGAAGAGCACTGTAGTTAAAAGACATTCGCTGCAAGTGCAAGTTATTTGTTTTGTGAAACACGTCTTCAAGAAATCATTTAGACTACTTTACTCGAGGAAGAACGATTGGGAAGCTTGAGGAGGGGCGTAGTGTGACCAGCGTCGCCAAAGAGTTCGGGATCAACAAAAGTGTTGTTGGAATGCCTTTAAAACTACTGGTACAGCTGTTCGGAAGGTTGGTGGTGGCCGTCCAAGGAAAACAACACCAAGAGATGACCGTTACATTGTCCTCCAGGCAAAAAGAAACCGTTTTCAGTCAGCGAGCGCCATTTCTCAGCAACTGTGCACAGCCACAGGATGACAGGTATCAAAATTTACAGTGGCCAGACGCCTCCACAAAGGTGGCTTATTTGCTAGACGTGGTGAACGCTGCATACCTTTAAAAGTTAGCCATCGGCGGCACCGTTTAGAGTGGTGCAGAGACAACGAAACCTGGACACCTCATCAATGGAGTCGCGTCCTCTTAACAGATGAGAGTTGTTTTAGTGCTACAAGCGATTCTCAACGTCAGTTGATCTGGAGAGAGGTTGGAGCTCGATTTCATCCCAATAACATCGCGGAAAGAGGTCGTTGCGGTGGTCCTGGAGTTTTTGTCTGGGGTGGCATTATGTTGAACAGGCGGACTGAGCTTCAGATCTTCGACCGAGATTCTGTAACTCTAGACCGGTATCCTGGAGACCAATAAGGTAATCCTACCCCATGTGCGTCTGTTTCGAGGGGCCATTGGACCAGACTTCATTTTTATGGATGACAATGCCCGGCCACACCGTATTGCTAATGTTCAAGAGCTACTGGAAAGTGAAGATATCACACAAATGGATTGGCTAGCTTACTCTCCAGATCTAAATCCCATAGAGCATGTGTGGGATGCATTAGGGAGATTTCTTTCGACACGACAGTATCCTCCTGGTAACACCCATCAGCTGAAAGATGTGTTAAAGGAGGAATGGAGACGTTTACCCCAAGAACTCCTGGATAATCTGGTACTTAGCATGGAGAGACGATGCCAAGCAACAATTACAGTAAGGGGAGGGCATATCCCATACTAGGGAACATCTGCCAGTTGCACTTACGCTTCTTCAGGCAATCATGTGTAACGCCACTATATGTCAAATAAAGCCTTTTTTTGTTCCATACCCTACTTTAAGCTTTATATTCATTGCTGCGCCATTATTCTTTTACCATCATTTAAGTACAAAATAATGTACATCATATTCAAATTTCATGTCTATCGGATGATTTCTTGTAGAGTTATGACAAAAAACGCACTTGTTGCTTAAGTTTTGTACACCAGTGTATATAGACAAATATAAATAAAAATGAATCAGTATAAATAAAGAAAAATGAATTTATTTCAAAAGTAATTGAAAAAAAAAGTAGTTTCGACATTTATTTTTTTCTTCCTCAATTTTATTTCATTATGCTAGGGTTTTGAGTTAAAAAATAATTAATTAATTTTATCTAGAAGAAAAAATTATCAAAGTTAAAATTAAAAAAAATAGGGGTTTAGCATTTTTTACATTTCTTCAAAAAAAATTCAATAAAATATTTTAGAAGTTAATAATAAAAAAGAATTTTTAAAAAAATTTTATTTACCTCAAAACTTATAATTTCAGGTCGTATACCATTCATTCCATTCCCTCTAATAGGGATCAACTCATTAAATAAAAACTTTCAAAACAGCTTAGACTTTTATATATACACAAATATAAATAAAAATGAATCAGTATAAATAAAGAAAAATGAATTTATTTCATAAGTTATTGAAAAAAAAGTAGTTTCGACATTTATTTTTTCATTCCTCAATTTTATTTCATTATGCTGAAAGATGCCCACAAAAATTTTCTCAAGGGGGAGGATGCAACTGATATACACTACATATATATTTAAACTATATACAGTGAAACCTCCTGTTGTGGACACTCCTGCAAAACGGACGCCTCCTAATACGGACATATTTTTAATTCCCCGGAAATCTTCTATGAGTAAACCATTATGTACATTCTCCGCAACGCGGACACTCCCGTAACCGGATGCGGATAGTCATGAAATGTTATTTTCTATCTCTACAAACCGGACACTACTTTTTCTAAATTTGAAAAAAAAAACTACTATTTCTGCTTTAAATTGCTAGGGGGGAAATGCAACTTTTCAACATTTTTAAAGCATGTAAATTTTTTGCCTTATCCATAACTAAAAATATTGTTAAGCTATTTCACTGCTGAAGAATCAATCTTTCTCCTGTCACCTTGCCCTATCTTTGTAAAGAAAGGAGAGAAAACGATACTGCTCTTGTGAAATAATTTAGACAGAGGCATCTTTTCATCTGGACCATACAGGTTATAAGACCCCACAAGTTGAAATGACATCTTAAATGCTCCCAACACTTCTTCCCCATTGAAAATTTCATTAATTTTCTTATCAATTTGAAGACTGTATTTAACGCAGCTGGGGTAAAAAAAAGAACAGAAGTATAATCTTTGAGGTTCATGTAAATGAAACATTTATTCAGACACTTGATAGCTAATCAATTGTGAATTATCAACTCCATAGGTCCTCATGACTTACAGGTAGGCATTGTTTTTTTTTCTGTGAATCATGGGAGGTTTACTTTGAAGAAGATATTAACCATGTTCCCTAATCAAATAATAAGTAGGTGTAAGGGGAATAAACCTAATTAATTGAAACTGGCTGAGGAGTGAAAACTCCTATTCGGTATCATATGTCTAACTTGAGTATCTATGCTGATAGGAAAATTATATTCTTTTATCTGTATCTACATCTAAAATTCTATATTCATATCAAACTTTTTTATATATTCTTTTTTTTTTTAATTTTCTTAAATTTTAAATAAATATCCTTGTAGATAGTTATTGTAAATTAGTTAATTATTTCTACATCTTTGAAAATATTCTAAAAACAATTTAAGGTGTTAAACTTCGTTATTAGGGTTACCTTCTCTTAAACGGACAATTTTTCGGTCCCAAGAATGTCCGCTTAACGGAGGTTTCACTGTATATGATATAAACATGAAAGAAAATTTTTTTTTTAAAAATGCAATTCAAATTCAAACGCCTTTGTAACACTTTTCTCGATAGGAAGCTTTGGTTTAACTCCTCCCGTTCGCTGAGTTACTATACTTTGACGTCATAAGCAAACCCCGCATCATTTTGTGTCTCGTGAAGTTAGTTTCGTTTTGGGCTAATTTTAAGTTAAGTTTTTTTAATATTTGGGTCAGTTTTTTAAATTCTGAATTGATTTTAGAGAGTTTTAAGATATAGACTATTTAAAATAATCAACATTCTGCGATTACCCAACGCATGCAGGTTCCTCATTGGTTGATCACTCGTAATTTTATATGTATGTTTATTTATAAATATTTCACATTTAAAATAACTAACACTTACACCAAAATTTTGGGCTTTTGACAATTGTCAGAAAGGGTTTTTTTGCATGTTGGTTGAAACCGGATAAAATCGTTAATTGTCAAAAAATTGCCAACCCTGTCCAGAACACACAAAAGTGAATGCCTTATTGTATAGATAGATAAATTATTGTTCTTCTATATATTTAATTCTTTATTTATTAAACCTCTGATATGCTTTTTTATTTAAAAAAAAATTGAATGAATGCAAATGGAAAAAGTGTTATTATTTCAGTTATTTAATGTCCATCCATGTTGTCACGGTTACGTAAGATTGTACACTATAAATCTATACAAGTATACCTGTATTAAGATAAATAACTTGAATAAATAAAGGGAGGAGAGGAGGCATTGTCTTTTTCACGGCATTAAATCTTTATAGATCAGGTTAGGATAGCTTTTAAATATCCTGAAACCTGTTTTATTTCACTTGTCTATTTTTATTCTATATCTTTTATTTTGTAACTAAATTAGCACTCTGAACCAAAATTTAAACAGATGCATATTAATTATCATATTAGTATAATTTTTGGATATTGAAAAAGTTCTTATTAAGGAAAGAAAAAGTTTTAAGTAAAAAAATTTCTAGTCCATTTAATTTAATTTAATTTATATAATCCTTAAATATTTTAGATTTCTTTCAATTTTAAAATATTTTAATTCAGGAATGGAAGAAGAAAGGAGTTAGATTTCTTCAACTTTGTACCCAAGATATATTTCATGCTCCCAGCCAAGAAAAACTGGCACGTGGAGTTCAATTCATATTTGAATTTGTGCGTGAAGGAAGTAGTGTTTATGTTCATTGTAAAGCTGGAAGAACGAGGAGTGCAACTCTAGTTGGTTGTTACTTAATGAAGGTATATTTTTCGTTGCATAATTTATGCTTACATTTGTGACTTTTAATTATATGTGTAATTTTAATCTGATCGCTATTATTTAGCTGAAATTTCAATGATTAACATTTAGACTAAATAAAAAGCGTTATTTCAAAGAACAAAAGATTCTTTGAAATAACGCTTTTTATTTACTGTATGCCTCTGAATCTAAGCCATTTCAAGTTAAGCCATAAGTTTCTTTAAAATTATCTCAAAATACAAAACGATTCGATTTATAAGACACGCTATCTCAACTTCCCTTTTGTACTACCCAGCCATCATGGTTATTGTGACTTTTTTAATTTACCAAAACATTAATTATCTAAAAGATTTTTAATAAAATATTCTTTCAAATTGTCTTTTTTATGTGTGTCTTTTTTATTTGTTATTTTTTAGGCATTTTATTCTCTACTATTTTTTTTAAAGATAATTTTGAATTAGCCGTTTTGCTAGATTAAGCCATCTAGCGCCAATGCTCAACCAACAGAAAAGTATTTGTTGTCGATGTTTGCTCCAAATTTTTAGAAATTAACTAAAGAAGCTGGTTAACTGATCTGGTTATAAGTTGACCTTCCCACCTTAATTTTTAATTATTATCATCCTATATTTCAAAATAGAAATAAAATCCCAACAGCCTGTTAGCCAGGGAAGTAATGTATATTAAGGTTCCAAAATTTTGTGGGCCAGAGGTGTAATGTGCGTTAAGACTCCTCAATTTTGTGATCACTGGTGTGATTGTGGTAATGTGGTTAGCATTGGACATAAGCTGTCTTTACTTCCTAGGCAAAATGGTATCCATAGATCTGAAGCTGGGTGGACTTCGAGCCACCACTGCGAACCGATTCACATTTTTTTATAATAACTTATCAGTGCCTTTACCATTGTGGCATCCAAATATACAATACAGGGTTGCCACAGATGACTAAAATGCAACTATTTTTGGCATGGGGCGACTATGCAGGGGTCTGTCCAGAGATTTTGTAAAAGGTCCGTTTTTGTAAAATTGTGAAAAAAATTACTCGTAATTTGTGAATATAAAATAAACGTTAAGTCACATTCTTTCAACCAGGGTCCGCTTTTGTGAAATTGTGCAAATAGGGTCCGTTATTGCAAAAAAACTTTTTCAGGGAGTTTTTAAATTGTAAAGACATACAAGATTATGCTCAACACTGTAAAATTATAATCTAAAGAATTAAATTTTAAAAAATAAACAGCAATTACAGCTACTAAATTAGCGATGAATATACAAATATTTGGCATTTAGCCTATACTGCTGAAAGCAGAATATTTATTTCAGATGAATATAGGAAGAAGCGTCTGCCGAAGACAAAATTTAGTTCGTTTACATCTGTCTTTCTCCCCCCCCCCCTCCCTTCCTGGGAAGGGTTTTTTCGATTAACAGAACAATAATGAAGATAAACAAATTTGTGAAGGGTCCGATTAAAAGATTAATTATTTTGTGAAGGGTCCGTTTTTGAGTTAAAATATTTTGTGGAGGGTCCGTTTTTGAGCTAAAATGTTTAGTGAAGGGTCCGTTTTTATGAAAAGATATTTTGTGAAGGGTCCGTTAACGGACCCAAATTTCTTCTAAACAGACCCCTGCTATGGCAACTTTTTTTGCCTGAAGAGGCTAAAAAGGCAACTATTTAAAGTAAAAAGAAACTATTGGGAGACTTTTCTGTACTCTTGGCGATGTTTTTTTTATAGCATGACATAGATTGAAAATCTGCGGCCCGCGATAGTTTCTGAACACACTGATATTTTTTTTTTTCTTAAAAAATAAAAACTGTTAAACATTTTGAATCGCAAATTTGAGTCTTCACTTTTTAATTCTGTCAATCTGCCCATTGTAAATCTATTTCGTTTCTCGATCACCTTTTCAATGGTAAATCATTGAAAAGGGGATCAAATTCCGCATGATTTTTTTAAAAAAAAATCCATTTTTAAAATGATATTATGATGTGTGAATTTCGAATTTGACTAATCACTTTTCACAATCTATATATATATATATCTTAGATTAATTATTGATAAAAGGAAAAATAGTGCTAGAACATTAACGTTTATATTAAAATTATCACATTTGCCGCCAGCTTGACTAAATGGATCATGGTATATGACAATTAAGTCATTAACAAAATGTTAGTCATATTTTTGATGAATTTTTGTTCTTATTTTGGCAACTATTTTCATAGTTTTCGGTCACTATTTTCATAGTTTCACATTTTATTTTTTAGCGCCACAATTGGACTCCTAAAGAAGCTGTGGAGTTAATGCGATCTCGTCGCCCACACATCTTGTTAGGAAGAAAACAATTAGATGCTTTGGATATTTATCACAAAAATAATGTTGAAAAGAAAAGAGAATCCCTCTAATTCGGAGAATGGAAAAGAGAAGTTAAACTTTATGTTAAATGTGAATCATTCTAACTATATTTATAATATATTTAAGAGATTTTGTTTCATATCATTAGGGGAATTTATCTACATGTTTCTTTATTTATCTTTTATTAATTTTGTAACAATTTCATGTTATTTATTTTAAAAAAATCAAATCTTTTTATCTCAGGTAAAGAAATATATTTAAGTAAAGATTTCTTTCTTACTTAAATTTATTTGTTAATTTTTTTTCCGTAAGTGAAAGAATAAAAATATTCTACAATTGAAATGGTCTATCAATAAAATCTTCCAATTTTAAGAATATGTGATAAATTATAGTTATAATTTTTGCTATAAATCAACTCTTATACAATTAAACATAAATAAAATTACAAATTTTATTCTATGCTTAGACTTTAGATTCAATTATATTTTATCAAAAATTAATGTAATGGAGAAATAAGATGTTAACTAAACTTTAAAATTAAAGTAGATGTTATTAAATTTGCATTATTTCGTTGAACCTTTCTATTCAATTTTCATTTGCTCTTGATTTGTATAAACATAAATTATAAAAAAAATAATAATTGCTGAATATATTTAAAATTCATTTTTCTTTTTTAAATTTTTATCAAATGTCATAAAATTTTTGCACGTCCGAAATTTTATGTTGTTGCTCCTTAAATGCATTATGTGTTAAAATTATCTAAGATATTTCTATTTGATGAAATTTTTTAATTCCAGTGAGTTACTACCATCACTTTTAGTTACTTAAGGTTAACATTATTTAAAAGTAACACAAATGAGTTAATACTGTATGCATTTATATAATTTTTAAAATTTTCCAATCCATTTTGTAGTTAACTTTTTCAAAGATTTTGCATCTCCCTCTATTAGCCATTATATATTTATGTTTTTTTAATTTATTATTTAAATTCAGTGGCTCAGCCAAGCAAGAATGTTTGACATTGTTCCTTTAAGCATAATGACTCTCAGTAAATTATTCTGAATCTCTCCTATTAACTGATAATTTAGGAAATAAAATTCCTTTAAATAGAAAATACCTTTTTTTTATGTTACAAATCAAGCAGCTTAAAGTTCAAAAGAAAGTGTTTAAACACCATCCAAAAAAGTATATTAGACAAATTATTAAATAATTTTAAATTCCGTTTAGAAATTAATTCAAATTTATCCTTTAATTGTAATTAGTTAACATAATTTAAAATTTTCATATGATTAATTAATAATATTTATAAGATGTAAAAATACATAGGTTTTGAGAGCTCTTTCAGGTAAATCTTTTTGCTCAAAATTTTTTTTATAATTTATTACTAATCTATGTTAAATACTATTTTTGGTCTGTGGGATTATGACCATATAGTGGCCTAAAAGATATAAACTGGATACTAGCAGAAAAACTTTCTATAAAAGATTTTAGAACTATATTAGGCCATTGCCATAATTATCTCATCTAAAAGTACAATTTTTACTTCCAATAATAGATCTCTTCAATCTAATGCATTTTTAAGCAAATAGTTCTATTTTAAAAAAAATTCCATCTTTGAAAAATCTTTATTACATCAATAATCATAAAAAATTTTCAACAACTGTTAAACACTGTTAGTAAAAAACTTTATTTTTTTATTATTCACTATAGTTATTTTATATTTACTAGTCTTTGAATTTATATTATATTTAAAAAAAGTTTTTTTTTTTGCATACTTTGTAATATAATGAATTCTATTTTTTATGTATAATTATTTTTTGACATTGATGAAATAATAGCCATTGTGAATTTATAACAACAGATAGTGAGAGCTTATTTGAATATATTTATTTTGTTTAAAAATGAAATAAAACTTTTAACTTGTGAATATTAAATACATTTTATTTGTTTTAAGTCTCTTCTTGTTATAAGTGTGATTTTTATTTTCTTAATTTTACTAAATGTCAGAAAGTGATATTGAATTTAAAACCCCATCTTTTGTGCCAATTGAGAAATCAAAATACAGATAATTAATTAACCCATGTTAAATCTCTTAATATGTGTATGATTAATTAAATATGTCCAATTTATTGAAATGATGCATAAAAATTATTCGTAATATATTTGCTAATTTAATTCAGAATTAAATACATTTTTGATATATTAAATACTCATATTTGAGACTTAAGTTTAAAAGAAAATTAAGTAAACAACAAAAATAGTAAAAATTTAACATCTTTAAATAGTTAGTCAGCTCTGAAGTTTTAAAACACTGATTTAATGCCTGAAACTTAGTATTATTTCAAATTAAATAGGGGTTAGCATTCAATTCTCAAATTGCTTTCCCTTTTCAGCTTTTCATGACATATCGCTGGTTCAAAGTTAAAACGACACTTCTGCACTCGCTTCTCATTCAAATAACATGAAAAGTAAGGGCAGAAGTGTTGTTTTAACTTTGAACCAGCGATGTGTTAACATTTTCTTTCTTTAAATCCAAATCAAAAATGAAGTCCTTTAAAAATTGGTGATAAGAGTTTGATTGCCCCTACTTTTACACACTTTCCAAGTTTCATTAAAGTATAAATTTCTTAAAACATTAAAATGTTTTTTTTTAAATTGCTTTCTTCTTTTTTTTTTTTAAAAAAAAATTAGTTTATTTATTAAAAGATTTTTACCATTCTGTGATTTTTCATTATCCATTTAACGTTTATTTTAATGGTATTTATATACTTTATGTTGAAAGACGTCTGTAATTCAGAATCTGAAATATTTGGGATGAATATTACTGGATAAATAAATATAGTAATTTTTTTTTATATTATAACATTTTACCAAGGTGTTCCACTTGTTTTATTAGTTTGTATTATTAAATATTTATAACCAAAGTTATTACATTAACTTATATGCATGAAACCAGCCTTTTTAAACTGTAAATATTTCATAATTTGAAAGCCAAAAATTTTAACTTGAAGTAAAAAAAAAAATTATATCTTTATATCAAGTCTCTTACATCAACATAGTGTAAAATCTTTGTTTTCCATTTAGTAAAATTTTTTCCCTACAGATAGTTATCATAGTTCTAAATTTTTTTTTAAAAAAACTTTCTCCCTTTATAGTTTTTTACCTGTTTATAATTATTAAAACGTTATGGGAGTAAGTAAGAAAAATCAATATATGTGAATCAATTCAAATATGAGCTATGCTTAGGAATCTAATTTAAATCTGGAGCTTATGTATTTATATTCTTTTTTCTTTGTCAATAACTTAGGTACATATTTCAATAGCTATAGCTACCAGTTAAAATAAAATGCCTCATTTAAATTTAATAGTTAACATTAGTAAGTATTCTATTGCCCAAATTTTATTTTATTTTCAAGCAAACCCCAAAGTCTATGGTTTACTCAATAAAAAGTGTTTTTTAATTTTTTAAACAGTTGAAAGTTACATATGAAATTGTCTTTAGCAAATCATAAAAATCGTCTTGAGATTTCTCAAATAAATTTTTTAGTTTTACTTTTATACTTTATGTTCCAATATGGTTTTAAAATATATTCATACCTGATGTTCGCTCTAAGCTATGCATAAGATCATAAAATGCTGTACAATTATTTTGAAATTCATGCACATAATTTTGAAAACTATGTTAAAAATGTAATGTTATTTTGAAAACTCAGAGCATTTAAGAAAACAAATTATTTTACTACTTTTAAATATTTGCTTATTGTATTTTAGATCTTTAGCAAAAATGTTGCAAATTTTTTAAGTTCAAAAATATTTAATCTTTTGACTGTCTAAATCAGCTGCTATTGGCTATTATAATTTATAAATTTACTAGTTTTAATGTACTTGTATCAACTTACTTGAATTGTTTGATAGATAATTAAAAATGGTAATTGGCTAATTCTATATTCAAAAAGTTCTAAATTTTAGGTTGAAGTTAGTTTTTTTTTTTTTTTTTTTTTGAAATCTTAATTTATTTAATTGGCTGTAGAGAAATGAATGTAACTGTACAACAAATTTAAATTGATTCTAATTTATGATTTTGAATATTTTTCTCTACAACATAATTTCTAAATAAAATTGCTTGCTTATTTTCATTTGAAAAAGTTCCAACTATCTTATATCTGGGTAACTAAAAAAAAAATTTTTTTTCAATTATTAGGGGGCTTGCACATACTGTAGAAATTTAAGATTTTTTCTGGATTTATCAGAAAGCATATATTGTTGCTTAAGTATTGGGCTTCCATTGTATATTTTTTAAAAAGTACTTTTATTAGGAGGCCGAAGTTCAGAATTGATGCCATGCTTATATCCCCATATTCATAAATTATAAAACTATTGAAATACTTTCTCTACATTTAATAGAAATAAACTCAATGCTTTATAATTCCATAGATATTTCCTAGTAAAAAGTTAGGAAATTTTTAAATAAGATTATAAATACATTTTTAAGTAGCATTACTTCATCTTGAATAAAAATTTAAAAAATAGTATATTGTCATTTCACTTCTACTCCCCAAAATGTTGATCTCAAACCATTCAGATCATTGTTTAACCGCTTCCCTGATTATCCCAAGTTAACGCGGGTATGTATATATTGCAAATATTTATTATCCCGAGAAAACTGGCGCAGCAGACTTTGTAAAAACCATCACGTTTTTACTTAGTTGGAAGCGCAAAAAATCTGCTGTGATTGGAAGTTTGCCAAGTTTTGTTTGGGAGTTTGTGGGATTGTATATTCAATGGTTACTGAATTTACATAGAAAAAAAGTAACAAAATGGCATAACACTTAACAAAAAAAAGTAACAAAATGGCATGTCCCTTGTTTTAAAAAAAATCACATAAAGACTAATTTTTAAATTTTTTCATTTGCCCGAGATAACTTTGGATAGTAAACCGATGGTAAATTTAATGTTTTTTACTCATAAAAAAAATTAAAATTTCAACTTAAAACTGCATTTATTAATAAAATAATGTTGATTTTTTGGCAAGTTTTTTTCAAAAAAATTGGTAAGGAAAGCGGTTAATGTTGATGTACTAATTTTGAATCAATTCATTTGTATTGTGTTTTAATATATATATATATATATATAAAGCAACGAGGAGGATAAAATCATCTTTACTCTTTAGAAAAAGTTGAACTCCTTAGTTTACCCACTTCATTTATTATGGATCTTACAACCTGAGGTGGCTTTACCAACTTTTCTTTTGCTTACCTTTTCACTTTCCATTTTGCTTCTGTGCCAAGACATAGTTTCTATCCTCTTCTAATTTAGTTAACTTGAATATAATTATTGGAAGTCTTTAAACCTTGAGTTAGGCCCACCCAGCCACTTAGAATTTTTGTACTGTTAAATTGTATATTTAATTCCATCCTAAAACAACTAATTTAATTTCTAAATTCTATTATAGCTAACAGTAATTATATAAGTGTAGTTATACAATTTTCTCAGAAACATAGAATTTCCTAAAATAGTTTAATTTTGAAAAATTTATTGCATGCCACTAAGTTATTTTTACATATTTAATAAAACACAATTAAAATGTGTATTTACTATTTTTTTCTAGTGTGTTTAACATTTTTATAAACATTTGTTAGTGTGGAAGGAGAGAGAATATTTAAATTCTGCTATAACTTTTTAGCAGTAACCCTATTTAATATTTTCCATTTCTGCGACAACCTTTTTTTTCAATTGTTACTTTTTTATAACACACCGAATAAGTTTATCAATGTTGTATAGTTTTTTGACCCTAACAAAAATTACCTAACTCAATATAGTTAAGAACCAAAACTGTATCCAGCTAATTAACAGTCGCATAAATTAAAGACGTATAGTCATAAGTCATTTATTACAAGCCTTAGTTTTATAACTGTCGTTCAACAGCCAACACATATTTATGGGTTTACGACTACTAATATTCAACTCTGTAGCCTTGTAATTTTGAACCTAATCCAGAAGACAAGGGAACGAGTATTGGGAGAAATTTGCCTTTGTGGAGGACTTTTTGATGGATGCATTTGCCTTGCATGGAGAGCAAGACCATGAGAACCTCCCACGGTTAGCCTAGCGACAAGGGGACTCGAACCCATGATCCATCTACCACTGAGGATATTTCACATCAGCACTGTGGTCGGTGCAAGCCGGATGCAGAATTCATATCAACTGGGATTCGAACTCGGTTCGCCGCATTGGAAAGCGAATGTTCTATCCCCCGAGCCATCACAGCTTGCAAGCCTTGGTTTATGGTATTCCTTGGTACACAAAGGAAATTTTCAATGAGAATAATTGGTATTATCAGGGCTGCCATTGGATAAAAACAAAAAAAATAGTTGCTTTAGTTGCATTATATATGAAAAATAGTCTCCTAAATAGTCTGCAAGATATATATAATAGTCGCCAAAATTGTATCATCCTCTAACATAATTTTACTTATTTGTGCTGTAATAGTATAAAATCCAGATAATATGCAGTTAAATTTTCACATTTTATAAAAAATGTACATTTACTTGTGGATATAAACAGAGCACTGCTGAAGAAACTGCTATAAAAACTTCGAAACGTTTTAAAAAAATTTATTTTGAATTTTATTCTTTATTAGGCATAAAGCTTCAGATATCATCTAAGAAACAATAGTTGTAATTAAAAAAAACTAGGGACTAAAAATTTTAGGCATTATAAAAAAAAATGATACTTTTATGCATTAATTAGCCTTACTATAAGATAAAAAATTAGCATATAACATACAAAATTTGCATTCTTAAATAGTTATAAATAATAATATGAGAGGAAAATTATAATATGAATGCAAATAAATTAAAACGAAGCATTTTATGAATGAAAATGAAGTGGGAAAAAACACACAAGGTAGTATTAAATGTAAAAATTATTATTTTTTAAACATTTTCTTGGGGCTTTTAGTATAGAAATCAATTAAATTTGTTTTCCTTTTGTGAACAAGTTTATTAATTTTAACCGATTCAGTTTCATGTTCTCTCTCAGTTACTCGTAATTTTTCAGCAGCTTCCAATAATCCTTGAGCAATCCTTATTTGAACACTATCATTTTTTTTAACGGCTTCTTTTAAACGCTCATTTCCTTCTTTTAGTAAAGAGTCTGCTGACGATTGTATCTCTTGATGTTTCACCATTAAAACTTGAGCCTTTTTTTCAAGACTGTTAATCCCTTCTTTCTTCCTCTCAACTTCTTCTTTCAATGTTTCAGATTTTTTCTTTTCTTCTTCTTTTTCTGCAGCTTCCTTCAGCTCTCTTTCTTTAGCCTTTTTCTGTTCTTCTAAATATGCAAAATATGAATTACCAGCACTATAGGTTAAGCTTAAAAGTTTTTTTGTGATTGGTACTTCTGAAACATTTTTAAATTTTTGTATACCATCTTTTATATTAAGCCTAGCATTTAACATTTTCTCAGACATTGATGCTTTCTCTTGAGTAAGTACCCTGGAAGATATAGAAAAACATCTCTCTACATCGCTATTGCCGTGAGACAAAGACAGACAAGCTTTAACAAAAAGTCTTAAAGTAGGGTATTTAACTTTTCCTGTTGAATCTTTTGCAAAGATAATATCTCTCCAAAAATGATCTATTCGTAGTTTATTTGTCCCAAGATTGGCAGATAATAGTTGAGACTGCAAAATTAGCCATTCATCTCTGATTTGTAGATCGTCAATACCAAGAAAGGTAAGAGACTTTGCGATTTGACAAGCGTAATTCAGGCTTTTTGGTTGGGCAATTTCTTCTGGTTGAAAACATTTAAAATAAAATAAAAATTTTCCAGAATCCATACAAGTTTTCTTGATTAAATAATTGAAAGCAGCACGATAGTGTTTCTGCATATTATGTCTGAAATTCATTTTTTCATTATCTTTAAAACGCATGCTAAGATCTTTAATTTGTTTGCTACAGTATATATCTTTGATGGGTAATAGCTGGTTATCTGAAATAACTTTATGAATATCAATTTCATTTGTTTTACAAATGCGACCAGCAATTTTTTTTAATAGTTCACTAATTTCACTATATAAAATGTGAATTAATGGTTCTGATTTCTGAAAAGTCTTCAAAAACGGTTCAAATAAGACAGCACTTTCAGTTAAAAACACAAGTTCAACCTTAATGTCAACATATTTTAGAGATTCAGATATGTGCTTATATTTTGGACACTTCATTAGTGACTGGTTCTTTAAAGGAATAAATTTGAAGAAGTATTCTTCAACGGCTAGCCATTGAGAAAGTAGCCTTTCTGCTGCAGGTCCAAGGGTAAGCCACCTTGTTGAAGAGTGTTTAATAAAGCGATTCTTTTCTAAGCACAATTTTTGTTGGATTGAAGAAAAATCCTCCCATCGTGCTGGATACTTTTTAAAAAAACTATAAATATCAACAATTAATTCTTTACCAACTTCCCCAAATTCCTCAATACCTTTCAAAAACGCATTATGTATTACGTGCAAATTGCACGTACCAATATCGATAAGTCCTTTATTTCTTTCTTCGATTAAATTTTGGTTCATCATTTTCCAAACTTTTGCATTTACATTTGGACCGTCAGATCCCTACATCAGTAACTTATTCAGTGAAAGTCCAGATTCACGTAAAGCATTCTCTATTTGTTTTTTAATATCATTGGCTGTGGCATGTCCAATAAAAACAGTTTTTAGATGACGACATACAATTTCTTGATAGTCTTCCGACCAAAACCTCAAAGCAAACTGTAACTCTTTGTGATTTGAATTATTGGTAGTTTCATCATACAGTAACGAATATGGTGATGTCTTCACATCAGCAATTAAATTGTCATGGAAGTAAGGGCCGAGAGCTTCTGTTATTAGGTAACTTAGTTTAGTTTTACCTAAACAAAATTGTTCAGGCACAGCATCCGGAAACATGGCAGAGAAAATTTCTTTCAAATCATCACAAGCAAATGGAGAATAATTACTTTGCACTGACTTCAGCGCCCATATGATTTCTGCTCTCGCAGAGGACTCTCGTCTGCTGAATAAACTTAATTGTTTCAAGCTATTTGGTGGAGTGCTAGGTGTTGATAACGATGGGGTGCCAGCTGATAAAGTAGTGATATGCGTTGATAAAGATGTTGTGCTTAATCCTGAAGATGACAAGCCAGATCCTGTTGTAGATGGTACTGATTTATGAGGTACTACTGAGGTGCAAATGGAATTTCCGGACTCTTTGGGCTGCAATACCAATTGTTGTACACAAAGCTTTACTGAAGCATTTTTAATGTGCATTTCAGTATTTGTATGCTGAGTCAGTGCAGAAAAACCTTTTTTTCCACACAAGATGTTTTTGCTACAAATGAAGCAGAACACTTCTGTTTCAGTCTTTTTTCTGCACCAAGAGGATATTATGTGTTTCAAATTATCTCTTTTCTTGAACCACTCAGATTTAACGGAGTATTGTTTAGCCATGATGACAGCTACCTGTAAAGAATGGAATATATAAGTAAACTTCGGTTTCAAATAGCTTTACATTTTGAAAACTATGCCAGTTTAAGTAAATTAACCCCAACAGTCAGTCTGTTAAAAGTTTAAACCAGTAAAAAAAAAATTTTTGATGAACTAAAATCATTTACACAGGACCGTTTTTATGTTTACGCGGGCACCAGTCGTTTTATTATTTTGGGGCATTTTATAAGTAAAACTAAAGAAAAAAAATTAATTTTGAATAATTTATGAAAATTATTTCATTATAAGAATAAAAAACACATAAATTAGTTATAAAAGGGAATTATAAAATAGGAAGTCTTTAAAAAAAATAGGAGCGTTGAAAAATAAATAAAAAACCTACTTTAAAGTAACTTAATAAATTTTCAAGGTGAATATTTAAATCCATAACAAATATAAATTTAAACAGCAATTAAAAATAAAATTGTTCATAAGATCAAAATTTCTCTAAGTAAGACAGATACTTTACTTTCTACTCTTTTCATCAAGGCTTTAACAATATAATTATAAAAAATTGAGTAGAAAAAATTTACCAAAAAGTTTGTCCGAATTTCGCATTTTATAAATAAAATATTCCGATATTAAAAACAATTATTTTATAAAATTTAAAAATACATCAATTTTATTTAATGTTCAGTCAGTTATCCAATTTTGAAATTAATATTAATTAACGATACAATTATTATTAATCCTGAGGCAGGATTTCTTCTGACTTTCTGCAAGGTACTTCTAATAACAGATGTACAAGTTACTAATTTAAAGTACCGTAATTTCACGGAGATATGCCGCGGCTTTATTGATTTAAAGCTTGAAATCTTAGTAGGAATGCGTATCGAATGGGGCAGACAATATAGTATTACTTTTTTCCCTTAAAAAATTTTGCTCCACAGAAGCCCCTAATATCTCACAAGGAAATTTCATCATCATTTTTTACCACCTGTTATTTTTTCATGCTTAATGATTGTCCAAACAAAAGTCAACGCACCTAGAACTTTCCCACCCCCATCCTTTCTTAGAATAAATAAATCACTATTCATAAGAGAGGGAGCTTTCGTTTTTGCCTATGAATAGCTGTAGAGTGAAGGGGTGAGAGTGGAGTGGAGAAACATAAATCAGGGTGGGGCCAGTGTTGACGTCAGCTGTAAAATAGACACTTCTCCCTCCCCTCATTTTCCCCAGGAAATATGTCTCTTCACTCCTCTTTTTTTTAAATGAATTCTTGCTGATAAGTTTCGGATGACCTTGAATCTTATTGAAATAACGATGTTCAAGAAGAATTTCTAACTTAAAACTGATGGTCAGTGAAGTGAGAAAAAAAAATGAGTGAGAATTTTACATGTGGATAAAAGAAAGACGATCCTAGTTAAGGAGTCAGCAGTCAAAGAAAAAAAAAAAAAAAAGAGTTGTGAATTTGATTATCTTCTTCAGTTTATTTTTTTTAATCTTGAATCTTTTAACTCTGATCTTCTGTTGTGCTTTTTTTGTTTTAATAATATTTTTCTTTCATAAATATTTATGTTCAGTTCATGCTATTTTCGTTTCTTCTTCTTTTTTTTTTGTTCTGAAGAATAAAAAATGTCTCAAACATTTTTGCAAAATTTTGCAGAAAACCAACTTTTTTTCTCCTTAATTCTTTATTTTTCATTACTAAGAAATGAAAATACAAAAATCGCGAGCATTTATTTCCCCTCTTAAGTGCGAGAAAGACATCCTTTGCAAATAATTCTGGATGACTAGAAAATAAATCTTTCAAAATTTTTTCTGGAAAAAAGAAAACAAATAACTAAAATATTTTACTCCGTTAGTCTTTATTCTCAAATGAGAAGACAAAAATCAGGGGCATTTCTTTCCGATCGGGAATAAGGCTTCTTTGGAATATAATTCTGATGAGAAAAGGGGAAAAAATTTTCAGTTAAGAACAGTTCTGCAAAAAAAAAAAATTCCTACTTCATAAAGAAAAAATCTTTCTGCAAAAACTCTAACGTTTTGTGACCATATTGCAGTGATTCTGGCTCAAGATTATTAATATTAATCTAGAGTTTAACTAGGATTTCAACATTTTGCTGAAACAATCGGAATCAGAAGGAAAAAAGCGCGAATCAGGTTGTGCTATTTTTCTTCTCCACTCCAGTTTAAACATGAATTTGTAAAGCAAACACATAAGATGAATTCGACAAAACGAATATAACCACGCATCCTTTTTCCATTACAAATAGCTCTAGCTATTAACTACACATCTTGTGTAACTAAAGACAATTTTTTTTTTTAATTTTGCTACTTTGTTTGAATTAAAAAAAGAAAAAAACGCGTAAATAAAAATCATACTTAGAAAAATATACTTAATTCTAAACTATACCGTTTTAATTATATATCAAATTAAAAAAAGTAAACATTAAATATAAAATGAATAAAATAGAGTTTATACTTACAAACTTTAAAAATGCTGAAGTATACGATGAGAACTCTGGTTGAGGTTGATGAGATCCTATGAGATATTACATTTTCTTTCTGTAGTAGGAGGAGCATTCACGTAGACCGAATTTCGATTCCATTTGTCTGATTGGTTAAACATTTCTGTTTTGCTTATGACATCAAACAGTGAGGAAGAATGAAGTATGGGTAAAACGAAAGCGCGCAAAAAAAGTGGGAGGATGGGGGGACTCATGAAGCTATTTTTCGTTTTAGTCGCCAATTAGCTTAAAAAAGTCGCCGATTTTACGCAACTGATTTAAAAATAGTCGTTTTTACTCATATTTTTACAAAAATAGTCGCCATAGTTGCTATTGCTTTAAAATAGTCGCCTTTTTAGTCGCCAATGGCAGCCCTGTATTATGTTAAAAAGTGTAAATACAAGCATACATTTAAAACAATTTATTAGAGCTGACAGAGCAAAAATTTGATGGTTCATGGATATCTTATTCCAAGTGATTCTATATCTACTGCTGCTCATGTATGTGTGTGCATTTTCCTGATTGGAATGTTTTTAAAAATCAGAATTTGGTAGTAGTGGGAAAGAAACAATTAAACCATTGTCATACAAAATGGACATAATTATTACTAAATTCGATTTTTTAAAATATCTGATTTAGCTTGTTATTCTTAATATAGCAAAAGAGTGAATTATGTAGTCCAATTTAAACAAATAGACTATTTGAAAATAAACTTCTTCCTAGCAAACTGCAGAAAGTCATACATTTCAAATCACCTTTCTCACTTTTAAAACCAAAACATTTCTTCACACACTGCTCTGAATGCTTATCACTATGACAAAATGGAGAAGCCCAATTTTCATTGTTACTATAAAAATACTAGATGTTTAACATGTACAGCCAAACATGTTAGATGTACAACCAAACTAATTATATTCTAGAAATAATGTGAATCACTTTGATGTTCACTTAATTCCACACTTTACAATTTTGATATTTGTTTATGAAGGTGTAAAAGTTTTCAATATGTTCTTTAACTTAATTGCACATATTATTTTTAAGTCAAAGTATATATTGCATTTTAAGTCATCCAATTTCCTTTATACTGTTAACAAAAAGGCCTTATTTGATCGGTGGAATTATTCCAGGAGAAAGTTTCCTTAACTTTCATTTTTGTACAAATCATTTTTTTTTTTTAAATTAGTACAACTACAGCTTAATTTGGCTGCCAAACAAAGGACACTATAAATTGGACAAGATAAGTAAAATATTACTCATTAATGTTTTGTAGCTTGAAATGACGAAGAATGGTACATTCATCTTCATGGACAAAATCTTAACATAAAATATGTTAAAAGTTTTTCTTAACTTATCCTGAAACTATAAGTTTCTTTCTTTTATTTTCCAGAAAAATATATTGCTTTCAAATTTTGTTTATTCTCTTGTGTCAAATCTAGCTTGTAACTGTTAGCTTTTTTTCCTGTGATTAATGTTAACTTACTGAAAATGAATTTTTTTTTTTTTTTTGTAAAAGTGAGAAATAATTTTTAGTTATGTTTGATTTCAAATTATTTATGCTGTTATAAAAAATATATATTCCTAGCAACAATTCAGGAAAATATAATTATTAACCCAAAGTGAGCCTATTAAATCTATTACTTAACAAAAATTTAATGATTTATGCACTTTGTTTTTTCCCCAATATATGTTATTTTGCATCATTTATTCATTTTCCACTAACTTAAAATATATATATATATACATTTAAGAAGAGCTTAATTAGCTACAATATTTATATTAATTCCAATGTAATTTTCTTTAATAAATAAATGAACAATAACTTCTACAGGACAACTAGTTCAAATGTATCTTATTTTTCTCAATTATAATGTAATGCATGTAGTTACAAAGAATGAATAATTAAAAGACATAACTGAATTGCTGTCTACCTACTCATTGTGTATGGAATCTGTTTGTACAAAATGTTATTGACATGTATACTTCCATTTTTTTAACTAAGTTAACATTAAGAACATAAGGTTTTATTCAGGACAAGGAAAATGTTTTGGTAATTAACTTGTCCTTTCGGCTATAAAAATTAATTTTTTTAACATCCTCTGAAAAGTACATTATATTTTTCTGATGTACTGGGATAACAGCACATTTATCAATTTTCAAGTGTACAGACAGTTTTCAGGTAGGCTGCTAAAGCTTTTCAATCATCTCTAAAAAAATACATTGAAAGTAAACTTTTTTTTTAACAAATATTTATGATGGACCAACAAATTGTATATAATAATTATTGTGTTTTGTTAAAAAATAAAAGGTTTTTAAAAAAGTTTTGTTTATAACTTTATTGCTTTCACAAAAAGAAATTCCTGATAAACTCAGTTCACGGGGAACATAATATTTCTGCATACAGAATAAATTCCTTGACAAAAAGTGTCACTTCATCTACAGATCTGCACATCATAAACTAATAATAGTCTACCTGCAGCATTACAACTTCCAAAGCATTCTCATGGCTTGACAGAGCCCTACATCATTGTAATTGAAATAAAATAGTCCGCCTAAAGTAATAACTGACAATGCATATACTCCAAAGAGTGAGGCCTTTGCGAGTGTTGCACCAACAACACTAGGTCTAAGATAGTCAACAGCTATAGCTTCAATACCCCTAGAAAGAAGAATTTAAAAAATTGAGCATTTATAGGTTCTGACAATATACAAATAAAAGTTAACTTTATACACATACTAGTAAAGGCATGGTAATAAAAAAAACTACCATAAGTCCCATTAAATAACACGTAACCAATAAACACACAATGTAAAAATTACAAGAATGATTTACAATTATTTTGTTTCCAGAGCACCATGCCTCAGCTTAATGCTAAAACTACTCTGTGTATGGGTTGTCGATGTGTGTCGCATATATATATGTTTAGTTATAATATGAGGGAACATAATTCATTATACCTATTAAAATTTGAAGCACCTTTTTATGGCATTTATTACACATTTCTTAGAGTTACTATAATGTATTGTTTATTACCAAAGGTATAGGCTGAAACATCTCTAACATTTTTAGTAACAATTAATCGAAGAGGCTTAAAAGCTTCTTAACATGTTTACTACCACATGCTTTTACAGTGAAATCTCCTTCGGGCCACGAGCACCGCTGTTTGAAGCGTACTCTCTAAGTACTCCCTCCAATATTTGAATAATGCGAGTCTCTGGTGGTCCTAGAATAATATCTCGCTCCTTTTGTTTCCATGGTATCATGTCTATTTATTCGTGTCAGTTGCTTCGCATCTCCTTCTCATCTTGCCACATTACACGATCAGTTTGAATCTTTGCCCAGTAAAGAGGAGTATGACTTAAAATCTTTTGCCCATTTAGTAGAAATTTCGAAAAGAAAAATTAAAAACTTATTTCTTAGTGAATGAGAAAGCTTTTATGAGGTTCACACTAATTTTCTTAATAAATATTTTTTTTTATTACATTTATAACAATTAAATAGTTTTGTTACTTCCTGTCAAATATCTTTTCAAATACATATGAATATTCTTGGCAAGAAGTCGAATAAACGTCACCCTAATACTGGTGACTCGGCCAGATCAGAAACTTCGCTGTCTCCCGAATATGGGGGACGTGGTAGTCAACGTGTTAAAAGCTGTTAATTCTTTTAAAAATATTGAACAAGGTTACATACTTTTACATGTATAAAGCTTTATTATACTATATAACACATATTAATGATACGCTTTTATCAAATTTAAAAAATTGTTGAGTAGAGATAGATTTAAATAAATTTTCTAAAAATAGATATTTTTTAAAGAAAATTTCCAACTTTTTAGTAGCAAAAGTAACATAGACAAGCTCTGTAATAAAAGCACAATTAATCTTCCAAAACACAGTCACACAAAAGATTAAACAATTCTTAATCCTGTACTGAAAAAAAAAGTTTTTGTAGAAAAGAAAAAACATTTGAAACATTAATCACACATCAACGGAAAAAAAATACCCATAATCGGTTAGCATAAACTTTAAATATATATATAAAAAACTATTCTGAACAAAAAATTAACTCTCTGACATTCCAAAAAATTTTCTCGTTCCTTTTATATTTTTCTTGATCTCGTACTCTTTTTTAATTCATATTAGAGTTAGCCGTATATTTTTAAAACTCTATAATCCAAAGATATGTTTTAACCAAATTAATTTTAAATAATCACTTTTGGATTTGACAAGTATTTAACCTAATTTGTGAACTTAAGACTTTCTTACCAAGTGATTTTAACAATTTGTAATTAATTTTTGTTATAATTAATGGAATAAATCAGAAACCGTTTCAATAATTTAGTGATACACTGTTTTAAACTTAGTACCCGTTACAACTGAAGGTAACATTTTAATAACTTAATACAAGTAGGGAAATGACAAATTTAACATGTTAAGGAACTTGATATAATTAATAATAGTAGTTTGAATGACTCAAGAATTTCTAATAAATAATTTATAAGTGCATTTTTTTATAGATTAAAATTCTATACTTTTAAAAATAAAAAGATAAATAATAATAATTAGAAGTATTACTGAATTTAAAAATGTTGTTTCAAATATTAAGTTCTAATTTAAAATAATCATCTCGGAGTTCGGATACAGTAATTATATATTATTCGGTAATAGCAGTGTTACCGAATTTAAAATATTAACTTATACTGCTCAAAATATACAGAATAAACTGACTTATAAGTGACTATTTCACAATGCATTATTTTCACCGTAGATAAATTTCATATTAAAGGATAAAAAAAATTGGTAGAAAAGGAATTTAGATAACAGTTTTGATATAAAACAGGTTGTAATTTAAAAATATAAGTTAGTTCAGTCAGAAGTTATATAATAGGATATTTAGGAACTCTCTAGCAAATAATCTAGCTCAACAATATACTTGATAATAACTTTTTCAACATGGTGTGTGTTTAGTAATTCATCTTTTAAAAAATTGAGAAAAATAAAATTAGGCAGAAGAGGAATTTAAATTTCAGTTTCAATTATCAACCAGTATTTTGAAAAAATAAGTAAGTGTAGATTAATACAAAAGGACATTTAGAACACAAAATATCAACACTGCAAAAAAAAATCTTAAACTGTGAAGCAAAAATAAAGACTTTAAAATCAATAGACTAAAAAAAAATTTACACAATATACCTCTGGATAGTTACCCTTTCAATTATCCTAAATAAATTTATACATTTCAATTAATCATTTATTTAAAAAAAACTAATAAAAAATGAGAAAATTAATATATAATAATAAGTAAGAAACTTCAAACCCATTATTCCCAAATAATTTTCACCAAGAATATTTAAAAGTAATAATAAGTAACCACAACAATTGACTGTCTAATGATAAATTTGTTGAATTAGTTATATTAGATGCTGAGTGATTCAGTGGTGAATGAGTGCATTAATAAAAAAACCATATTTAATAACAAACAACAATTTAATAATAAAAACAATAAAATATATATGATACGAAATGGGGCTCTCCAATGAGCCATCCAATCCAATCCATTGCCTGCCACATAAGTGATTACAGAATTATAGCGAGTGAGTGATTACAACGCCCTCTTCT
The DNA here is from genome assembly GCA_949128135.1 of Parasteatoda lunata. Lineage (NCBI taxonomy): Eukaryota > Metazoa > Arthropoda > Arachnida > Araneae > Theridiidae > Parasteatoda > Parasteatoda lunata. The sequence goes on from OX421975.1 coordinate 84,370,679, forward strand.
GGTCAGGCAGAAATTTGTAACAGACTGTAAGTAACCACAAGAATCAAGTATTTCAGTATACTTAAGGATTTTAGTTAGAAGCAAGCATTTTTTAACTTTAAATAACTAAACATTCATCACATAGACTACTGATTTTGAAGTTGGTATGTTACTGTACCTCTTAAAAGATTAAAAAAAAATCATTGGCCAACTTTTTATTCTTGATACAGCTTGAAATGAGTGTTTAAGAAAATGGACGTAGCATTCAAACTTCTCTTTTTTTTAAAAAAAAAGAATATACTAATAGGTCTAAATAAATTTAGTACGTGATTTTGTGATCATCTATTTGTCTAAAGCACTTTGAAATTTTTTTTAATTAGTATTTTTGTAAAAGATATTTAAAGTCAACAGTTCCTTTAGTAACGTTGTCATTGATCTTATAAATGTATAAAAGTTTTATTAAATTGACGTTGTATACTTAATTTTTTTTGGTTTAGTGTTTTGAATACAATGAGATGCTTGAGAAGTTACACCTATAATCTACCCAGCGACCCCAATCTCGAAGTCAGGATTTTGGTCAGTAATGATTGAGCTTAGTGTATAAAAAATTAAGGAAAAGTAAATACGAAATTCCTCATTTAGTTATTAAATATGGGGTGAACATTGATTATTTACTGTGCTCATTTTCTCAAACACAAGTTTTGAGTTGTGATAATTTTCTTAAAAACACATTTTCACCAGTGTCCACTTTAAGCTGTATACAGAATAAAAAGTGCAGCCTACAAAATAGCATTTTATAACATACTTATGCTTAAATAAAAAATTAAAAATATTTTCCTTAAGCTAGGCTGATTTGTTTGATATAAATAAAGGAAATATAATGGAACATTTTTAAAGCATAGTAAATTAGTTGAGAAATTAGCCACAGTGAAACACTAATTGGGTGTGGGGATGGCAGAAAAAAATAATGTTCTTTATTTATAGCTGACCATCACATGTTCTGTTGGAAAATTGAGTATTTTCAAATTGTGACTAAACATGCTTTTCTACTAAATCTCTACAGGTTATATTACTTTGTGAAAAATATATAACAATCAAAGATTGACTATAACAGAATTTTTAATCATATTTATTTATCTGTTTACAATATATTGTACAGAAAAAAAAAAAAAAAACACCTCTTACCAATGAACATGGACAACCAATGCAAGTGCTAAAGCATAATCCAGAGCAGGATTTGGGTAAGCAAGAGACAAAGGTAAGAGGCCAATTAAACCAGCAGAAAGAAACCGTTCTATTGTCCATATTTTGGAGTGACTGTGGTCTGAGCTCATTGCTCTAATAGAAGTTAGACTGGATTGTAAACTGCTTTGAAGACCTGTCATAAAATACAAGAACTCATAAGAAATTAATCACTATGCTAAACGTAATAAAAAGCATTTTAATTATAAACAAATTTAGAAATTCAACAAAATACATATCATAAAACTTTTTTTATTATTAAGAGGATAAAGATATGAGAGGAGTTCTTTTTTTAGTGCTCAAGAATAAAATTAAATACAAAATGATTCTACCTTTCGCTCGCCAACTGCTAAAATTGCATCAGAATCATTTTCATTCCTCCCTAATAAACATATTGTTAAATCAAATATAAAAATAATGCAATAAAAAGTTCCCTAAAATTTTAATTATACTAAAACAGATTTTGTTCACTGGATTTATTTTCTGATTGGAATAAAATTTGGGCTTAATAATTTTGGTTGATTATTATAGGCTGATTTTGCTTTTTACGAATGTAAATGCACAAATTTTAATTGAAAAAATAATCAAGCAATTGTAATATTTTTTCTAAAATACCTCTTTGTGACTTTTACAGTTCATCTGATTCTTATACCTTTTAGATATTTAAAATTTATTTTCTGTAACAGATTTTTATTTATGTTTTTTTTTTTTCAATTTTTTAACCTAATGAAAGTATGAATACATCAAGAGTTATCTTTAAAAAAAATATTAGAACTGTGCAACCTTTTTTTTTTTTTTTTAATAAGAGTTCTGTGATCTTAGTCTGCAAATACGCCATACTGCAACTTCATTCAAGAACATATTTTCAAATTACTACTTAATTTTTGGCAACTATACAAATTTCTCAAATATTTTTCACCAAAGAGATTACTTTGGTGCAAAAGTCAACACTTATGATGACTTAAAAAATTTATTTTGTATTCATTATTTTAATAGCATACATTGATTGATACAACTTTTCTTCATTACTTAAAACTAATCAAATAAAAATTTACATTGTAAAAGTTGTTAATAAAATTTTAAAATGAAATTAAAATTTACACAGTAAAAATTACGCAAAATTTTCTACCCTTATCTCTCTAGAATTCTTATAAAAAATAACGTAAAAAAATATACATGGTACGGTACGCAACAGGGTAAGAAATCAAAGCAATATCAATTTGAATGCCTATTTAAATTAAAACGTATTTCTAAATATTGCTTGCCATTCTCTCTTTATTTCATCAGGCAGTTAGACTGATTTCAATTAGTTAAATCTCACTTTCCTCATTAATGGTCTGTCAGGTTCCAATAACCTTTTTGATTTTTCTTTGCTAAGTATTTAATAGTAACCACAAATATGAATACTTTGTTTTAATAATTTTTGATAATGATAATAAAGTAGAGGTGCGAAAACTTTTTGTCTGGAGGGCCATTTGCACAGCAAACAGACCAATGAAAGGTTGGTTGTCCAAGTATTTAGACAGACATATTTTGATAAATTATAATATTTATTATAAAAATATGAGTGTTTTAGGCACTAAAATCTTTTGTTACTTAAATTAATAATATGTCTTTGCATAAAATTAAATACTTTTAAAAAGTAGAATTAATTTAAAGTAAATGAATGCAAAGCTGATTTTTTTAAAAATATTCCCTTCTAATAAAAATAAATTCAGATTGATCAATCAAAATAAATAAAAAGAATGAGAATAAGTGATGTTTTTTAATCACATTTCATAATATAGAAGTATAATTTAACATAAATTCTAATAAAAACTTGTTCATAGATCGCACATTAATCCTAGAATTAAATTGAAAAAAAAAAAAAAATTTAATATTCTATTGAGTAAAATAAATGCAAGTTTAATACTTTAATAAAAAATGTTTAGAGGGTTTAAAATAATTTTAATTAAAGTAATACCACTATTGTGTAAAATAAGATTAAAAATTTAGTAGGAAATATACTGAAACTTTCAGACATTTATATTAAGTAAATTATAAGAGGTTTTACAAATCTTAATGTTTTTAATTTTCAAAAAGCACTTTTTAAGCTACAAAAATATTTCAAACACAGTAGAATTTTGAGAGATGTAATAATAATGTGTTTTAAAATATCAGAAACCAAATGGAAAAAAAAAAAAAAAAAACTATTAAAAACCTCTTATATTTACAACAAAGGCGGCACAAATAAAGTGTGCCAAAAAGCGATTAAATAAATGCGCAATTCAAAACTCGCGTGTTGTAACAATATTAAAAACATTGGGATTTTTTAAAACTACACGAAAAAAGGAGCAATAACTGTCGAAAAAAAAATAATAACTATTAACGATGAAATAGATTAAAAAAAATGTTAAAAAATTTAAATACGCGATTCATATGTCTCGTAATAACAGCGTATTAAAAAGATCAGGATTTTTGAAAACATTGGAAAAAGTAGTATTAGCAATGCAGCAATAAGTAAAAATTACTTGCATTTACCATTCAAGTTGCACAAATCAAGCCATTTAAAAGTGATTATTTAAATGTGAGATTTGAAATTTGAGTTTCATAATAATAGTGCATAAAACATGTGGGGGAGATCGATACCATGTAGAAATATGCAGCATAAACTGCCAATATAATTAAAAAATAATTTGTATTTGCAATGAATTCGGCACATGTTTATCTTAATGCGTGATTCGATACACCAAGACATAATAATATTGAGCTAAAAATAAAGATAAAAATAGCTTGGGAATACATAATAATAACGGGAGAAAATTATCAAAAGACATTTCGATTTGCATAAATTAGGTTCAATTTAGCACAAAAAAGCATTTTTTTAAACACACAAATCAAAGCTTTAAAGACCTTAAAATGTATTAAAAATTTTGCTATTTGAAAAGCCACATGGATATCCATAGCAATAACTACTGATTCAATGATTGAAATTAGCACAAATAGAAAATTTAAAAATGATTAATGAAATTCAGAATTCATGTACCTTAAAAATATATTATAAATATTTGAATTTTTAAAGCTATGTGGAAATTTGCAGCGATAACTGCCAAAAAATTGTTTAAAAAAAACTACATTGATTAAAATTATGTGCGTTAAAAACTTAATACGCAATTTAAAATTCCATTGTTTATTTTTTAGAAAAAACTAATAATTTTTTGTTATGTTACCCGCTGCCGCGGGCACAGGCTGTGCACCCTTACTAAAGGTTAATCAAATACGAACACCCTGAATAAAAATTATTACATTGCTTGTGAGATGAAGACGAATGAATTGGAGTCCAAGAAGTTCTGAAAAATGTTGATGATAATTTAAGTGGTTCATTGATTTGCTTCTGCAGTGTAAAAACCAGACAATTGCTTCTTAGTGTAGCTTGCTGTGTTTTTATGGCCTTTATAAGAATATCTAAAAGAGAGAATAAAATATGCAAAAAAATAAATCTATTGGAAAATTACACTACTAAAAAATATTTTAGTAAAAAAGTAAATAAATCTTTAAAAAAAATTTAAGGCAGACATAAATTATAGGATATTAACCCAGTATGTGATCTACCTATGTAATAAACATTTATTTTTTTAACAGCTGAGTTTGTTCTTGCTACTGCCTGGTATGCCCTACTCTGCTATTTTTTTCTTCTTCTAAGGTTAAGTGCCATTGCTCAGCATACCCTACACTGATGTTTTTTTTTAAAAGGTCAATATCACTGTCCCATTTACCATGAATTGATGTTTTTTAAAGGTTTTGTGCCACACCTCAATCTACTATAATAGTGCCACCAATCAAACCGTGAAGAGTTAGATCACGTATTGGAACAATAGTCTACTAAAAAATATATCACACCCCGGCAAAAAAAGTGACACAAGTAAAAAAACAGCAATTTTGAGGTTATGTCAATAAAAAATATGTAGGATGAAGTGCCCCATCAAGCTAAAAAAGTGTTTCATCTCTAGATTGTCCTATTTCGGAATAAGTTTTACAGCATTCTTTAAGTTTATTTTTCTCAGATACTGTGTTTTGACTTGTGTCACTTTTCTTGCCGGGGAGCGATATGATAATATCGCACCAAAGAAAAGTGATATATATATATAGTTCGTTCACCAGCAGTTGGCACTTGGCTCTGCCTCCATCACGTGGTATCCAACAATACTATTGCGCTATTTTTGGGAGAAGGATGTGAACAATCCCGAACAAGGTTGGTATTTGGTGATCGTATGACAAAAATATTTATTTCGCAATCGTAACGTGCATTTTTTTAACATTAGATATTTCATAAATTTGATAATAATTATCTCTTTTTGAGTGAATAGTTTGTCCATTTTGAGACATTTTGCTGAGAAAACAGCAGTTCTTAAATTTAAAATATATTTAATTAGCTGGAGTAACGAAAGGTATAATAGCAAATGATAAAGTGAAGTAAGTAACCAAAAAATAATTCACTGTTTGCGTCTGGCATGCATTAAAGGTCGTTTCATTTTCCAGCATGGAGATGTTTCTCCTCTTACTCCTGCGCTGAAATGAACTCTTCGTACGAGAAGGTGGAGCCAAGTGCCAACTCCTGGTGAACGAACTATATTTATATATATAATTTGGATATATGCACTAATAAAAGTTTTTCTTCCCATTTTTAAAAGTTCTTTCATCAACAAAATGCAAAAACATTTTGCAAGACTTTTCATGATCATAATAAAATAAGTAGTTTTTGACAATGGGCTCTTTTCTTGACTATATTAGCCACCATTGTAACAATTTATGCACAAATTTAAAGATCTTTCAAATTGAGTCACTCATTTTATTTTCAAAATTAATAATTACTTTATTTAGTTATGTAAAATTTACTTTATTTAATTATGTATTTAATTGTGTAATTTTAACTCAAAATTACGATTAGTTAAACTATAATTTTAAAAAGTTAATGGATGTATTTTTTTGATTTAAATAAGTTATTTATAAAAGAGTTAGCAAAAATATTAGCAAGATCAATATCATACTGAATTTTAAAGATATGTAAGAGAATTAAACACACTAAGAAAACCTTAATAAATTCATATTACAAATGTAAATTAGCGAATTCTAAAACAAATCTGAGATTAATGAACTTTTTATTTCAATTATTTTTAAATCAATTCAGTTGTTTCAATATTTAATTAAGAGATGAATTAAACTTTTTTTGAAATGGTAAATTTAAATAACATAAGATTTTTTACTGCATTTGTTAATGTTAAAATAGTTACAAGCCCTCTCACTTGATACTTTTTTTAAAATCTTACCCCCAAATATTATAGAGTTTTTTTTTTGGAAAATAACTTAAGAGCACTGAAAAATTTTTGAAAGTAATAATACAATAGTAAAAGTAATAAAAAGAAATAAGTAAAAAAATAATAAAATTACAGCAAAAAGTTTAACAAATTATAGGCAATAGAGGAAGGTGCCTCCGGCAAAAAAAACAAAACATTATTACTATAAAAAGTTAATTCAAGAATAAAAAACACTTAAATATGTGATAAAATGTAGTTAAACATACTGACTTTAAAGATCTTTATTTAAAATTATTTAGGGAGGCAAAATACATTTAATGTATACATTACAACTTTGAAATGAATAAATTGTTTTCAAGTCTTATTGAACCCTACTACTAAAAAAATGCTCAGCAGTATTGATGAAAATGAAAATTTAATTTTAAATTCAAATAATTCTCAAAACTTACACTAATAATTTTTTTCTTTTAAAAAAAAGCACATTTATTGATTAATTAAATACTTCTTAGTTCTTAGTAACCCAAAAACACTTTTAGAAAAAAGAGAATAACTGATATCAGAATATAAGAAAATATTAATCGAATTAAGGAAATAAGTTTTTAATTAATTCTAAAATTTAAACTTCCGTAATTATATATTTTCTAAGCAGATCCAAAACTTTTATTATTTAAAGATTTAAAATCTCTTTCATTTTCCAATCACAAGGTACGATGATTGATATTAATAGAAATAAAAGTTTAATAAGTGTTTACCTAACTAAATGACAAAATTTGTAAACTAAACTATAATTTCTTTTCCTAAATAACCCAAACAAACTTTAAGAAATATGGCTGTTTTAGGAAAAAAAAGAATTTAGACATTTTTTCTCAATACATTTTTATAATTAGCTGGTTTGTATAGATCTGATGAATTCTATAACTTGACAGAACTCAGTTTTAACAGAAACAAATAAAAAATTTTACTACTTAGGAATCTAAGCAATGATTTAAATATATTTGAGATTAAAATTTCTTAAATAATTTATTTCTTAAACACATTTTAAATATTTTAGGGATATTTTCATACTGACTTCTGTTCACACCAACTACAATTGCTGTACTAACTAATTTTTTATTTGCTATTATAGTTCACCCAGGGATAAATATGAGTTATACCTTTCAGCTGTTTTATTTTTCTTTAGTTTTTTTACTTGCCACTTCACAGTTGTCTTCAAAATTTGACTATTTTGACAACAACCCTGATTAGTTAATATTCCACAATTTCTGTAGATCCAAAATCTTCCCCACATTTTAAGAACCAACAATCACTATAACTGAACCCCATCACATCACTTAAAGAGATGCTCAGTCCTACTAATGAATAAAATTTCAGGTCTAAATGCTTGTATATAGGTACTACATCTTTACAGCAGAAATCTTTGAAAAAATATATTGTTAAAATTCTTAAATAAACCAAAATAGATTTTTACAAATAATTCAAAATAAAAAAAAAATTAATTCAGTTTATTTAAGTAAAAAATAAAGATTTTTACATTTATTTAGAAAAATTATTTTTAAAAATATTTCTACCATTTAAATGTATTTAAGAATCAAATTTCCAAGAAAGCTTAATTTTTGAAATTTTACATTATTAGGTATGGTATAACTACTAAACGAATATTATAAATGAAAGATTCAGTTCAGCTTTGACAAATAAATATACACGTTGTCACATGAATTGAATTATTCATTTTCTTTCATGTAGATTACTGTTTTTGAGGCAGAATAAAAAATAAATGCTTTGATTAAAAATAAAAATTCCTCAAGAGATCGACCTTTCAAAAATAAATCTGGCACTTTTTCAAAAGACGACGAGTGATTACTTTTTTTTACAAATTGTTATATATTCGTAATGCTTCATTAGATCATAATTCTGATAAATTTTTATTTCGATATAAACACAAGAAGATTAAGTTTTAAGCGTTTCTAGAAAATGTGTTTCATTTATACAATATTCAATCAGTTGATTAGTAAAATATGAATAAGAAATATAAAATTACTAATTTATACATAAATATTTAGTCTACGAGCAGTTCGAAAATTAAATAATCAAATTAAAGTGGCTAAATATAGTCTTAAATAATCTAATATAAAAAAAATTTTAAATAACATTTCTAAAGACTAGTTGTAAAAAACTTAATGCAATAATTTAAATTGACTAAAAACATCTAATAATTTTCGTGAACCAAGATTCCGATAATTTAAATAGTTAGTTTAAATAACTTGATAAATTTAAATAACTTGTTTTCTTAATATTTGACTCTTTTAGCATTAAAAAAAATTTATTATTATTATTTACTTTTCAATAACCGGTGAGGATAAGATATTTTTTTATGAAAGTTTAAAATATTTCCCAAAACGATAAAATTACTATTTTTTTATTGACATAATCTATGTTTGAACAGCAAATGCTTTAATAAAAGATTATCTAACGAAATTTAATAACATGAATTACCTTTAGAATTATATCTGATGATATTCAAGACTGACATTGTCCTTATGAAATTGCAAATAAAAGGACAAAAATAATATCAAACTAAGAAGAGAGAAAGAAATTTATTTCAATTTGTAAAACAAATTCACTTATTTCTATGTTTAAATTAAAAACTGTTAAATAGCAGAAAGCAAGATGCTGTTTCTCAGTGGACGAAAATCGGCCACAAACCAAAAGAGAATTAGTTTAGTTACTTGCCACTAGAGGTCTCGTTTTCATAAAACATAAATCACTTCACTTGATTTAATTTTACAATATAACTTGAAGTTATTGAAAAATAAATCATCAATTACAAATTTTTTATCCAGTTTCCGAATTTCAGATTTATAGATTTTATAAAAATTTTAAATTTCAAAATGAAATCTAGAACAAGTTGTTTTATAGAAACTTTTTGAATAACTAATCAATAAATTTTATGAAATCGAGACCGTAGTCTTTTATTGTGCGTCTTTCGTCTGCTGTTTACAATTTATAGTTTTGATGTCAAGTAAATATATCTGAAATTGCTAAAGTTTGAATTCATAAAGCAGTAGGTATTTGATTCGATGTTATTCAAATTGAATAATCTTCCTTTTTATAGGGTTGCCTATTTTGTTTGAATATTAGATATATTTTATTTATTTATTGGCAATTTTATCGTCACGCGAAAATATGATTCATGAATATATATAAAATCGTCGAAATCACTGATCAAAATGAATAAATTTTCTTGTATTATTTTTTAAAAAAAGCTACAAACACTTATTATTTTAAAGATAAATTATTGATTTTATAAGTAATTTTTAAAATTTCTTTTTCGTTATACTTCTTTGTTCTAAAAATTCCTTCCTAACGAACTATTATGTAATCGAATAGAAAATTGTTTCAGATATCATTTTGTGAAAGAAAATTTATATCATTTTGAGAAATGAACTATCTGTTTCATTTCCATGGCAACGAAACCATACCTGCCTAGTCATTTTGACGTATGTCAAAGGATGATTTATTGCTTATGCATTTTGATATAATGAATTAGGTGATAAAACTTTAATTCACAAGCTCCTATAGTTACAAAACTGAGCAGTAAAGTTCCGTTTTTTCTTGAAAAGAGATCTTTTTCATTGTTGATTAAAATATGTATCTTTTTTATTCGTTACATTAATTACATTCTTATTTTAATTATTTTTAAATGCCTTAAAATAAATGCCTACCAGTGAGTTAATGGGGGTAATTAATAATACAAGAATTTCAGACATTCAGTCCAGATCAGGTAAATTTATATTTTTTCTATGCATATTAATTAAGAGATCGTCTGAAAAACACTGAATAATTTATAACTTAAAATTTCTACAGTTTTCTTGCATAATGCCTTAAAAAATGCTAAAATTGTGTGGGTTAAAAATATTTTTGTGAAAGTTACTTAAAATTAAGTTATTTTTTCCCTAACTAGTTGGTCTTAAAATCCCTAAAATATTTCTGAATTGTGTTTTGTTTTGTTAAATTTTTGTAATTAAGAAATTTTAAAACCAATGCAAAAACTATTTTGATCACTCAGTGCCTCAATTTTTAAAATTTTGTGTGGTGTCAAAGATTTTTTTTTTTTTTTCTAAAAAAGTTTTATTAAAATTTGAACTTAAGAACAGAGTATAAGATAAGTTAAACTTCATCATCAACAGAGTTAGATATAAAAATTAACTATCTGCTTTCATATTTCAAAAGTATCTGCAAAATTTTAATGTTCCTTGATAGTAGAATGATTGTAATCCAAAAATGGCCTAAAAATAAAACTTTTTTAAACATTTCTAACTTGATAACGAAAAATAGCTTGTAGAATGTCTCAGTTAAGCGTTTCAAAATTTCCAAGAGGGATAAGGCATACAACTCGGCAACTTGAAATCATATAACAATGCAAGATTGGTCTAACTGGTCCAATTTGTATTCATCTGTGGAACCTTTATAAAAACAGTATTTCTTTGTAACTGTGATTATACTAACCAAAAAAAAAGACCTATGAATTTTTCCTTGGTGCATGCATATGCTGAAACTAAATAAAATAAGCAGAGTTATGTTTTTCAAAAATAACTTTTATAAACAATTAGAATTGTTATCTGAAGAACATAATTCTCTTTTCTTAATTTTAATTATTTGATTTTGAATTAATAAGATAGATAGAAAATATTTATGGATTGTTTATGAATGCATATTCCTTTCAAATTCTATTTAATGTATTGTTATTGAAATGTAATGTATTGCTCTCAAATAATGTTATTCTAAAATCTTTTAAAAACTATAGAGTTTCAAATTCTTTAGATGGGGTAATGATAATTTCTTGTGAGATTCAGCATTTTAATTCAATAGCTTTATTCTATGCTTTAAAAGTTTTCTTTGTGTTATATTTTTTGAAATACTCTGGAATAAATTATCTTACGTTGTCTTTTTCTTAATTTTTTCTTTCTTTCTAGAACATAATTTACAGTGTTATGTCTAAAAAAGAACCTTTATAAATAAAGAAAACATAAAGAAGGAAAAAATTAATTGTTTATAACATTTGAATAGTTTTTTTAAGGTGTAAATTGATACAGAGTTATTCAGATTTATCTCAATATTTATACTAATACATCAATATTTTAAGATCTGAAAATGTCTGACTTTATTACTGGTATATTAGTCAACACCTGATTTTCGTAAAATTATGGGGGTTTAAAAAGTCAATTTATACACTGACTGAGATATGCATAAATTATTGCTGTTTAAAAAGTCCTAGCATTCAGAACATGTGTGATTATTTCATTGAATCCTAGGGTTTTGTGAAACACCTTTAGGGAATCGTCGGTCCAAGGCAAACTATAAAAGGCAATTAAACCTTAAGTTCTGCATGTGACTCCTGCAAATTATTTTACATTATAATTGAAGGAAAAGTATATTGTAAATATTTGTATGTATACTGAAATAGTTGTATATATAAATGAATTTTTTGTACCAAAAGCTTAAAAATTGTTTTATTCATTAATTCTGTTACCTTTGACATGGAATTGTCCTTGATTATTACTTAACTGTGATAAAAAATTTTGTTCTTTCCTGCTTTTGTTATGAAATGAAAAAAAAAAGTATAAATAAATCAAAACTATTTTCTTTAAATCAGACACTTTTTTATTTTTGTAAAAATGTGTTTTGCTTTAATATTATGTACTAAGCAATCAAGTTTTTAATATAAATATTTATGTTTATTAGATTAAACGCTGTAATCGAAAAAATTAATCTTTGTTTCATTGAAAAAATATTTTTCCATTTTTATGAAAGGTCGAAATTTACTTACATTTCCTAAAGCAATTTAAAATTTAATTTTACCTATTTTTGATTGAACATGCATTATATGGATCACAGTTTATATTTCTTAATACTTTTTTTTTAAAAAAATGCAAAGTATAATGCATTTTTCATAAGAGACAAGAAATAAATAAAAGAAAATTGAAATATGGAAAATTAAAAAAAAAAAAAAAAAAAATTTATGAACAAATGATTTTTATTTTATTCCCATGTAACTGAGAAGTATTTTTTCTAGCTTTTTTTGTGTTAAATATTAAGTATTTAATTTGACTAAAATTAAGAAAGTCATTTGCCATATAAATTATACTTTGAATGAGTTTTTTGGATAATGACTGTATTTTTATTTTTGCAGATGAACTTTCTTCTTCTTCATATCTTATTAGTTATAACATGTTGATAATGTATGTTATAGCTATTGTTGGAGGTTATGTTGCTTCTTCCTTAATACTTTTTAAATTTCCTAACCTTATTCACAAAAGAAGAAAGCTCAAGTTTTTTTGCCCTCACATTAGTCATAGAGGAGGTGAGTTATGTATACTATGTTATTTCAAACCATTTTATAAGTGTCTAATTTGACCATAATTTTTAAGTGATGCCATTAATCTTATTTTTCCTAAGTATGTGGTACTGCCAAGCCTCAATGACTGCTTAAGCCTTTAATGGAATTCATGGGATTTCATTGGGTATGGGGGATATTTAATAGCAATACTTATACGCAGAAATAATCGCTCAGTATTTGAAGTAATGCTGAATTCTTTGACTGATTTGATTACAATCAAATGCTATGGTCCATTTTAGTTGATCTATCCAAAATAATTAATTTAATGCCACTTTCAATCAGTCTGAAAATAACAATTTACAAGGTTAATGAAATAGTAATTAAAGAACTCCTGATTATCTTCTGTTGTGTAAGTCTTATACCAATATATTCACATTTCCTTGTTAATCCACAAATTGGGTGAAAAATTTCTACTATTTATGTTTTATCATATTAATACGCCTTTTATTTATAAATTAACAACATTTTGTACATTCAAAAGAAAGAAAAAACAACTATATTACCAATAATAGAAAAGATTGCAAAATAAGAATATAACAACGAAAATAGTGTAGAGTTGAAATTTTGACAAAATAGAAAAAACTTTCATCCGAACATCATTTTGAGAAGTAGGAAGTGTGTAGGAAGATCTTAAGGTACAATCAGTGAGGGGCGTTTAGGGAACAAAACCCCCTCTGAAATAGTACATTTATTTGATTATTGAACTACTGTAAGATAAGTTGGATGTAGTTTTAAAAAAATGTTCACTATTGATTTCTTGTAATTTAAACATTTGCCGAATATATATATGTAGTAGAGAAATTTGCATCGACCAAATAATGTAGGAGGGAATAAGGACAAAATAATCTAGTAGAGAATCTTACTTGAACAATCTTTTCTGCGCCATAACAATTAAAAACTGTGTTCACTGTAGTATTTCATTCAGTCCTTGGAAGTTAACACCTACAAATATTTTTTTTTATTTCCTCACAGAGATCTTTCTATCTACTTTTCTCAAGGCAAAAGAATGAAGATTGCAAAAGCTTTTAAAACTTGTTCTATCCTCTGATATTTTTGTCCTTAAAATGTCTTAGTTAAATTCAATTTGGGCAGATTTTGCTTAGTTTGTACCATTAACTATATTTTATATAGTCAAATTTCCTTAACTTAATTTTCTATTATTCTAAGTAATTGCATGATCCAGGCAAAACCATTGGGTTAAACTAAATTAACCTTTTTTTTTTTAATTTCATAATGTTCGATACATCAATATTTTTGATAATGACTGAAAAACTTATGTCTTACATACATCAAATATCCTATTTAAATCTAGCATATTTCTACTATGCTCACATATCATGTGTTACTAATAATAAATTTTTTTTTGTTACGTAAAATATTTTATTATTTTCAAATATGTTCGCTAAATATAAATCCTTTATAATTATTTAGGTGCAGGAGAAGCATTTGAAAACACAATTGGGGCATTCGAAAAGTAAGAATTTTTTTTCTTGGAAAATTTTGAAATTATTAGCTTATTATTTTTAGCTTTTATAACATTTTGGTTGTCAGTCTTCATGTTACAATTATTTCTGATTTATAATTTTATGGTATTATGATTATAATTAAGAATTAATATTTATTTGATGTGTTGTATCTGTGTACCTTTATAAAAAATAATCAGACATTGAGTTACGTCATGTGATTTGTTGTCATAAATCTGAAAATATTAAAAAAATTACTACCAGTATTTTATTATTCTAAAGGCTATTGAAACTATGATGATATTAAGATATCAATAGAGAAAAATATAGAACAAAAACTTATCATTCCTGCATCCTTTTAATGTGCTGTAATTTTTTTTTTTTTTTTTCCCAAGCCTTTTAATGTGATATCTAAGTTGCTTTAACAATTCTTTTTAAAACTGATCGATATTATTTATTTTATTTTACTATTTACATCATGAAAATATATGAACGACTTATTTGTATGTAATTTTCAGTCAAAATTTAGAGCACTGTCTGGTGCAAATGCGGGTATTAAATTACATTAAAATAAACAATTTTAAATAGACTATTAGATCTCCTATCTCTGGTAAAATGTAACTATATTTGCAATATCGCCCATTCTGAAAGAATAAAATTTTAATTTTTATGTTTCACTTACTTTCACAGTTAATGCTGTATAGTTACTGAATTCATCTTGTAACTTGAAGAAGTATTTCTTATGCATTTCTTATTTTTCAAATTTAAAAGTTTAAATGCGGTTGAAAACAGCAAACTTCTGTTTCCAGGTTTAATCTATTGTTGTACACAATTTAAAAATAAACATATTTCTTAAAAATATGTTATAAATAATTACAGTTTTAATCATTAACACAATGCACACTTAGATCCATTGTGACTCACTAAATAGAAATTTTAAAAGTTTTTTAATGTTTATAATCTTTCTTTGCATTTAAGTTATTTTACAATTTTCTGAATATAAAGTCGTAAATCTCCTTTATTTAGTGCTCTCAGGCAAAGAACAGACATGTTGGAAATAGATTTACATTTAACAAAAGATGAACAAGTTGTAGTGTCGCATGATAACAATCTGCTGCGTGTCACGGGAGTTAATGTAAACATATCAGACTCCAATTATGAGGTATTAATTTAATTCTAGTATATAGCTAAAAATCATTTTAAATGAGAACTAGGTTATAATTTTTGTTGTTGCTTGCAGGATTTACCAAAGTTAAAATTGGATTTATGCAAAAACTATAATATTGGTATGTACAATTTTCTTCCCATTGTTTTTATATCGTATTTTTTTAAAACATTAAACATTGAATTTAATTCCATTTTGTTATTAAACATGCTAGTAATTAAAAAAAGTTACGAAACAAGAAATCTAGCTATGCAAGTTATTTTGTTTCAGATTTTCTTTTTCTTTCTAGGACAACACAAACAAAGATGGTGTATTATAAAAAGTCACAAAAAGACAGTGAACTTCAATCTCCAATTATTTTGTATCAAGTTATTTTGTTTCAGATTTTCTTTTTCTTTCTAGGACAACACAAACAAAGATGGTGTATTATAAAAAGTCACAAAAAGGCGTAAATTATTTTGTCTAAAATATTCTACTATGGGGATCTTATCAAATTTTAAAAAAATAACTCTATCCCCCCCCCCCCAAAAAAATGTATATTACTAATTGATACAGAGTTGATATTATTATGCCCCCCCCCCACACACACACATCCCTCACAGGAAATTATCAAATTTTAACACAATTAATTTCATAATCAGTGCTTAAGATTATTATTTTCCCATGCAAATAATAGTATACCAGTTCTCTAAATGTGCTGGCTGGGTGTCTCCCGCCCTACATTTTAAACTTGTTTAAAGTCTCAGATCTTCATTTTTATGATTTACATGCAGTGGCTGATAACTTGGATGTGTTCCACAAAAAAAAAGGGGGGGGGGAGAAAGAAAGAAAAAAAAAACGTCTCAATAGTATTACAAGTAATTGTTAACATTTTTCTAAACAAAATGCTTTTATAAAACTATTACCATTTTTTAAAATATAATTAGGTGTAGTATCTTTTTTTTAACACTACAGCAAGACTTTCCCATAACAAATATAGCACTATAAAATGATTTGTATATGACATGTTTTTTTTTCTTTTAACAGAAAAAAATCCATGATTATTCTTGTTCATGGCAGGAAATGATTACTACTTCCTCCTCTTATTTCATTCAAAAATAAAGACAGCTATGATGAGTATATTTCATTCTGACCCATTATCTGTGACAATCCCTACTGATAAAGATCTGACCCCTTATCTGTGAAATCATCATAGCATACCAAGAAATAGGGGAACATTGAATGTAATTAAATATCAATAATTACTGCAATAGTAAAACTACTCTGCTCCTTTAAAATATATATATATATATATATATATATATATATATATATATATATATTAATAATAAACAATAAATAAGTTTCACAATTATTGCTCTTATCATTTAAAATTCTTGACAGTCACAACAAAGGGGTTCATACTATATATATTAAGATAAAACTTTTTTTGCTTATTTTTGTTTTGTTTTTTTGTTCTTAAGTCCTAAAGCTGGAACTTTTTAAAATTAATGTAATAGCTAATAGAAAAGAAAACTATCTTCTTCCCTTAAACATGAACATCTTAATTCTTTTTTTCTCATTTTATAAAATATGAAATTGGGCATTATTGGGTTTAAACAATTTTTTTTTTTTTAATTAAGACACTACTTTAATTGAAAAGATTATTCTACTTGTTTGATTTATTAATATGTTACCTTCATGTTACCTAAGTTTCTTTGGAATGAAATTACTTTACTTTAAATAAATTAAGTACATTAAATGTTTTCTGGGAACTATGTATAGCATAATGAATTAAATGTGCACAGTATATTTTACACGTTTAATTTTGTAAACTCTAAAATGAAATTATTATTCTACTTAATAATCAAAGCAAAATAATAATATTCTTACATCTTAATGTAGTTCTAATATTAAAAATTATAAAGTTATTATATTTGTGTGTTATTCAGTTTTTATTCAGCAAAATAAAATATTAATAAATTCATTGATTACTACCCTACCAAGTTTCAATTTTATTATTTTAAACTTCCACTAATCTTAGACCCATGTGTTGAAAGATGGTTATCACCTGTGACCCACAATTAGAGTACTACAAGGGGTAAAGACTTAAATGTTGTCGCTATCTAGACAAGTGAGATATTGTTTTGTTTGATGTATTTTTTACGCTGAATCAAATAAGACCAACTCTAAGCCGGTAGGACTAATTATTTAATTATTATTTATTTATGCATTTTGAGCCGCTATGGCTCATGGGATAGAGCGTTCGCCTTCCTATGAGGTGAACCAGGTTCGAATCCCAGTCGATATGAATTCTGCATCCGGCTTGCACCGACCACAGTGCTGATGTGAAATATCCTCAGTGGTAGACGGATCATGGGTTAGAGTCCCCTTGCCGTCAAGCTCACTGTGGGAGGTTACCGTAGTCTTTCTCTCCTTGTATCGCAAATGCTGGTTATTTCCTTAAAAAAGTCCTACACGAAGGCAAATTTCTCCCAATACTCGATCCAGGAGTTCTCTTGTCTTCTGGATTGGGTTCAAAATTACAAGGCTACGGAGTTGAACTAGTCGTAAACCCATAGAATTTGGTCGACTGTTCAACGAGGGTTATAAAATGAAATAAAATAATTTAATTTTAAGTAAGTGTAAAAAGTACAGCTTCGTACTTTTACGCTTTTGACATAGCTATCTAGAGAAACATAATATTTCAGATGTATTTTTTTTTCAATATTTTCAATTCAGTCACAGTGACTTATAATTTAAAATTCTTAGCAATACAACTGAAGAATTTAGATGCCCAATGACCCCTCAGTCTGACCGTTAATTAATTACAAAAATTTTATAATTTTGTTAGATAATGGGTGTCTTCCTCTCTATAAAAACATATTATTTTGTAGCTGCTTATTATTTTGTGATCTTCTGCATATGGCCATATATGTATCTTCTAAAACTATTTTTAAATAAAACAGCATCCTTTTTTTTAAAATATTCTTGTTCAAATTCTCTGAAATAAATTCCTCTTTTACAAATGTACTAGGAATCATAACTAATATGACCAAAGCCATCATAAAACTGAAATAAACCCCCTAAAGTCCCTTTTTTTTAAAAAAAATAAACTAAATACATTAAAATTAATTTGACAGCAGAGCATAAGTAATAAATGCTTTATATATAAAAATTATATAATTTTTGACTTAAACCTTTTTGCTCATAGGATATTAGGTATAAGATCCTTTATTTTTTTATTTAGTTGAGGCTATGTATAGCACGTGTGTGCTTTTAAAATTAAAAAAAAATAACATGCTATATTAAAATTAATTAAATATAGTAATTACAAAAAAATAAAGAATAGAAGGTTTAAGGAAAATAAATTTAATTCACAATAAAATAAAGAGAAACATATAATTAAACTTACATCGTAAAAAATTAAAAATATAGTTGGTTTGGGAAACGCGTCCCTTCTCCACGAGTGTCAGTTTGGAAGTGAGTATGAGGGGTTCTCCAACCGGTTTAGCCGGCTGGGTTTTCCTCACTTCAGTTCGTTTTTTGGGAGTGGACTTGATGGTTGCCGAGGCACATACAAGGGGACTGGATGGTTGCCGAGGCACACCACAGTACTCCCCCCTTAGTACCAAAGGTACGAAACAGTCTATAAAGTCACTAAAAGTCTATAAAGTGATTTAAGAAGAATTACAAATACCTAGGATTAAACTTGACTTTTCTACCAGAGCGAGTCATAACAGGTAAAGGTTTACCCTGCTCACATTGAGCTTGTGGAGTTGAAACCGCTGAGTCTGTTCTTTCCTCTAGTATGGGATCTGATGTTGCTGAGTCGGTGTTTAAGAGAAAAGCTGGTTTGAGACGGTCAATGCTTATGGTGGCTTCCTTCCCATTTTTCTTAATCGTGAAATGTTTTTCAGTTCTATGGAGAACTTCGAAAGGTCCATCATAAGGTGATGACAGTGCAGGTTTCAAGGCATCGATTCTTACGAACACATGGGAGCACGTTTCTAAAGCTGGATGTACGAAACATGATGATTTTGAATGGCAGGACGCAGGTGTAGGTTTTAGAGTTCTAAAGGTTTCTCTAAGTTTCGAAATATAAGTTGAAGGGTCACTTGGAGCATCGGAAGACGGCTCGAAGAACTCTCCAGGTAAGACAACAGTTTGTCCATAGACCATCTCAACACAAGATGCATTGAGATCCTCCTTGAAGCACGTTCGCAGTCCTAGTAAAACTACTGGTAACGATTCAGTCCATTTAGTGTTGTGGCACCGAAGAGCTTGCTTCAGAGAACGGTGGAACCGTTCAACCATACCGTTTGAAGAAGGATGGTAGGGGGTGGTGCGGATTCGCTGTATTCCAAACATAGACCTCAGGCAGGAGAAGAGATGTGATTGAAATTGTCGGCCTTGGTCTGTAGTCAAGATGGCAGGAACTCCAAAGCGAGATATCCAATGAGCGACGAAGGCCTTGGACACTGTTTCCGCTGAGACGTCACTGAGAGGGATGGCCTCCGGCCACCTAGTGTAGCGATCAACACACGTCAGCAAATAGTTAAAACCATCAGAGGGTGGAAGGGGTCCTACCAAGTCAATGTGCACGTGTTGGAATCTCTCAGAAGGTAGGTTGAAAGGCTGTAATGGACTTACAGTGTGCCTTTGGACTTTGTTTCGTTGGCAAGCCAGGCAGGAACGAGTCCATTCTGTTACGTCTTTCAACATTGACGGCCAGATGAATCGATCTTGGACCAGGCGCTTGGTAGCGCGTATTCCAGGGTGCGACAAGTTGTGCAATGAGCAGAATACTTCATGGCGAAGTTCTTTGGGTATATAAGGTCGTACTTTTTCCTTACTGACATCGCAGAAGATTTCGAGATTATTTCCCATCTTAAAAGGTTTTAAATCTATTGATAAGTTATTGGAAGAAACTAGAAATTTGAGTTCCTCATCAGTCTTTTGACAATCTGCCAAGCTTTTAAGGTCAGTTGTGGAAAGGTTAATTGCGTTTATTCTAGAAAGAGCATCTGCAACAGTGTTATCTGAACCGGAAATGTGTCTGATATCTGTGCTGAACTGTGCGATAAAATCTAACTGCCGAAGTTGGCGTGGAGAACAAGATTCGGATTTTTTATTGAGGGCGAAGATTAAAGGGCGATGATCAGTAAATATGATAAACTGTCGGGCTTCTAAAATATATCTGAAGTGTTTTATTGTACAGTAAATGGCTAATAACTCTCTATCATAAGTGCTGTAGTTTTTTTCTGTTGCGGTTAGTTTACGGGAATGAAATGCTATTGGGCGAATGCCAGATGGTGTGTGGGATTGCAAAACAGAACCTATGGCCGAATCAGATGCATCCACCATTATTGACAAGTTATGATTAGGTGAAAAATATGACAAAGTAGCAGAATTAGCTAAATTAAGTTTACATTTATTAAATGCTTCCACTGCGATATCGTTCCAAGGGATCAAAGTTTTATCATTTTTCTTGGAGTTTTTCAAAAAATCATGCAATGGGGCTTGGGTTTGAGCTGCATTGGGTAAAAATCGTCGATAAAAATTGATCATTGCTAAAAATCTGCGAAGCTCCGCAATATTTTTTGGTTGGGGGTAATCAGTGATCGTTTTTACCTTTTCAGGTAAAGGCTTAACGCCTGATGGTGTAATTAAGCACCCTAAAAATGAAACTTGCGGTTTTCCGAGAACACATTTTGAAGGGTTGAGTTTCAACCCGTGTTCTTCAAGTCTTGTGAAAATTTGTCTTAAATGTTTTCTGTGTTCATCTGAATTTTTGGATG
The DNA here is from genome assembly GCA_949128135.1 of Parasteatoda lunata. Lineage (NCBI taxonomy): Eukaryota > Metazoa > Arthropoda > Arachnida > Araneae > Theridiidae > Parasteatoda > Parasteatoda lunata. Next base: position 84,391,999 of record OX421975.1, read on the forward strand.
CAATCAACAAATCGTCAAAATACGGGATGCAAAAATTAAACCCTGACAGAACTTGATGTATATATCTTTGAAAAGTTTGACCAGCGTTTCTCAAGCCAAAGGGCATATATACATATTCAAAGAGGCCAAATGGCGTTGTAACCGCTGTTTTTGGAATATCCCCAGGAAAAACAGGAATTTGATGGTACGCTCGGGTTAAATCTAGAGTTGAAAATATTGTCATTCCTTCAAATTGTTGCGTACAATCTTGGATATGAGGAACGGGATATCGGTCGGGGACGGTTATTGCATTAACACGACGATAATCCCCACATGGCCTCCAATCACCATTTGCTTTCTTTACCATGTGGAGCGGACTAGCCCAGGGGCTTTTTGATGGACGAATAATTCCCTGTTCTAACAAATACTCAAATTCTTTCTTTGCAGCCTCAAGGATATCAGGCGAGAGTCTTCTGGGTTTCGCATAAACGGGTTGTCCGAGAGTCTCAATATGATGATAAACCAGCGACTCTGAGTTTAGTTTACCTACTATTGAAGGGTTTGTCAATGATGGAAATTCATTTAAAATTTGCTGAAAAGGTGAATTATTTAGAACGGGAGTAATTTCAGTAATTTGAGTTGATTTGTTTGAGGGGAAACCAGTTGATTTTAAATTAGTTAACTTATCAATTAAACAGTTGTTACGAACATCGACCAATAAATTGAAATGATTTAAAAAATCAACTCCAATGATTGCCTGAGTTACATCGGCTATAATAAAGTTCCAAGAAAATTTCCTGCGTAAATTTAAACTAAGATTTATTAATTTAGTACCATATGTTTGGATTTTAGAACCATTTGCAGCATATAGCACCAAAGTTTCTGGATAATTAGCTTTTGAACAAAATTTCGGAATGACTGAAACATCTGCGCCTGTGTCTATCAAGAATTTTAATTTCGTAGAGGGATCGGCCAAATAAATACGATCAATATGGCGTTCGCCACTCATGGCCGGGAGTGGCTGCCCTGTTGGTTTCCCGAATTTTGAAAAGTACACGGGGGTTTGCATTTTCTAGCTCTATCTCCAAAGTTAGTGTGATAAAAACACATGTTATTCTGTGGTTCACGGTAATAATTTTGTCTAGAACGTGACCTACTACGATTTCTATTACCCTGATAGGTATTAGTGCGCTCACGTCCTTGTCTATTTTGCTGGGTTTCCTGAAAACTCATTTTTAGCTCATTAATTTGTTTGGTAAGTTCAGAAATTTGATCATAAAGTGTAGGATTAACGCTAGTTACAACTGATTCAGCAGAATTTATTTGAATAGGGCTAGCGAGTTCAATAATCTTATCAGCCATTGCAGCTAATTGAGTCAAATTTTCGTTTGACGCAGCAAGAATAGCTTGTATATTTTGAGGCAATCTGGCTAACCACAGCGATTTAAGAATGTTTTCGCTAAGATGGGATCCTGCTAGTTCTCGCATTCGAGCTAACAAATAGGAGGGACGCTGATCACCTAACTCTAGTCCTTGCAAAAGTGTTCTAATTTTTGAAGCTTCGCTCTCTGAAAAAATACTAATTAATCGTTTTTTTAACGCTGAATATTTGTCTGCAGCAGGAGGGTTTAAAACTAAATCCTGAACAGAGTTAAGTATATCAGATTCAATAGCCGCTACAACGTGATGAAATTTGGTAGCGTCGGTAGAAATTTGAGAAATTGAAAATTGCGATTCTAACTGTGCAAACCATAACACTGGATTGTTTTTCCAAAACGGAGGTGGTTTAATTGCTACACGAGAAATTTGAGAAGGTTGAATGTTAACTGAAGCTCCTTCATTCACCACGTCTCCTGGCTGTTCGATTTCCGGCATTTTTTGACAAAGAAAAAAAAATCAAAACAATAAATAGGATAAAGGTAAAATATATAAATTAATATGGAAGCATGCCCTACGCTATATAAACACTAATCCATGAGATAAAAAAAAAACGCGCACAGTACTACCACAAAATCAGACACAAACACGTGGGTATAACATACAAAGTTTTGAACATAAAAAAGAATATAAATAAAATTAAAATAAGCATATTGCTAATAGATTTAAATCCATAATATTGCTAGGAAAGTTCCGATTACATAAAGATTCAGCTTAAATTTTAAGTCCGGGTCTACCAATTATAGCACGTGTGTGCTTTTAAAATTAAAAAAAAATAACATGCTATATTAAAATTAATTAAATATAGTAATTACAAAAAAATAAAGAATAGAAGGTTTAAGGAAAATAAATTTAATTCACAATAAAATAAAGAGAAACATATAATTAAACTTACATCGTAAAAAATTAAAAATATAGTTGGTTTGGGAAACGCGTCCCTTCTCCACGAGTGTCAGTTTGGAAGTGAGTATGAGGGGTTCTCCAACCGGTTTAGCCGGCTGGGTTTTCCTCACTTCAGTTCGTTTTTTGGGAGTGGACTTGATGGTTGCCGAGGCACATACAAGGGGACTGGATGGTTGCCGAGGCACACCACACTATGCATAAGAAGCCAAACGTGCTAATAGGTATAAATACGAATCTGTAATTTTTATTCATAATAACCCCATAAAACGCTTGAACTATCAGTCTAATCGACTCCCGTTTGTTCTCATTTGTCACAACTTACAAAATACATCAAACAATGGCTCTTAGATGTCAAATTTCAGATGCATGAACTAAGTACAAAACTGTGTTTATTATCCACAAAACCTTAACTATCCTCTCGTTTAACTAATAGTTCTCATGACGTGGGATTAGTTTCATTTGATTCCGCGTTGAAAATATATATAATTGGAAAAATAACTCATTTGTCTAAAAAGAAACTTTGAAATTTTCCTTTTTACCCTAGTGTTGCCATTGCTTTTCTTAACTCTGCAGTTTGTAAAGAGGGAGGGAATGAGACCACTCTAAATATTGATCATAAAAATTAAAAAATAAATTCGAAATGTCAATAGTGCGAACTTACTTGTACGAAAAACGTTGTTTACCACCGTGTTATTAATTTTGGTATTTTGTTTACCCCTAAGAAAGTTAACCTTCTTTAAGTAAACGACTCAGAACTTCGCACCAGTAATATTGTGTCTTTTTTAGTTCTACATCAGACTTGATTTACAACCATATTTGATTGCGTTACCTTAAATTCTTTTGAGTTTGACGTAACACCGTCGTTGGCAAATCATTTAAGTATTATTATAATCAGTACTGGGATTCAAAACATGAAGAAACATTATGCTTAAAAAAATTTCAGTATTTTATAGAGGAAATTTTTTTTATTGGAATACAAATAATATTTACTTATTCAGGACTTGTAGAAATAAAAGGTGAAAAAAAAAAATTTTTTTTTTCAAAGAAAGAATTTCCAAGATTTGTATGTTTTTGAAACTTAAAAATTATTAAACAGTGTCGTAAAATTCTATATTTTTATTCTGTGCTATTTGCGCTATAGACAGCTTTTTTTTAAAAAAGAACTTATAGTTAAGAATTATTAACAATGAACCGCTCCACAAAAAAAAAAAAAAGCATTTTATTGTTGTGCAATATTTTTATCGTTGTTTAATTTCTAATTGAGCCGCGATGGTTACGGCACTGAAGAATCTTTGTGTTGAACTTTTGTTCGATCCCCAGAACTTAGAACTTCCAAGTTAGAAGCTCTGCTGTTCCATACTTAGCCTTATATTATATGCTTTAAAAATAAATAAATACATAAATTTTCACATGTGTGTTTTATAAAAAAAAAAAAAAAAAAAAAAAAAAAAAAAAAAAAAAAAAAACATCTTTCATGAATTTCGGAACATCCTGTGCTTTGCAGTGAATATATAAAAAGACGTTGTTGTGTAATGAATGTAGTGAAATTTTTCTATGTTTATAGATGCCTATTTGTGCCGATTAATTAGTAATTAAACTGGGGAAAAAAAGTTCTGTTGCGTAAGATTTTTTAATAGCTCTTACATACGTATGTATCGCTGATTTCAAATCTGTTATCGGTTTTTTCTCGTCAAGCTACAGTTTATTTTAAAAATTGCACTTTTTTTAATGTGCGTGTTACAAACGTTATTTATAACAGATGGTCGCGTAAATGGTGAGACAAAGTTCTAGGGTGGTTAATGCACTTCATCAGGAATATAGTCGCATTAGAACCCATGCCTGGAAATTTCGTCATACGCCACTAAGGCCTCTCTCCAATCATAAACTGTTTCTTCGTGTGCCCCTAACCTCAAACGACTACACTATCGGCATGGTTTCCTATGTAATTTTAATCCAGATGAGGTGTCCTAATTCCCCTAGAAGTTTGTCTCAACATTAACACGACCCCTTTTTCTGTAGCGTTTTTACATTTGTATATTTCAACAAAAAATAGACTAACAATTTCATTTAAAAAAAAAACATCTGTAGCTTTAGTAGCAAAAAAAATTTTCGTATTGAAACCCCTCCAAATCAGACAAGTATTTGTATAAATGCAACAAAAATTTTTTCCTCGGTATTGATTCCTACTTCGAATTACAAACCAACCTTCTACGTTATATTTATTTCCTTTACATGCATAATTTAAATCTAAAACCTCTCTAAGTTACGCATTTTATCGCATTAATCCTCATAGCCTTGACGCTTTACGTCATGCATTTCACAATTTGTGTTTTTAAATTGTAAATGTAGTCATTCTTTCGTGAATGTGATGTGATGTTTTTGCAATTCCGATTAGCGGCGACCATTGTATATGTAGTAGTTACCTGTAGGTAGATCTAAATTAGAATCATAATAAGGAATATCAAAAACGAAAAGAAAAAATTGGCATTTTTTTGCGTAAAGGAAATTATTATTTCCAATAATTGCCGAATCTATGATGTTAGTAAATTAATTAGTTTATGTGGGTCATGTGATATAAATAAAGTCTAACTCATGTTTATTTATTTTTTATGTAACGTTTTGAAGCATTAAGTAAAATAAATCTGCTCTTCTGATATAAAGGTTTGTTCAAATATTACGTGAGCTTCCAAGGGTATCATAACAGTTTATGATTTGCTTATTTTTATTGTAGAGCAGTGTTTACCAATGTGTGGTACGCGTACCCCCAGGGGTACGGGAACAGTTTAGAGGGGGGGGTGCACGTTCTTATGCGAAATATTTTGCAACGAACGAAAATTTCAAAAAATTTCTTTTTAAAAATAAAGCTAGCCATGAAGATTTACGATTACGTATTTTTCAATTGGCTATTTTTTGCAGATTTAACTGTTAATAATTAAAAGGTGTCAACAGCTAGTTCTGATTTTTAACTTTTGTGCAATTTTTTTTACAGTAAAAAATAAATTCATTTTTTTATAATATTTTTTTTTTAAATAGATTTTCCTCTTAGTTGTTGTTGATCCCAATTATAATGCAAGCTTTTGTTATTCAAATTTGTCACCTGAAGAGTCAAGAATCAGATTATTTTTATTTATTTATTTAAAAAGATGACGAACAGGAGAGCAGGTCGTTAAAGGCTGCTGGATTGGAAAATCGCCGCCGGGATTGAAAGGAGGTCAGTGTGACTTCCAAAATTTTTCGCTATTCGGGAAATTTTTCTGACATTCGGTGCAATTAAACTATTGTCTAATTTTGTTGAATACGTTAGAAACTACAGATTCTTTGTGATGTCAGCAACAAAAAAAAAAAAATAATAAAATAAAAATATTATAAACTAAACTAAAAAAAATTCAGAAAACTATTAAAATTCTTTTTTTATTTTTATGACGCCATAGTCTACTTTGGGCCTTGGCTTGCTTATCAATGTTGTTACCAACCTTCCTGATTTAGTCTTGCATTTTCAGATGGCAATTTCCATTACAGTTATGAATACATCATTTAATCATCTTTCTAAGCCCCATCAATATAAAAATTCTGTGTTAGTAAATAAGCAATCATTTAATGAAAAAAAAAAAATTTATTTCTTTTAAACTGTAAAAAAAGTTATTCGTTCAATTATGTGAGATAAAAGGCTGAAAAGTTTAAAACTTAGTTTATACAAAAAATATATTATCATTCGGCAAACAGCTGATTTTATTGGATAAGAGTCTTCAATCTCCCGAAAATATAGTGCTTGTGAAAATATATGCAGAAAATTCAAAAACATCGGAAAACATGAAAATTGCAATAACAACAAAAAAATCTTGTGAATTATAAAATTTTGAAGGGGGGGGGGGTTGCACATGAGCATGGAGGGTATTTGCGACGTGTGGTGGCAAAGGGTCAAAAATACGGCTTACGTACTGTATTTGAACAGCTTACTGATTATTAGTTAAGATATTAGTTAGTCGGTACAATGTTAAAGAACGTCTGCAGATTTTAATTTTTTTTAAATTTACGTTGTTTTTGCTTATTTATTCCTTGTTCATGTCATTAACAAGTGACAAATCTCTGTAGTTTTCATCCAGCGACCACAAAAACGTCGAATCTTCAGAATTTCCCTTGAAAATTATTAAGTTGTTTACTTTTTTTTAGCAGGCCAACCTAAAGACAAAGATGTAAAAATCCCACTTCTGAAAGATGTCTTCGAAAGATTTCCTGAAGTTCCAATTAATATAGATATTAAAGTCAATAATGACAAGCTGATAGAAAAAGTAAGGATTTTATTTATTTGATTTAAAAAAAAAAATTTAATAATCTCATTTAAATGCATCAAAATTTTGAAATAATTAAATAAAATTGGTCTGGCGATGAATAAATTATGTTTAGATTTAAAAAAAAAATTCAATCATAATTAAATAAAGATTTAAATTAGATTAATTTAACTAGTCAGATTTAAATTAATCGTAGAATAGCTAATTAGTCAAAGGTTAGAGGTAGATTTTAAAAAGGGGTTCAAAAATAAAGCGATTGTCGGCTTCTTTTAGTTTCCCGGTTTGCTCCTAGTTTCGTAAAGCAGTGTTTCCCACCGTGTGGTACGCGTCAGGGCTATAGAAGAGCTTGTTTACTCCTTTGAAGGAACTCCGCCAAACCTCCGATTTTCGCCTGTGACGTCACGGTGGCGCAAAGCGTGAACTTTTACTATAACACGTTCACGCCGGCTGTTCACACCCAGGCCTGAAAGCGGGACGGAAAAAAGAAAATACTGGTAGAAGAACTATTTCAATATTAGATAATATTCGGGAGGAGTTAATCTATTCTCAACAATAACAATTCACTGTAAGGAAATTTTTCACTGCGAAGTAGCAATTCAATATAAAAATTGCATCCGTCAAAAACAATTGGTAGTTATGGATTTTTATTATTCCCGGAAAATAACTAAAAAATGAAATTTGTCTGTTACTAGTTTTTACTCCGGTGCGCCACCGGTGGTACGCGCTGCCCGATGAGACAATCTAGCGCGGGCCACCGGTGCCCCGCGCCAGCGTGAACGTGTTAAGAACGGAGCGTTCGATTCAGGGGCGGATTACCCATTAGGCCAGACTAGGCCATGGCCTGGGGCCCCCAATGATTAGGGGCCCCCTTAAAAAATAAATTTTAAAAATTTAGAAAAACAATGATTTTTTTAAAAAAAAATCAATTTCAAATATATATCAATAAAATACGATAATTTTTTTAGTTCTAATTTAACAAAATAAAGTAAAATTCAATTTATTATTATTTATTTTAATTTTAATTATTTATTTTAATTTTAAAAGATATATAAATACTTTTATATTTGAATAAATAAAAAATATACGAGAAAAAAATTTAATCTAAGGGCCCCAAAAATTTGAATGGCCTAGAGCCCCGCGTACGCTTAATCCGCCCCTGGTTCGATCCAACTAGCTCTAGCTAGTATTGGAGCATTCCTTTTTGTGACATATTCCAAGACATTCGTTGTTTTCCATAATGATTTTCCTTCAGTTTTCTGAAGTGAATTACAAAAATTTAAAATTATTAACGAAATGCCAGTTTGTGCGATTGCAACTTGCAAAAGTTTTGATAGAAACACACAAGGAAAAAATATAATCTTCCACGTGTTCCATAAAGTAAATGGACAACTGTGTAAAAAATGGCTTCAACGTTGCAAACGAAATGACCCAGTTAATATAATATGCACGAATATGCAGTAAGTATTTCTTGAAAGAAGATTATGAAGATGATATGAGAAATCGTTTGTTTGGATTACATATTAGAAGGATTTTAAAATTGTCCTACCTCTACCCAAGTGCTCTCTTATCAAAGGGAGAATTAATTGCTCAGTCAGCAGCATGGATGGAAGTGTGGCGGAAATCTGAGAACATTTTTCAAAGTGTGCATGGGACATCTTACAGAAAATTAAAAAGTGTCATCAAAGAACGTATAAATGAATTAGAGGAACGATATCCCGCAGTGAAAAAAACAGCAATATGCTTATTTTGTCTTTCAGAACTTTTATAAGAGTTCGCCATCTAAATTGAAACCGCCCAGTTACTTCAAAAAGAAAGGCAGACGAAAAAAATTTAAAAAATGGATGAAGTCAAAGAGAATAAAAACTTAAATGAAAAAGTATAAATAATTAATAGTTAAAATTCTCCGAATTTCATAACGTTGTTTTTATTGTATTTGTTCTAAATATTAATGATTTTTTTTAATTATATTCTTTTAAATTTAAACATCTATAAACAATTGTAAAATCTCTAATATTATTATGAACCTCAATTATTATTTTGTTACAGTAAATAGCCTTTAAGGTTGTTGTTTCGTAATGATTAAGTATAAACAAATTGTAATTAACAGTATATATTAAAATCAGGATTCTAAATTTAACCCAACTTCACAAATTATTGTTATCAAACAATATGTAGCTAAAACAGTTGCTGATATATGCTTTAATTTTTTTATAATAAAAATTAAAACTGAAAATTATAAAATAAAGTATTAATAGCGTCATTTGCGACAACTAGTAAAATATTTTTATTACTTTAAAATGGCATTTAATTTAATATTATGGGCGAGAAAATTTTTTAAACTATGTTTTTGAATGGAAATAATGTGTTAATTGTATAAAAATTTAAAACTAATATAAAGAAAAAGTCATACATATTTTTACAGAGAGAATGATGCTAAGTTATATATTCGAAATTATCTGAATTGTAAGGTATACAAAGTTTTGCATAATTTAAAGGAATGCTATTTGTATTTAGAGAAATGAAAAAAAATTGAACCAAATCGGTTGAATAGTTTCTGAGAAATCGCGTTTTTAAAAAAGTCATATATTTAAAATTCAGTTTCTCAAAAAAATTCTCAGCATACCTTTCTATTTGCCGGATTTAGATTATTAGTCTTCAAAATGTGAAGAATAACCGGAATCTGCAAAATCTGGTCCTAATGGTTTGGAAAAGAAAGCAACCGAAATTTTTCCCCCTTTGATGTTAATTTAACTTGTTAGGTTTTTCAAATTTCAGAGATTGAACTTTTTTCAAAGTAAAATTAAACTTAAGGGCTCCAGAAATTCGACCGATCACCTGCCTAAACTATTATTATTATATTTCCGATGCGTGCGTCGTTAGCGGGGGAATCGGGCGATGGGTATATGTCCATCTCAATAATCAGAAATCTCTAAATATTTCAGAAAAAATACAGAAAATTTTCGCGAATTATCATCGAAAATAATAAAAATAAGAAAAAGATGAAAATAATAATCTTTCGATTGCAGGTATTGAGTATTTTAAGATTTTTTTCTTAATGTGAGAAATTTAAAAAATTATTATGACCTTGTAACTTAATTTCGTCCCCTTCATAAATTGGGGACCTGCGCGCCTTTGATTTTCGAGAATAAGGCTAACTTCCCCATCCCCCTCATCCCCGTATTTTAAGGATCAATAAATCCAAATTCGTTGAGAGGTGGGGGGATGTGTTTTTATTTCTGATTTCGTAACTAAAATGTCATGAAGAGTTAAGACTGAATTTTAGTACGTAAAAATCCTACCATTTGATCAAAAGTTTTTAAAATGTTCCCTTTTTTTCCCTTTTGAATATCCAAATCCTATTTGAAACATGTCTAGTTCATTAAAATGCAATCTAAAGATAAATTGTGAAAAGGAAAATCATTCCATTTATGTGTATGAAATGGAAGAAAATCTTCCCCATCATGATGAACGAATAATTTAATTACAATAGTACATATTTTTGAATCTGAAATAGAGTTTTGATGGTTAGTTGTCAATTGGCAATAGATTAAAATGTTATCTTTGCGAATATAAATATTGCTTGAAAATACTGAAAAACGAAAATACACTTTTTTTTACATTTATTTAACTAGTTAACTTTCTGCTGATTAGTTTTTGTTATGAAATATTATTTTTTATATAAATTATGAAGGCTATGAGATAAAAAAAAATTTATTCTAATTTGTGTGTTAATAAAAAAAAATTTCTTACTTAAGGAACCACTTTTCTGATTTGGAAATTTTAATTGTGGAATAACCTCTTTAACAAAAATGTAAAAGAGTTAAGGAAAATGTCTGAAAAATTATTCTTCTAATATTTTTTCTTATTTTTAATTTTGTTTATTTATTTATTTATGTGTATAACAGATATAACAGTTTATTGATTGATTTGAATAATTTATCTAGTTCTGTGTACCGGTTACAACGTTTTTAAACCAAACTACAGTTTATATAATTCACGAAAACACTTTTTAAAGATTAAATAGGAATTATTTCTTTTCATTCGTAAAATAAGAAAATTCCCGCTGTAAAAATGTCTCTATTAAGGATTGTATTACGTCTAAACTCGAAAGTAAAGTAAATTAAAAGATAAATTTTCATTACCTATTACTACTACCCTTTCCTTTCTGCCACATTCTTCCATCAATTTAGAATGAACTAATCATAAGTTATGCCGTTTAAATTAGAAGTAATGATACTATGAATATTCAGTAAATCAAATACTGCTGCTGCATTAATGAATTACTGAAAGTCATTTTGTTCATTTTGTTCATTTTTTTTTCTCCAATGAATTCTTCAGTAAATTATCCAATAATTAATTCCTCCACGACGGGATTCGCAAATTTTTGGCATGACTGAAAATACAAACTGATTTAGGGGCGATTATAAATTTATGATATTAATGTGTGATCTGGTTTTGTAAAATTTATTTGTTTATTTTTTTATTTATTTGTTTAGTTTTTTTTTTTTTTTTTTTTTTTTATAATTTATTTACAGGGTGCTTAGCGATTTTAAAAAGTGCTTAAAGGTGCTTATTTTTTATTCACATTTTTTAAAACCCCACAAAGGTGCTTTTTTTATTCGGGGTTTATAAAAAGTGCTTAATTTTCTATGTTTTAAAAAGAGATTTTTTCTTTGTCTTGTCATTGTTCTAAATTACAAAAAAATGGATGATTTTCCCAATTTTCTTTGCAATATTTATCAGAAACTAGTTATTTTATCATAATTATTTAAAGTTTTTGAAAATATTTTTGAATTTTATTGATTTTATGTTTATAAATTTAACTTTAAACGATAGTACTACGCAGATCCTATTTATGAATTTTTTTTTTTTTTTGGAAAGTGATTAAAAATATTTTTTTATTTTTGAGTGCTTAAAAAGTGCTTATTTTTTGTTGAAAAATCTGACCATGCACCCTGATTTATATTTATTTATTCTAATTATTTGTTTTTTGCTTATTTATTTGTTCATTAATTTTTTATTTATTACATTTATTTATTTTTTTATTTAATTGTTCATTTATTCTATTTCTTATTTATTTATTTGTTTAATTATTCGATTTATTTATTTTATTAATTTAAAGTATTTTTTAAAAGCATTAAAGACAATTAGTTCGTAGCTTTCTGAAACATTTATTCCAAAATTTCGTAATTTCCATCTAAAGTTACCGTTAATTGCAGAAAAATGATTAAATAAATAAAAACAAGGTCATGGTATATTTCTTTATTATTTTTCATATTTCTTTTTACTGTACTCATTTGATTACTTGTTTTTATTAAACAATATTTGTTTCAAAATATGTAGGTAAATGATCTTATTAGAGAACATGAAAGAGAGAACATCACCGTTTGGGGTAATTTCAGCAATGCAGTGACGAAAAAATGCTTTAAAATCGTAAGTTTTTTAATTATTATTTATTCCATGTCTAATTGGAGCTGTATGTTTAAAAGATTTCTTTAGTAGGGAATAATACTCTAAATAACTTATGTACATTTTATTTACTTTCTATTAATAAGTTTAAAATATTTAATATTTCTAGGGAAACATTTTGCAAATATTAATTAGTGTAAAAAAATATTTATATAGTAAATTAATAAGAAAAAAAAATAAAGCACTACTGCAGCAGCCAAGGGGTTATCGAGGTTAAAGTTCCACATTTCCGTAATCAATGAGCTTATTTGTGACAAAGTGGTCATAATTGAGCACCAGCCCCCTTTACTTCTCAAGCAAATTCTTACTCGTCAATCTTTTCAACATATGTAGCTGGCTTAATGAAGTAAATCGACACATAACAGCCAGAATAGTCTGTTTGTAGACGCTGGGCTCATGTTCCTGAATTCGAATCCTACAAGCCAAAGAATCCCCATGTATTATAAAGCTACTGGTGTACATTAAATCTATTGGGATCACCGAATACCCAAAGTTCCCATAACAAATCAATACCTCTGTGGTTGCTGAATTGGAGATGGATCATTCTCTGGTTCAGGTCAAAATTATGATTTCTGGATGAATAAATGTGGTATGAATGGATCCTCCGTGTAAAATGGGCTGTGACGTGTGTGTCTGAAGTCGTATTCTTGGCCATAGATGGCGCCACTGAAAATACAAAAAATGCACTCTCTGCCTTAAAATCGCTTGGATTTCCATAGCAGGCTTGCTGATGTTGGCATTGGTGCTAGTAACAACATAACAACTGTTAATTGACACACAAGTTTGTATTCTTGACCAGACATGGTAGAATATGTGAATTAGATTGAATTTGGAAAATAAGACCACTTTAGTTTATTCAGGAGAGAAGTCGTACTTCTCTGGTCCTTTCTATTGCTTTTTTTCCTATTTTGTAATACTAGAGGGAAACAAATTGCGCCAAGAAAAAAAAACTTTTTCGCCTATAAATTATTTCTTGTTGTTCACATATAAATGTAAAAAAAATGCATTTTATCAAAAAAACGTATTTTTTATTATTTAATTAATAAAGGATCAAAGTCTTTTTTTTTTTTTTTAACCCAAAATAAAACAATTTTGCATCAGGTTACACCACATAATTTTTAAATATTAAAATCGAAAAGGGGAAAATATTGATCGAATAGAAATGAAAATATATAAATTCAAAATGTGGAAAATATTGATCGAATGGAAATGAAAATATATAATTTCAAAATCCAAAAATTAAAATTAATAGATCAAATAGCACTTAAGAAATATCAGTATAATAATTTTAAATCTGACAACATTTAAAATTATGTAATTTAACATAGTATAGAAATTATGCCTATCTTAATTCAAAATTTTCAAATCATTTAATTATTAACTTTTGTATGAAATAATTTTTGAGTAAAATACTTTTGAAATTGTGTGCAAAACTATTCTGACTTGCATATTTGACTCTAAATTTATAATTAAATACAGAATTAAATAAAACATCATTTGAAGGACTCAAAACTTTCAACCAATGTCAGTCTAAAAATAAGAAAAAATTCAATCTGAATTTTAAACAAACAAAAAAATATTGGAGTTAAGACTTATACTATATTGTCTTCAAAATTTGTAGTGATATATCAATTTACTTTATGATATATATCAATTTATTTTATGATACATAAATTTTTTATGACATATTATCTGATAATAATGTATTAAGTGCATTATAGTTAGTTGCATTATTTTCATTTATGCATATAAAATTATGCAACAAAATAACTAAATTGCAAAATAATGATTGAGAATAAAATATAATTAGTTCGAGCATTTTATGCATACCTTAAGAGTGGTTTCTTCTCTAAATTTATTTTTTATTTATTTATTTTCAAAATAATTCTACTTTTTTTTATAAATATATCATGCCATTTAATTGTTGTTGTTTTTTTTTTTTTTTTTTTTTTGTTTTTTTTTTTTTTTAAATTGAAAATAATTATTTTTCAATGAAATCATTTTGTGTAAAGAATAAAAATTTAATAATTAACCAATTTTTTTATGATATATTTTCTGATAACTGATTGATCAATTTTGAATTCATTAAATTTGTACTTAGTAAATTTGAATTTCATTACATCTGTTTGCAAAATACATTTTTCTTTGCGGAACTTTTTAAATATTTCATACATCTTTCTTTTTTTTTTTTTTTTTTCTGTTATAAGAAGCTATTATTATTTAAAAATGCATTAATTATAAATTTATTTTCCTTTAAGTAATTTTAAATTATGGTGAAGATGGTAAATGTTATTCAAGTTAAATACTGTTGTAACACATATTTTATTAAAAAATCCCTAAATGTGTATTCTTAAATATTGTAATACTACTTAAATAATATATAAGTAATATATCTTAAATATTATAATAATATGTATGTAAACTTTTGGTCTAATGTATAATTCATTGACTGTTTTAGAATCCACAGATTCCAATTTATTTTTCTGCTAGTCGAGTTATTTTCCTAGTACTTTTCACATATAGTGGATTGTTGCCTTTCATACCATTCAAAGAATCATGCTTGGAGCTGTTTATGCCATCTGTTTTACTCAAGTACGTAAAGTTAAATTATTTTCTTAGTAAAAAATAATTAGTATTTTGTATTCGCATAAAAATATCTTTTTCCTTTCCTTTCAGAAATCCAAGCATGAAAGGCGCCAGAGATAAATTTTGGAGTCCATATGTTGTTTGGCTCATTGAAAAGTATGTAAAGTTAATAATAAGTATATTATTTATATTTTTTCAGTTATTTAGTCTTTTAAGTTTTTTTTTTATTTGTAAATAACAAGATCTTGGTATAAACGGTTTATTGATACTCTTTAACTCTTATTTTGTGTTGTAGAAATCCACTTGGTGTTCTGAGTTACTGTATTGTAAATTACTATGTAACTTTAAATTCAAATAAATTGTATATTTAATTAAAAAAAATTCCTTGTAGCTCAATGTTTAAAGTTTTTTTTTTAACTTATTAAAAAAATTAATTTTTGCTCGTAATAATTTGTTTTTTTTTTTTTTTAAAAGTTTAAAAATAAAGCATCTTGTTTATAAAAATAATTTTGTTACTGAAAACAGATATTATATTTCATTCTTTTAATTCTTATTGGGTGTATAAATTGAATATTAATGAATGCATGCGATAATTTCTTTGTGTTAACTTATAAATAGGGAAAACAATTTATATTTTCTTTACAGTAAATTACTATGTTTTAACGTTCATCTAATTTTTTTAGGAAAAAAAAGAGAAAAAAAGCTTCTTTAGTGCATATTTATTCTTTTAAATCTCATTACATAAATAAAGTGAATATTAATAAATACATGTGATAGTTACTTATTATAAGAGGGATTTTTTTTTTTTTTTTTTTTTTGGTTAACTTGCTGTCTTAAACTTTTGATGGTATTTTCTTTTTATTTATTTATTTATATTTTTAAATTTCTTCATACGTTCTTATTTTTTAAGTCTCATTAGATGTATGAATTAAATATTAATAAAAACATGCCACAATTTTTTTCTGTTAACTTATTATAAGTAAGGAAAACAATTTACATTTTCTTTTTGTTAACTTGCTATGTATTAAGTGTATGCTATGTATTAACTTGCTTGCAAAGTTTCTAAAAATACATCTTTGGTTTGTTATTGATATTCTGGCATTGCGATAAAAAAAAATTCAATTCAAATCTTTGTACAGATTATTTATTTCATAAATTTTAATGTTATATGTTTACTGTTTTCCCCAAAAATAGTTAGACGTTATAAAAATATATTGAAACTTATGTATATGTACTGCATTTTCAGGCTATTGTTAAGAAAATCTTTGTTTGATCACCTTTTAAAGAGAGGAATTCAGGTAATAAATATCTTTCTAATCATCATATTTATATATTTTATTATCTATTGAATAAATTTACAATCACTATTGTTCTCGTTTTATAGTTCCTCTTAAATTATTGTTTTAAAATATTGAAAATAACATTTATATAATATTAATGTTTACTAACAGAAATAGAATCTCTTTTAAATGCATGTAAATGTATACCTTCAGCTGTGTACCACTGAAATATGTTAATTACTGGTTTTATTTTATTAAATAAAATTTTATCAAATGCATTATATAGAGTGTGATTTGTGTTTCAAAAGTCAAGAGTACTTAACCTTATTATAAAAAAAAAAACAAATTTGCTGAATTGTCCTTGGCATTATTTTTCCACTTTCTATCGGTGTACAGATTACTTTTTTTTATTCCAAAGTTCTAAATATTTATGAAGTTTAAATAATGTCTCATTTATTATTATTTGGAAAGGTAACCAATATCTTTTTTATTTTATAAAATGCATACTATTCATTGTAATGAATAAGATTTATTAATGTTTTAAGAGAATAAACAATAAAAATTAATTATCTTAAATGTCCAACTACAAGATATAAAATAAAGTACATGACTAGCAAACACCACAAAAATGTCTAAAAGATATAGCTTCTATACAAAATTAGTCACTTTTTTCTTGCAATGCACATTATGTGTATAATTTTATCAGCTCAAGTACTTGCATTTTTATTGAAATATATTTTTTCTGTATTCTGTACAACATTAAAATTTTACTATTACCTTTAATGCTTCTTAATATAAATAATTTTACGTTTTCATATTTTAATCAGAAGTAGAATGTTTCTTTTTTACGAAATATTAAATTCTATTTCCTCTGCATTTAATTTTGTGCAATATTAAAATCTTATTATATTGCATTTATATTACTTTATATTAAATCTTATTATATTGCATTTTTATTATTTTATTACATTTATATTATTTACTTATAATATCACATTTAACTCCCAAAGAACGTTTCATTCCTGTTAAACATGTTTTAAAACTTGTATAAAATCGCAAATGTATAATAAATAGACACATAATACTGCATAACCTAACACATAATATGTATAATACTGTAAAGTTGATAATACAGTGAAACCACTCATGGACCATTCTCTGTTCCACAGTAAAATGGCTGTTAATAGAAGTTGGTCATTCTTAGGAGTTACCTCCATTGACTTCAAAATGTTATAGAAGGAAATCAGATAATAATTTTGTGAACTATTCTAATTTGAGCTTGTGTCATTTACTTGATGTGGAAATGCCACTTACGTTGCCAGCATGAAAGCCAGATTGATGAGTAAACTTTACGATCAATAAAAATGATCGTTTCTGATATAATTATGTGTAAAAACTAATTTAGCAATTATGAAGGACAATTATTTTAAATAAATAAACAATTATGTTTTTTTGTTTAAGTTTGCATATAATTTTATATCATAAAAATTAGTTATCTTTAAGGCTTGTTTGTTTGAGATGCTCAGTTTCTTCTAAAAGAATTTTTTTTTCTTCAAATTTAACTCTAAACTCTAAAAATAAATCATTCATAGTATCGCCTTTAGTCAACATGAGGTTGTAGATCTTTTTCAGAGATCGTCAAAAAGAGCTCTCAAACTAAGAGCACCACACAAATATTTTGAATACATTTTAATCTACTTATTTGTTTTGTTAAAATTTTTTGTTCTGATATTTTGTCTTGTTTCCGTAATTAATCTTTTCTGCATTTGGTGCAAAGGATTGTCTTGTCAATGGGAGAGGTTTTGATGGTCTCTCTCTAAGGGATGGGTTTTCTTCAACTCAAAGTCTATGGAAAAAATTCAGTGCCTCCCAAAAGTGGTCGCAAATAAAGGTGGTTACGTGGTCTTGGATTCTTAAAAAATAGATAAAGGTCTCAAATACTTAAAAAATATCAAAACGCTGATTCCAAAACTATATTTTAAAAAATTCCTTTATTTACAAAATGATCTCTGGATGATATTGTAAAATTGAATCACTATCAGTCTGGAAAAATAATAATTTTTAAGTTGAGAAATTAGGCTTCTAATTTATTTATTTATTATTTATCTTTAGAATTAGGCTTCTAATTTATTTATTTATCTTTAAAAATAATTTTTAAAAAAAATTTTAATTACTGACACGTATTAAAGAAGATTAACTTTAAACAAATTGGTGAAATATGAATAGAAAATTGTGATACGGTCCATTTTGTTATATGAAGATATTAAGTAACTTTCACCAATATTTTAAAGTTTAAACCATGATATAATTTATTTATATGAACTTACATTAGTTTCTTTTTTTCTAGACTTACTTGTGGGTTTTGAACGAGGAAGAAGATTTTGAGAAAGCATTTGAGCTTGGAGCTGTGGGAGTTATGACAGACTATCCGACAAAACTGCGAAAATTTCTAGAACGAAGATCTCCCATGAATGATTCACATTAATAAAAAGCCTTTTGGTATGCACATCAGAACTACATGATAGATCATGTAAGATTTGAGACACTTTTGAAGCAATTGCTTGCTTGATAAAACACTAATTTCAATAACATATACTAAATACAATCACTTATACTTGAAAGTGCATTTGTAATATGAAGATAGAAGACTTTACTGGCTACAATGTTTCATTATTTATTCTTGAATTGCACACATTTTTTGTGAGTTTTTTTCCCACCCATTTGGGACTAATTAATTTAACAAATGTGTACCAATAACCCATAATTAAAATGAAATTCATTGAAAATCCATTATTAAAATAACTTCTTTAGTCGGTTGAAAGACTTAAACATAATGCATAATTATTTATATATTTACATTATTTATATATTTATTATGCATTATTATTTACATTTATTTATTATGCATAATCATTTATTTTATTTATTATCAGGTGAAGTTTAACCATAATTTCCTTGACAGGTGAATAGTGCTTTTAAAACCTGTTAGTATAGCAGTTACATTGAGCCTCGATATCATAAAATTCGACTACTAGAAAACATCAATTACTAATGCATTGTTGCTCTAATTAAAGTACAAATTTTTAAAAAAAGCTTTTTATGACCGAATTAACTTCTTTATGGCTCTTGATTTTGTGAAATACATTTTATCACTAATAAGAAAAGTCTTAATTACTGGAAAATATAAAATTCCTTTTTTCATTTAGATTTATAAAAACTGCAAAATACATTTTATCACTAATGAAAAAAAATCTTAATTTCTAGAAAATGTAAAATTCCTTTTTTCGTTTCGATTCATAAAAACTTTTTTCTTAAACCATTTGTTGAAACTATAATAGAAAAGAGATTGCCATGTATGAAAAAAAGTTTCCTAAATTATTCATTTCTAAAAGAGAAGACACGTATGATGCGTGTGCATATTTTTAGAAGATTCACCCATAGCATAAGAAATAACTTGTAAATGATAAATTTAAAGCAAACTGATACTTATAAAAAAAAAGGTGATAAAACAAAAAATAAAATTCAGCAAAACGTAAATTCAACTGACGAAGCAAAGGTATTTTGAGAAGTAAAGGTACTAATTCTGTACTAAATACACATATATATTTTTTAAATGCTAGCAGGCTGCATAACTCTAACTGTGAACTCGCAAACTTTTTCAGCCCTCCTTTCAAGTTTATGATAACAAGGTTTAATTGAATTTAATTTAATCTAAAATTTAGGTTGAAAAATTAGTTTTGTTGTAATGTGTTAAATGTACAATGTGAGCAACAGAAGCCACCATAAAAAGTTAAATAAATAGCAAAATCAAGTCAACCCTCCTTTTAAGTTTATTATAACAAGGTTTAATTGAATTTATTTTAATCTAAAATTTAGGTTGAATAATTTATTTTGTTGTAATGTGTTAAATGTACAATGTGGGCAATAGAAGCTACTATAAAAAGTTAAATAAATAAAAAAAAATTCTGCAAGAAAAATTTCTAGAATTGCTGAAAGCACATGTTAATGGATGTTTTATTACCTTCAAACTCTTTGTTTTATCACATATTTTAAATTGCCTGATTTTAATATTGTTCATATAATTGCAACAATATTTTTTAAATCATTTTTTTAACTAAGCTTTCATTTGATTATATTGCTTTTTTAGAAATGCTTTTTTAGATATAATAAGAAATAGTTGCTGTAAACAATATTTATTATAATTTGGCTTTTAAAACTTTGTCATAGTAATTTTCTAGTAATGGAATTTCAATCAAATTCATTTTAATAATATCTTTGTGTATTTTAGTTTTTTGGATAAATGTTGACTTTTAAATATTGTGATTTTTTATTTATATTTTTTATTAACATTGTGTTGCTTCTTAATGCACATTCCTTTCCATTTGTTTACTCTTTATATTTATTTTAAAATTGTATTTAAATGTTTTTTTGTTTCAGTTTTACAGCTCTGTAAAAATTTGAAAATTTTCATTAAATATTTTAAAATGTTGACATTATTAACTACTAAAATTTCCTTTAAGTTTAATGATTAAGTTTAAGTTTTATTAATTTCTTCATTTTCATTACATTTTGTTTTTGTGATACATACTACATAATTATAATACTATCTTTATAAAAAGCTATTTTCAATAAATGTTCCTAATTCTAATTTTTTAAACATTGTTATGTTTTTAGTTTCCTTTTAAAAAAAGCTGTTAACTGATATTATTTTAAAATTAATTTATATTTTTGTAAAATGACTTCATTTTTTCATGCGTGTGGACAATTATCAATAATTTTTCTCATTATAAGTTTTTAAAATATTAACTTTTTATACCGCACTTTAGCTAATGTATTTCTAATATATTTTAAGAAATCATATTATTCAAAAATTGAATTATATCTTCTTTCTTATAAGACAGATTTAAAAACTATCATATTCAATTATAATTAAACAAAAAAGAACATAAACAAAAAAGATTAGTGTTTTTCCAACTTGCAGCAAAATAATTTCATGAGAAAGCAGTTAAACTAATTAATAATGCTCATTACTAAAATTAGATTTTTATTTCTTAAACTTTAGTGTTATTTGTCTTAATCTATGATGTGACGTGTTTTGAACTTCATAACAAGTGATATACTGAACAGAATGTTGAAGAAAAAAGAAGTTGACTCACATGGTTAATGTTATTCAACAGAATAATTTTTGGGGGAAAGGAGTTAAAATAATTAACGATGCTGGTTGCTAAAATTAGAATTTTATTTCTTTAAATTTTGTGTAATTTGTTATAATCTTTGACAGTCTAAATGATGGGGTACACTAAAAATGGCGTGAGACGTTTTGTCCTTCATAACATGTTGTTTACTGATGAGAATATTAAACAAAAGTTGGCACACATGATTAGTATTATTCATGAGGTACTCAAAAAAATGACCTGAGGTGTTTATTTTATATCTGAAGGGATACAAATTTACATGTACTCATGTTCACTTTATTAAAATATCATTATGTAAATATTAAAACATCAATGATTTAAAGGTTGTTATAATTATGCATCAATAAATAACCATATTTTTTTTAAATATAAAAAGTGTGAATATAAATTAATGTTCTTATACTAGCTGAACTTCCAATCAATCCAATTTCAATTTTGTAAATTAATTTATCTGAAGAAAACTTTTCGCAAAAACATTTTTAAAAAATATGCTTCATTTTTTTGGTGATCATGGCAAAGCATATACTTAATATATATACTGGCTTTATATAAATTTAAAAAACATTGAACTTGCTGATTTGATGATATCTAAATTGTTAAACTTAGAGTTGTTAAATTGAAATTTTGTCTCTTAGTATTGACTATGACCAATATAAAATATGTTTTTTGATCCTATTCAAATTACTGATGTTATGGAGTAATGCATATTAAGACACCACATTATTAAGACACTACATTAATGGAATAATGCATATTAAGACACCACAATAACAGTAACTGCATATTAAAATACCACATTAATTCTGATTTATCGTAGATCTAATGTACGCATTTTGCTATAAATGTAAGATCTAGAAATAGATCTATTTTAATTATGAAAGATTTGTAATGCAATTGCAATTTGAATTATGTCATAATAGTAGAGAAGACTCTATTTAATTGCAAAGTAGAAGTGGCAACTTAATATTTCAAATGATCAAAAAGTTTCACGCGATTTTATAATATATTTTATGATTATTTTCAAATTATTGTAAAAACAGTAATGCCTGTAAAGATACATTATTAGCTTGTTAGAAACTGAATTTTTCAGAAATTTACAGAGAATTTCATATGCTAAATTAAATAATATATATCAATATTCAAAATGTCCAGAAATAATTTACTATTTGCGAAAATTATAATGTAACTTGCAAATTAAGAGTGTGAACTTAATTTTCTCCCTACTTTCAAATTACATTGTGAATTTTATTTATCCGCCTATTTTCGAAGTAGAGTTGCTGTTTAATTTGTTCAATAATTATAATAATAATTATAAGTTTATATACTTATAATAATAATTATAAGTTTTTACAATAAGTTTTATAACTGATTTCATATTATTTGAGATAGCAGTATTGATACAAGTTTTTAACAATTGCTTATAAAAATGTCACATGCTGTAAAGTTCCGAGATCAAATATATACATTTTACAGAAATACCCAAAGAATTTTATTTATCTTTTTTAATAACATTTTGATCAATAGGCAAAAGGTCCAGTTGGTACAATCAACATTTATTTTAAGAATCAATTTACAATGTTGTTGTTCATAAATTGATTCTTAAACAGTACTTGTTGAGTTCTAAAAATTGATAATTTTTAAATTAAAAAATATTGATCCCTAGCAGAATTTATTGAGTGAATCCGCAGAACTATCTTCAAAAATCCAAATTTGTCTGAGATCTCAATGCAGTTAGGTTGTATATTATTATTGTAAGAATTTAGCTTAATTTAACACATGTAGCAAAATTTGCAAATTTAAAATTTATACATTAAAAAGTTGTTATTTAACACCTTCGGACCTGGCATCTGGTATTTTGGTCATCAACTTGAATTCATATGAATTAATAATCACCAGAATCTCAGGACTTTTATTTTATTTGATGTTGTTGTTATTGCTTTTTAAAGGGAAGACCCTTGAACCTATCCTACCATTGCTTTTTAAAGGAAATATCCTAACATATTCCGACTGAAGGAGACATCTTGAAGCTACAGGGCATATTCCAGAGGAAGGGAATATCTAGAAGCTATAAAAATATTCTGACTGAAGAAGTTAAATTAAATTAAATTTCATGCAATGATACAAAAAATAAAAAACCTATGCAGTTAAGTCTGTAATCAGGTAACAAAACAAAAAAAATTCTTTGCCTTTTATTCTTTGCGGTGTTCTTTCAATTCAGCTTTTTAACTTTTATTAGCAGCAAGTTTGGAGATGTTTTAAAAACAAGTCTTAACAATTTTTTCCATTTTTTACACTTATAAAAATTTAAAAAAAAAAAGACTCTTAGATCAAGAATAATCTGCAGTACCCACTACCATGCTGGAGGGTTTCTGCTACCAGGTTTATATTATGATTAAAGGTTGAATAAGTTGTGAATAGCAAAAGAGCTTACTTGCAAAGATTAATATTGATATGATTGAATTTACTTTATTAATCAAAAAGTTTTAAACATTTTCATTTGTTTTTAAATATTAATACATTGCAACTTGACTTTTTTTGTGTGTGTTTATGTGTTTTCTTAAATTTTACACCATTCTAGTCACTGTTTCTTGTGATTTAATGTCGGTTCAATAAACAATGATGTATGATCTCTTATGTTCAGTTATGAACAAATTCAACTTAAAGGCCATAAGAAATCTTTTGAATTGCCTAATATTTTTACTTGTTTATTTAAATGTGATATTTTGCGTTATAATGTTTAGTTTGTGTTATATAATATGCTTTTATATACATATTTTTTATGTTTATTTTTATATAGAATTGAAACCATTACCTAATGTAGACTGCCATTTTTTAGTACTTAATTTTTTAATAAATAATTCTGTCTGTCTTCCATAATTTTTTATGTTTCAAATAGCCGCCTAAAATCAAGGCTTAAATTTTCTAAATAATGATGAAAAAATACAAGATTTCAATAATTTACAGATAAAATTGGTTCTAACTTAGTACAGTTAATTTGCAAAAGCTATGAAATCTTGTTACAAATCTTTGTTAAAACCTAAATTTAAAACTTTACAAAGTAAGGGTTTCCTAGTTTAACTAAACAAAAATTTTTAAAAAAAAATTTAGTTTTTAGAAAAATCTAGACTAAAACCAAACCTCTGTTAGAAATAATATATTCGCTTTTTTTTACATTTTTTAAAATAACTGCTTTTTAAAAAATACAAGATTTCAATAATTTACTTTACAGATAAAATTGGTTCTAATTTAGTACAGTTAATTTGCAAAAGCTTCAAAATCTGGTTAAAAATTTTTGTGATAATAAATTGCTAAAAACCTAAATTTAAAACTTAGTAAAGTAAAGATTTCATAGTTTAACTAAATGGAAATTTTAAAAAAAAATATTTGTTTTTGGAAAGATATAGAGTAAAACTGAGCCTCTGTTTGAAATAATGTATTTGTTTTCTTTAACATTTAATAAGGATCTTTATTGAAATTATTTATTTTCTTATTTATTGATAAAGCCATTACATTGCATTTAACACATTTTGAAATCTTTAATTATCTTTATATAAACTCCAAGATAAAAAAAAAAGTCCATCTCTGTATGTATTTTCTTGTATTACCAGGGCTGCAAACTTTCTACGCTGTTTGTAACAATTTATTCTAGTGGTACATAAGTTTATTTTTTAATTTATTATTTTTATTCATTTGAATTTATTTTCCAAACCACTACATATAAATGATTTAAAAGCTCAAATGCAACACCACTTTGTTTTAGTTGTTTCATTGTGAGGATTTTAAAATGTCGCCAAAATTACCAAAAATTCTGAAAGCTTTGATTTTTAAATCTCTACCACTCTATAAAATATTTTACAAAACGCGTACTAGTTGGCAGGCCTGTATTACTATATTAAATGTAAATCTATTTGTTGTTAGGATTCATAAATGTTTTTTAATATACTTTTAAAGAAAATTTATAAAAACGTGTATGTGTATTCACTTGATGTGCGGATTAATGTTCTTTTGACTAAAAATGTATTTGTGTTGTGGCGTGTAAAAGTACTTTGTATATCATTAATTATGACGTGTTTGTAATGAAACTGCAATTCAATGTGTGTTGTGCCTATTTGACCTGATGTGTGAATAATGTTACTGAAACCTGATGTGTAGTGTGTGAAGTTTTGCTTACAAAATTTTTTATGGGGCCATATGTTGAAAAAGCACAACATTTGATGAGTGCAATATTTTGTTACGTTTAGATAATAGGCATTGGTTTGTTACTTTTTGTGTTCAAACTCCTAACTTTCTATTGTTCCCTAAATAAAAAAGTCTTATTTTTAGCATATTTATTCTTTGTTAGCAAAAACTCAGTATCCATTTTCTTTACTTTCTGTACAGGAAAAATTCTTATTATTTCTGTGTTAGAAACTCTGACTATGTGCTTAAAAGTTCTTATTTTCAGCTTTAACGTATTTGTTCTGTGTTTTAAAATTTTCTTTAATAATTTTCTATATATTCTGTGTTGAAATTCTTAAATGTCTATTAATTCTGTGCTAAAAAGTTCTAATGTTTAGCTTCAACGTATTTGTTCTGTGTTTTAAAACCCCCTTCAATAATTTTCCATACATTCTGTGTCAACTTTTTTTTTCACATTCTGTTTATTCTGAGCTGGGTTTTTTTTCTTTTTTTTTTCCTTCATTTATTCTGTGTTCAAAAATTCTTTAACTATTTTCTACTCATTCTGTGCTAAAAATCATTATTATTTGTGTGTTAGAATTTCTTAACTTTCTATTATTTTTGTGCTCAAAAATACTCATTTTCAGCTTCAGTGCATTTGTTCTGTGTTTTAAAACTTTGTTCAATCATTCTGTGCTGAAATATTTTTCATTTTTTGTTAATTCTGTGCTGAAACTGTTTTTACAGTTTTATTTTGATTACATTTATTGTAGCACTGTTATTCCGAATGCACCTCCTTTACACATCCAAGTTGACTTGCTTAAATATAGAAATATTTTCAAACCAACAGCACTCTCTGAGCTAAAACGACCTATTTATTTCAAAAGATTTTAAGTTGATTTTTATATTTCAGACTTTTATATTAAGTTTTGTTTCTACTAAACAATCCCTTTTTTAAATTCTAATTTTAAAAGCAGAGACTTGACTATTTATGATCTTTTATAGTAGATTCTATAAAAAAAAAATTATTCTAAACCAAGCAAATCTTTGCAGATTTCGATTCTGAAAACGGACCTTTTTTTTTTCGAAATTCCGAATTTCAAAAACGGATTTTTGTTAAAATATGACTGCTGCTGCCACTCCGTCCATTTAACAGTGTAAATGTTGCTTGCAATGCATAAAAAT
Source organism: Parasteatoda lunata (assembly GCA_949128135.1). Classification (NCBI taxonomy): domain Eukaryota; kingdom Metazoa; phylum Arthropoda; class Arachnida; order Araneae; family Theridiidae; genus Parasteatoda; species Parasteatoda lunata. Next base: position 84,418,480 of record OX421975.1, read on the forward strand.
GTGGCATTCTATAGAATACTTAGTCATTGTACAGAATGCCTAAGTCGACCAACAAAGTAAGAAGGAAATAAACTATTAAATTTTCTCACATTGCCTCTTCATTCTTTAGGTTGCTCATTGATAAACCAGCAAAATATGATGCAATAAATATTTCTCAAATTAACAATGCATTCTATAGTATGATTAATTAAAATTTAAGAGGGATTCTATATACTATGACTAGTTAAAGTAGAAAATTCTCTATTTCATACTTATCTATGGCTAGATAAGATATAAAATTCTCTATTTCATACTTTGCTTGAAAGCATGTCATTCTATAGAATGCTGGCCTTGTATACATTGTTGGAAAGGAATATATATTTTAATACATCGTGTCACTAGCCACCATGCAAATGCCTTTAAAAACCATCGTGGCATTAAAATTAGCATGTTTTAAAATTGAATAGTAAGAACCTTTAAATTTATACAAAGTATTCCGTAATCAACCTCCTTCATATATATCTTTACTAGGCGTCGTTTGTGTAGGGGCATGTATGTCCCTGTCAGTAATTAAAAATATCTTAAAGACCCTCTCAATATTTGGAAGAAATAAAGAAATTTTCCTAAACTATCATCGATTTAAACTCATGAAAGACAAAACAAGAAAGAGATTCATCTTCTTGCTGATGTTTAGCAAATTGAAGAAATATTTTTTTGCGATGTGTGAAATTTAAATAAGTTTGTATTTTAATTTTGACTCCCTCAAAAAATGGACACTCATGACGATCATTGTATCAGTATCAAGATCAAATAGAGCAAAAGTGGAATTAAAAAATTATAGATAAAAGCAAGAGCTGCCTTTTAGTTTCATTTGACGAACAACCTAAATTTTGATGATTTTAGTTTCATTGTTCTGTGTAACCTAAAATATTATTTATTTTTTACTAATTTAAATATTAATTTGTATCCAATAATGCGCTATTTTTATGACTTCATTTTTGACAATGATTTTTAAAAAAAATTGTGGCATTAGTGGCTGTGATTGTGGAACACCAAGATTAACATGACCAATATTTAAATATATTATACTCAATTACGATGTATCAAAAGTTAATAACATTTTCGACAACGGAGGTAATTAAAAAAAATCGCCATAAATAACTTATGGTCTAAACTTCACATTTCATTAACTAAAATGCCCTCATCATGGAACACGCCTAAATGTGTAAATTAATGGGTGCTATCGGACACAGAAACTTATTTTTTCGGAACAAAAACACCTTTTTTATGATGTTTATCCTTCCTAGACACTTAGAAAAACACGAATTCAAATTTTCAGATAAGAATAAATAATTTTTTTTTGTTCCGTAACTTTTAGAGAAGAGTGTAGATAAATATTTTGTTGGGGGAAAAAAATTCTAATAAATTAATGTTTGTCTGACAAAATAGGTATTGCTACAATACGAAATCGAACAAATTCATGCTTGAGCTTGTTAAACTTGTTTCCAAAACTTTAAAAAAAAGAATTTTTCGTAATTTCGTAAAAATTTATAAATTATTATGTAGTTGAAAAAAAAAAGTTTTTTTAATAATTTAGTCGCTAGAAATAGCATACAGCCAAGCTTAAATGGTATCACTGAACAATTGTCAGAGTTAACAATTTATTTATTCTTATAATTAACCTATTGCTAATTAATTCAATTTAATTTTGCTCCTAATATTTAAAACCATTGTCATGGTTATCCATTTGTCTAAATCTCTTCAGATTACCTTCTTTAACTTTTTTGAGAACATGTCATTGGAACCCCATATGACATGTGACCAAAAAGCATTCATATTGTGTTATTTCACAAAAATAACTATTTAATATTTAAAAAAAATAATAATTAAATCACAAATGTATTAATTTAAGTAATACATAAGTAAAAACTATTAAAAATACTTAGTTTTATTATTAAAAAATAAGTTTTATACCGTCTTAAAACTGAATTCTGCTTCAGCATTAAAATTAATAATAATATCTTTCTACAGCTCAGTTTCTCAACCTTTTTGGTCCTGTTACACCTTTAAAACTTTTTTAAAAAAATAAATAATAATAATTTGCGACCCCTTGCCGGAAACTGTTTTAAGAACAGAAAAAAAAACTTTTAGAGAAATGTTTAATCTGTTTATAGCTTGGAGTCACGAATTGGCAAATTTTTAACAGAAAAATAAACTCAACCATCACATTAATTACATAATTAACAACGCAAAATGTAATTAGTAATACAAAAACTTGCACTGTACGGGTCAGGGAAAACCTAGAGATGTCAGGGAATTTTATTTTGACTCTTAAAAAGCAGGGAATAGACAGGGAAAATTGCGTTTTTTTTTTTTACAAAAACCTGAAAATACCAAGATCTTACCTGGAAAATAACCAGTTATTAAGATTCGAGTTGAATAATTATACCATGTTACCATCCTCATACTAATATATACATTATGTCCATCCTCACATAATCTGATATGTAGTATTCCAAAATAAAAGAATCGAAAGTTTTTTGATGAAAAATTGCATGGTACTCATAAAATATGGTTTGGATTTTTATTGAAATTGCGTGGGAACCCTGTGTAATATCTTCAAATTATGTACCTGATTAAATGTTTTTTCCTTTAATTTCTTCTTTATTTTCATGTTACTTGTAATTTCTCGACCTACTGATTTGTCTCGACGATCCCCTTTGGCTCTCTCTAGTTGGGAAACCCTGCTCTCTAAGATTATCCAACTTGGTACAAAAGCAGTACATCGTTCAGAAATCAATCTTCTTGCCAAAGTATTTATTATTTCTGATATTTTATATACCACTAACCATTTTGATAAAAACCCGCGAATATAGTAGATAAACTTGATTATAGCGTAATTCTTCTGTTAAAGCTCATGAATTTCTTTTGTGTACTATGCATAATTCCTTATTAAAATATATATTATATATAAATACAAATGCAATATATATATATATATTATTTTATGATTGCATAACTTTTCTAATTTGTAGATTATATTTAGTTACGTGTATTTTACACCCTATTCTGTGATTGCCTTTAACAAATAAATATGTGATAAATATAAAATAATAAAGTTTTTAATTTGAGCTTTGTAAGGTTCTTCTTGTAAAGTTTATAGCTAGCATATTCATCTCTACATTTTAACAAGTACTACCAAGCATGTTAGTCGACAAAAATACATGAGCGAATATGGAATATTAATGAAAAAAATGTGAAACTATGATTAATCTATCCAAAAAATCTATTTATTTAATAACATGATACAAGGTGAGGAGAGCAGTGACGTACATAGAATTAAGTGCGCCCCCTGGTAGAATTTTAACTGCGCCCTATCTTAGATATAACGCAATGTTTTTTTTTTTTTTAAATTATAATATGTGACAAGAACACTATGAGGAGAGATTCAGGAATTTATAATCATTCATTTTCATTTATATTAATTTATAGATTTTAATTTAAACTATTTTAAATTTAATATGAATTGATAAAGAATTAATAATCGCGATGAAAAGGTGGAATTTGCAAAAAGTACTAAATTGGAACGTTGTATACCCTTACTGAGTAAAAACATTGAAATGAAATTTATCATGATAGTACAAGGAAATGACTCACTATCTTACAATTATTATGTTCAAAGTTTAGTTACGGATCATTTTTATTTATAAATTGAATTAAAAGATATCTAATAAAATATAAAAATGTTTTTATAGAAATTCATATAGTAGAGAGCACAACCTTCTTAAATAAAGGGCTACGTGCCCAAGTATTTAGATATGTTTACGGCAATTATGATAATTTTGATGCATAGTTTGTCTAAGCTAAGAACTCCTCCCCCCGCATAATCTGAGGCCGTTTGGTGCTATGGAAACAAGAATGGCGCATTTTAGGGAGGGTATCTTCACTCTAGGACAAACACAATAGACCGAAAAAAGAGATTCCCTTTCTCTCGCCGCCCCGGGCCGAAACCACTTCAAAACAGTGACCCAGCACCCATACTTGAAATAGTCATACCTCGTTACCATAGTCACCACCACAGGTCCAGACAAATGTCTGGAGGAGTACTTATTTTAGACCAGGGCTGTCCAACTGCAAAGAGCCCTCGGGCCAGAATTCTGGTCACTGATCACCTGGCGGGCCACAGTTTGAAAAAGTTGAACAATACCCTCTTACCTCTTATACAATAACAATTAATAGTTGAATTATTAATTATAAAACAATGGCACAGAAGGATTATAAAACAAATTGCTTACATTTTAATGGGTAAACTGAAGCCGATCAGCCTGAATAAGAAGTTGGCAGGGCCGCCAGTTGGACAGCCCTGTTTTAGACAAACTATAAACATAAGTGTTTTAGACGCTTATGTTTACATTAAAAAGTAATTACATTTCAGTTCTTTTTGTGAGTCAACTTAGTGATTTATTTGCATTAGATTTAATTCTAATAAATAATTATAATTCTTTTTTCTTTATCTTAATTCTTTTCTTTTTCTTCTTTTTATCAGTTCGTAATGTATTTGCTTAAAATTAAATTCTTTTAAACATTAACATTAAAAACCAAAGAAAACCAAACTGATACTTTTCAAAATAAAAATATTTCTTTTTCATCAGCAAAAAAAAAAAAAAATTATTTATCGAAAATGGGGTAAAAGTGACAGTTTTTTTATGAGATAACGTTACACAGAAATGTTTTTTAAAATAAATTAAAAAGATAAATATTTTATTAAGCAACATAACTGCAAATTAAATATTTTAACTAAAGAAATCATGAAGGGTCTAAAATGTTATAAAATAAAACAAAGCATTATAGCTTAAATAATATTCAACATTCAGTTAGGATAAATGTCAATATATTTTTAACCTTAGGACATTCATGTTTAGTGAATTATAAGTTAAATCCCTAAAACACTTTTTTAAACTACCAAAAATTAGAAACGAAAGTAAAAAATATAGTAAATAGTTTAAAACTCTCAGTCGAATTTCGTGTTTTGTAATAATATTTTTGTGTTAAAAAAATCAAGACTTAAAAAGAGAATTGTTAAATATCCTAGGTTAACGATAAAATCAGCTGAAATAAAGCACGTCAAAATTAATAATTAAAATGCGTAATTCAAAAATCGCAAGTCGTTTTAATACCAGATAAAAAAATATCAGGATTATTTCGCAATTACTGCTGAAAAAACGATAATTTTTTTTTTTTTTTTTTTTTTTTTAAAGTCTCTGACATTTAACAGACAAGTGGCATAATTACAGCACATACATTTAAATGCATGATTCCAGTGCCGTATTAATACATATTAAAAATATCGGTATTTTCAAAACTATATGGAAATGCGTAGTACCAAAAAACAAATAATAGAAAAATTCCTTAGATTTCCGATAAAATTGACACTAGTAAAGCATATCAAAAGGTGATTACTTTTTGCAGGTGTCGCGAGTCGTTATAATATCGTATTGATCGGGATTTGAAGATATATGTGAAAATCGAAGGATGAGATCAAAAAGTCACTTGCATTAATTATGAAATTGGCTCAAAAGAGCTTTAAAAGTGATGATTACTAAAATACGAATTTCGCGCATCATAATTTTATCGTATTAAAATTGTTGAGATTCTTAAAACTTCGGAAATTCGTAGTGATAACCACCGAAAAATCGATCAAAAAACCACTTTGATTTCGATTTGGCACGTTCAAGAATGCGCTATTGGCGATCGCAACGCTCGAATACGACATCTAGGGAGAGACCGGTTTCATGCCTTTGACCCTTCTCCCTTCCCTCTCCTCCTCTTTTTAGTTGTACAGCAATGTACTACGATATTTTCCCTTTTCTTAATATTTTTTTCCTTTTTATTTAATAAAAATATTTTTTAAAACTTCCATGATACTTTCCTTTAAAACTATGGATGGTGTTTTCCACACTAGGGAGCCCTGCAAGCTGTATCCCGCTTATACTTCCGGGTTACTGTTTCCGGTGTATTTTAAAGCCATTTGGCTCACAACGTACATTCCTATACAACTGAGAAGAGGAGGAGAGGGAAGAAAGAAGGGCCAAAGACATGGAACCGGTTTTATCCCCAGATGGCGTATTCGATCGTTGTGATCGCCTATGGATGATTTTTTCTACACTAGGAAACGCAGCAGGCTCTATACCGCCTATACTTCCGGGTTACTGTTACACCTGTATTTTAAAGCCATTTGTCTCACAACGTGATCATTGTGTTTTAAGACTCCTGCAAACGTGGTATTTGAATACTTATTACTAAACTCAATCTTGCTCCTCGAACAATATGCTAACACTAACTTAAGATGGTGCACAGCTTGTAACACGAACAAACAGTAATAAACAAATGGAAAGAGGCCAAATCAAGACTGCCAAAAAAGCGAGTTATTCAAAATCTAGCAACCATGTCACCTTTTTTAGCAATATATCTCTAAATAACTAAAACAAATTTTCACTTCAAACTCACCAGAATTACATAATAACATTAATATTTTGTGAAATACGGCAGATTTGAGCTCAGAAATTATCTAATTTATTTCTTTTATTGAAAACAAAATTATCCGTTTAAAAATATCGCCTCGCAGAATAACATGTAGTAAGCAGCTGCAAACTTTCTAACTGGAACTAGAATAGGCATACAGCTCGAGATTGTTATTGTTTACATTTCTACTAAAAACACCATCCATGTTGAATGTAGTTTTCAGTTCCATATAGTTTTAAAAATTAAAAGATTTTAATCTACATGAAAATCAAGACAGAAACTAACGTAATTCCTTCCTCTATGACTCTCCACACGCTAATGGTGAAAGCATGCGAAGTGTTGCCATAGGTAGAGAGTTCTGCTCTACACCACCTGCAGTCCATTTCGATCGCCAATTCAAAATTTTTGATTTCTTTTTTTTTTCGGGTGGGGAGAGGAAAAATTATGATAGTTTTTTTATTATGTAAAGGTGCTACCGCGATAGTAGTGAGTTACTTCTGGATCGTGCACCCGCCCGCTCCGAATACCCGCGACGCGGGGGTTGCGGGGCTGTTATGTACGCCATTGAGGGTTACCATAAGAAATATCAACCTGAATAACTTTCGTTCTAATAATCGGATTTTCACGTACTAAGCCTCAATCTTAATGGTTCTTAGGGTGATTTCGAATAAGCTAATTAATTAGTGCTAACTGTTAATTAAATTGCAGAAGCAGACAGAAAAACGTATTTTATTTGAATCAACATATATACCATTATGATATTTACTTTACCAATTTTTTTTTTTACTTTTTTTTTTTTTCTTACATTAAGGTTTACCCATTTTAAAAAATTGCATTTCGATCTTCATCCGTTTTCGTAAACTCGCATTTCGTATAATGTCCAGTTTTGAAAACTAACACACGATATGTTTCTCATTTATATGATTTATGAATATGACTTTTAAGACAATGCTCTTATGTTCAGGGTGTACAATGAAAAAAATATATCACTCTCATCTTAATAATGTTTAAGTCCAGGAGCTAAGAGCTGGTCATAATGGTTCAAAGAAGCAACGAACGAATTAGTGCTAACTATCATCTTACTTTCTCTGAATTACATACTTTTTCTGGGGGATTCGGATTTTTGACTATCAAAATGCGGTAAACTCAGTTTCTCCGCATTTCGACCGCTCTACAATATATAGTTCCTATAGTTTAGAGCGGTCTAAAGTTTGGGTCCCTTAAATGTAAATTTCCATTTTTGTGAATTTTGCTTTATCTTAAGAGCTTTTAAAGCGAAACGAAAATTTTTTGCACACAATTATAAAATTCCTTTATACAAAGATAATTTCATGTAAAAATTAATTTTTTTTTTCTTCAATTTTGTATGATTTTATTTTAGAACGAAAGAATTTAGATTCAAACATTTTTTCCTTTGTTTTTCTAAATTTTATGGATTTTCAGACTTTTTAAAATAAAATGTAATTGAATTATTTAGTAATTTTTTCAGTTTATTACAAGATATTTAGTATAAATAAACAAACATATTATTGAAACAGTGCGACTTGTGCATTAACTAGATAAACAAGACAACCATGTAAATATTTATATAAATAATACTTTTATGTAAAATTATTTCTTTGAAAACATTGAATAAGTTATTTATGTTTGCTTATTTCAGTCAAAATAAAATTACGACGGTTAAGTTTATAATGGTATCATTTCATTTCTAAACAGAAACACTTTTATTTTAACAGTTACATCATCATTCAATTTATATCAATGCAATCGAAATTCCTATCTCCCTATTGCTGAACAAACTACTTAAGTTTGGTCGTAAAATTTTTAAAGCAATCCATATCTAAAAGTATATCTGATATTTATTTGCTTTAGCTATAAAAATAACGTTTTATTATCCTTTTATTCTAATTATTGAGGATTTTTCTAGAATTTCCAAGATCAATAAACAGTGAACGTTAAAGCTAATGTTGGCGCATAAGCGACAGCGAGTTCAATTCCCTTTACTGCTCAATGTGTTCCGCTGAATCACTGGATGAAAAACGGAACAAAATAAAAATTGTTAGGAAGTATCGAAGAAAAGATTTTCTAGAAAAGAAAAAAAAAACGGGGAAAAAAGAACCAATGGTAGTCAAGAAGCTCTGGGAAGACAGTCCCTAGGAGAAAATAGTACGCTTTGAAAATTTAAAAAAAAATTAACAACCGATTCGATTGCCATTGAATTCAAATTAAATGTAGTTGAATATTTATTCGAATTTAATTAGTTCATTATACTATTAAAAATTTATTTGTTTTGGATTTATTTTAAATTTAGGGAACTAAATTGTTTTTATATTATTATACTATTAATTGCTTTTACACTTTGTATATATATGTATATATATATATATATATATATATATATATATATATATATATATATATATACATACATATATATATATAAAAAAATATATATATATGCATATATATATATATATATATATATATATATATATATATATATATATATATATATATATATATATATATATATATGTAGGGGTTTGTGCAGCATAAGGGTAAAATAACGACGATAATATAACATTGAAACTTAACATTTAATAGAAATAAAAGGAAATAAGTGTTTAACGGTGAATGACATGATACGGGAGGGCTGCCTTCACGCAGTGGTCTCCGAATCGCATGTGAATAAGAAATTAAAATGTTCTATGGATGAAGTTCAGAGTTAATTATAAATTCGGGAGTTTCCCATCGGGACTTCCCCGTCAGGACTCGCTGGCGCCTCTCAACGACAAAGAGGATGATGCAATGTTCGCAGCTATTACACTATGGTATTGAAACAACAGCTCTACATAATTCGGCCATCCTGCAGTAAAATGTCCGCATTTTACATCAGCTTCAGACACAGTTACCTTGATTGAAATAAACTCCGTGTCCAATGGTAATCCAATGTTTCGTTGATTCAAACCAGATTCGTATCCCTTTCGTATCCAAGGATTTCACAACTGCACTTCTCCGCTCCTGATCACTAGTGCCCTTCTGATTTGCACAGAATAATCCAATTATTTCGGTGATGTATCCAGGTGATTCAGATTTCAGAAAGTTTCAGGATCTTTCAGGATGATTCGAAAGTTTCAGGAAAGTTTTCTCGCACTTTACGGAAAAGTTAACTGTCCTTCTCGACGGATTCAGTTTTTGCTGATTTCGGAATGTTCACAGGTTTCTGCTGCTGCTTTTCTCCATTTGCTGATTTTTCGCTGCACTTTTAGGAAAATTTATGGATTCCAACTGCCCTGCGCGGCAGATTCAAGACGGAATTTAACACAGGAACAAAATCTGAGCGAATGTTAATTTAAGTTTCTGCTCCTTCACGAGCGTAGAATTTCACTTTCTTTTTTCGTAACTGCACAATTCGATGATTATCCCCTTCGCGGGATTTCAAAAGTTATTTAGATCATAAGTTTATCCCCTACTCGGGATTTCAAAGTTCAGTTCAGAAATTTTTTCCACATCCCCTACTCGGGATTTCAAAGCTCAAAAATAGTTATAGCTCGGTATTCATATATCGGACGCAAGCCCACATAATTTGTAGGGGTTTGTGCAGCATAAGGATGAAATAACGACGATAATATAACATTGAAACTTAACATTTAATAGAAATAAAAGGAAATAAGTGTTTAACGGTGAATGACATGATACGGGAGGGCTGCCTTCACGCAGTGGTCTCCGAATCGCATGTGAATAAGAAATTAAAATGTTCTATGGATGAAGTTCAGAGTTAATTATAAATTCGGGAGTTTCCCATCGGGACTTCCCCGTCAGGACTCGCTGGCGCCTCTCAACGACAAAGAGGATGATGCAATGTTCGCAGCTATTACACTATGGTATTGAAACAACAGCTCTACATATATATATATAAAATATATATATATAAAATATATATATATATATATATATATATATATATATATATATATATATATATATATATATATATATATATATATATATATATATATATATATATATATATATATATATATAAAATATATATATATATATATATATATATATATATATATATATATATATATATATATATATATATATATATATATATATATATATATATATATATATATATATATATATATATATATATATATATATATAAGGTGCACCGGTGTCCTATCTGCTTCAAAGGGTTAAAATAAATAATATTAATATTTACACAATTACATTAGAATAAATATTCAATTCGATTTAATTTAGAGCTCGAATTTTGTATTTCAGTTCTGCATCGGTATTTTATTTACTTAATTTTTGCCGGTGCTTTCTTTATCTGGGTTCTTTTTACCGATTCTTTTTTCCCCTCACCGTTTACCTTCAAACCCTCCTATTAAAAAACTACCATTTTCTGCAGCGTCAGCGTGCTATTTGAGTATAGGCTGTACAATAATTTACAAGCAGCATTGGTTTTGTGTATCTATTTCAAATCCCAAGTTTATTCTCTTTATTAAACCAATGAAATGCTTGAATCGAAAATAATAATAATAATAGCCAGTGGTGCACATCCACCCAAAAACTAATGGAGTGTCTTCAAAAATTCTTCCAGAAAAATTTTTCAATAACTCAAGCAACAAAACCACATATAAAATTTAGATTTAAACAACAAATTTTTTTAGTTATATCTTATCTCTCTAAGTTAGATTGACTGTTAGAAATATTTTGTAAAACATTATTTTCAGAAGACAATTAACGTTGTGAGGCAAAAAAAAAATCATGGAAAAAAAAAACATTGAAAAAAAAGAGTAACTTTATGATAACAATGCAAAACTAGCACACAAAACGGTGGCGATGTGTTGTTCACGTTCTAATATTACATCAATTTAAGAATCCATCATACCTTTCAGACCGCTGACCCTAAATTTAATATCATTAAACATTTATTCAAATGGAACTAGACATTTTCTTTTTTAAAAAAAATTAGTTGATATACAAAGATTTATTTAAAATGAGCGGAATTTTTTAAATTCATATATTTTTTATTACATATCTGCTATAATACATTATCATATAGTATGTATCAATTAGCAATATTCTTACATGATAATAATAATAAGGATGATAACAAGATATCTAATTTTATTATAAGTTATTATTTTCAGAAAAAATTTATTATAACAATATTTATAATATGCAATTTATTTCATTATAGAAAAAGACAGTTTTTTTAAACTATTTAAAATAGTACTATTTTTATATGATTATCGTATCACAATATGATAAATGTTATTATTAGTATTAGAAAATTTTTAAAGCTCATATAAGAGTATGAAATAAAAGTATAAAATAAAAATATTAAAATTTATGAAATGTAAAAAGTTCCTTTCTGCAGACTTCAAACTAACACCTGAGTAATAATTACTTTTAAAATATTTAATTAATTCATAATACTTAATTTTTGGAAAATAAATGATTAATCAAAAATAATTAATTAATTAATAATATGTAATGCATTAAAAATATTTAATTAATTCATGTTTTTTAATTAATTTAGACTCAATTTTGCGTCTCGATGCTTTTACAAATGGTATTTTTTTCTACTACATTATTTTCCGTTGCTTTGTGAGAATAACAATCAAGTATAACAATGACTGCTTTTTTATAAGTTTAACTTTTAATAAAATTTTTCAAAAGAAATCCACAGGTTCATTTTCCTTGAAAGAAGATTAGTCAAAACTGCGGTTACGAAAAATAAGGATTTATTGCGTAAAACTTTAGATTTCTTTGAGAACTCCAACATAAATTCCTTTTCCGTATATAAAAAGATATAATAAAAATCTGTCGGGGTTACTGTTCAACTTAATCCTAGTAAAAAAGATAACTAAGCACAGATCGGTGGTTCAAATTAATTAACGAAGCACATTATTTTAAAAACAAAACAACTTTAATAGATAATGATATGAAGATATGAAAATAACCAGTATTATAAGGGCTGACAGTTCCCCTTCAACATTCATCTAATCAAATCCAAATCATAATGACACATAAAGAAAAATATGTAATTAAATTAATAGGAGAGCGCCATCTGGTGGCATTCCGCGACACTCCCCACCAAATTTAAGTAATTTAAATTTACAAAATAGTAAACAATTTACCAGACTTGACAATTCAGCTTCTCTGGAATGAAATCTACTAAATATAAAATAATCATTAATAAAAAATACAACATAAGAAATAATTACTAAGATATATTAAAAGCTTAACACACAAAAAACTCTTTTTTTTTTCAGTTATCAATTTCCATATTATATAAAAGCTGAATAGGCCTTCTAATAATTCCAGTTCGAGCTTTTATTGAACAAGAACGGACCTTACCATCCCTTCCGTGAAAAACTTCAGTTATTCTGCCCAATGACCACATGTTTCTAGGATAGAGGTCCTCGTGAATTAACACTATGTCATTGGGTTTAAACTCTTTTACATTCGAGACCCTTTGGCTCGTGTTAGCTGACCTTAAATTTAATAAGTAGCCTTTTCGCCAACATTTCCAAAAATGATTCAACATATTCTGTTGATGTTTAAATTTTTTCACAATTGATTCTCTGGATCCCAATAGATCAACCTTAGAAATTCTGGTAGGAGGGAGGGATAGCAAGCGTTTACCTATTAAAAAATGAGCTGGAGTGAGTGGAGATGGTTCTGAGGGGTCACTATATAAATAAGTTATGGGTCTGGAATTTATCATGGCTTCAATCTCGACAAATACTGTTTCGAGTTCGACGAGAGAGAGCGATGATCGACCAACAATTTCTCTGAGCGTAATTTTAATAGTTTTTATCATCCTCTCCCAGAATCCTCCCCACCATGCTCCACGCTCAACAATAAATTTCCACTGAATGTTGTAAGCAGAAAATAAGTTTTTGACAGAAGGATCAGAAATACATTTCCATAATTTTCGAAGTTCAATATCTGCTCGTTTGAACGATTTTCCGTTATCAGAATATATTGTTGAGCATAATCCTCGACGAGATATAAATCGCCGAAAGGCTAGCAAAAATGATTCTGTGTTTAGGGAATGTACAAGTTCTAAATGTACAGCCCTTGTGACGGCGCAGGTGAACAAAAGTAAATAATGTTTATTCTTGTTTTCGTTGGAGAAAAAGGGACCTGCATAGTCACATCCCGTTATAGCAAACGGTGGCGATTCCAGAATGCGATCTGGAGGAAGTGGAGCCATATCTTGTTCTCCAGGACGAGCACTATATCTCTTGCAAATGATACATCTACCAAGTAGAGATTTGATTCTTTGTCTCCCTTTTATAATCCAAAATTTTTCCCGTACTTGAGTTAGTGTTGAGTCTACTCCCGAGTGCAAGACCTGTTCATGAGCATTGAGAATCACCAGTTCTGCATAACGACACTTGGACGGTAGTATCCATGGATGTTTAGTGGATTCTAAACAGCCTGCAAATTGCAACCTGCCTTTTAGTCGCAAGAGACCGTCTTCATCCAGTTCTGGATACAATGAGTAAATTTTCGATGTTTTATCTATAGCTCTTTGATGAGACAAATCTGAAATTTCTTTATGAAAATAGCTCATTTGAGTATTTTTTACCCAATATCTTTCAGCAGTCTTTAATTCAGAAGCAGTCAAAGGTCCATAATATTTTTCAGACGAAGGATTGGAATTATGGACAAATCTGTACACCCATGCTGTTATACGATGGACTTTGCTTAACTCGCTATATTTATTTAAATCAAGTAATTAGTTATTGTTCTGCAAAATTTCTTCACCCGTAGCAGTTTGAAACACATTGAGATTTTTTCTCATTTCATTGTTTACCAAATGTTCGTTAGGCGCAACAATTGACCTTTTGGGCCACTACATTTCATTCTCGAGAAGCCAACTTGGCCCGTTTTGCCACAACGAACTGTTGAAGATTGTTTCCGCTCGTTCCCCTCTCGACAAAAGGTCAGCGGGGTTTTCATTGCCACTACAATGATGCCAATGTTTGGGATCGCAAATGTTTTGAATCTCCGCTACGCGGTTGGCAACGAATGGCTTCCATACATTCGGAGATTTCCTTATCCAACATAACGTGATCATAGAGTCACACCAAAAATGTATATTGTCGCATAGCTTAGGGAGAATGGATTTGAGATATTTAGCCAATTTGGCAGCTACAACAGCTCCCATTAACTCACATCTAGGAAGAGACAGCGATTTTAAAGGAGCGACCCTGCCCTTTGACATTATAAAACTAGTTTTTATTTCTCCAGTTTCATCTATATATCGAAAATAAGCTACGGCTCCGAACGCTCTGGGGTGGCATCGCAAAATATGTGTGCAGTCAGTTGTGTATAATTGGTGCTCTGGAAGAATTTCCTCGGAAACTCAGGATTTTCCAAGTATTTGGTTTCAGAGCATCTTTTATTTAAGTCAGGGGGAAAGATTGTATCCCAGTCTAAACCTAACAGCCAGGAGTCTTGTAGTATGATTTTAACTCTAACAATGAACGGTTGTAAGTAGCCAACAGGATCAAATATTTTGGCTACAGATCTTAACACTGTTCTTTTCGTATTAAATTCACTACTTTCAATTGATTCCTTTAGAGAATCGAAATTTAATTTGATTAAATCATTTTTTGGATCCCATATCATGCCCAAAAATTTTGTTTCTTTATCAAAATCATCAGACCCCTTAATTTTTGCCATTATCCATTTGTTATTTAATTCCTCAGAATTTGTTTTCAATTTCCTTAAATTCATACCCGCATCCTCAAAAATATTTACTGCATCTACAGACAATCGGTATGCATCCTCTACAGTTTTTCCTCCATGATAAAGATCGTCTACATAAAGGGACGAATTAAGCATTTCAAAACACTCAGGTTTTTCAATTTTATATTTTTTGATATGATATTTGATCGTAGCTTCTAAAATGAAAGGACTAATTACAGTACCGAATGGGGCCCTGCACATGCGCAGAATACTGTGAGATTCATTATTATCCCCAAACCAAAGAAACCTTAAGTAATCTCTGTCCTCCTCAGCAATCCCAATTTTTAGAAAAGCTTTTTCTAAATCACCACAGAAGCTCACCTCTGGTTCGCGAAATTTTAAAATTACATCAAGAACTTTAGGGTTCAAATTTGGGCCAGTTTTGAGACATTCATTCAAAGATTTATAATTTTCCTGTTTCGATGAGCAATCGAAAACGATTCTGCATTGTGACGTCTCACTTTTTTCGCGCAAAACTTCCCTGTGAGGCATAAAATACTGCGAAGCATTAATTTCACTTGAACATTTTTCAACTATATCCTCCCGCAATTGCTCTTCAATAATTTCCCGATATTTTTTCATGATTTCTGGCTTTTTTTGTAATCTTTGCTTTAAAAATTCAAAACGCCTACAAGCAACATTAAAATTATTTCCTAATTCCTCAGTATTAGATTTCCACAATAATTTACATTCGTATCGGCCGTTTACAAATCGTAAATCCTTTTCAAATTGGTCTATTAAATCATTTTCGCTTTGCTTACATTCATTATACTCATTTATACCCATTGAGTCAAGTTCCCAAAATACGTGCAGATCATTTAATGTTGTGGTATTTCCCACGACTATCGATAAATGTTTTGATTCGTTTTGATTTATTTTATTTTTTTCCGAGCCTACCAAAAGCCATCCAAACAGAGAATTTATAGCTTGCAGATGTCTGTTTATTCTTCGCCGAGAACTTAAAACTATATCCCAAAACTTATCGGCGCCAATTAATATTCCTACTTGAGTCATTTGTTCCTTGTTTACATTTAATTCAGCCGGCGACATACCTAAACTTTTCATTTTCTCAATTGCGTTGTGGGTGGGGCTTTTTATTTGGCAAGCGGTTATCATGTTAGTGACTAAGTATTCGACTTCTATTTTATTTTTTCCAGTCCTGTCTTTTAATTCTATTGTAACTACAGGATAATTCTTTATTATTGGTTTTGAAGCTCCAAACGCAAAAACTGACAACTTTTCATTTCGAATGGGTTTTAATTTTAAGGATTCCGCTAAGCTATCTAAAATAAAACATTTTTCACTCCCTTGGTCGAGAATTAGTCTCGTTACTTTAGTTTTGTTTTCATTACAAGCCAAAACTGTACACGTTTGTAACAAAGTACTTTCTGAAACAGGGATTTTACTATGAGAAATTAAAGCGTTAGAGTTAGCATTTGATACTGACGGTTCATTATTTGAATTGGAAACAATTGATATATTTTCTGATATTTTTTGTTCCGGATCCTTTTCAAAATTTACTTTTTCTTCATTATATTTTAAGCAAACAGATTCGTGATGATTTCTCCCATTACATTTACCGCATGCATTTTTATCTCTACAAAATCTGCTGATATGAAATTTTTTGAAACATTTAAAACAACGATTATTTTCTTTTAGTAAGGCAATTTTTTCTACTGGTTTTTTATAGCATTTAATAGAGTCATGAGATTTATTGCAGAAGATGCATGATTGTTTCGTAACTGCAGTAAATGCACTCGCTGTGGGTGTATTTCTGTTATTGTATTTTTTATTTACTGTTTTGGGATAACTTTGATTATAACTTATTTCATTTCCTCCACACGCAAAAGAAGTGCTTTCGCGACATTCAACTTCTTTTTTTAAGAACAGGAAGAATTTAGAGATATTGATATCACCTTCATCTCTTTGTCTATTAAATTCCAAAATTAAATCATGGGGTAAAATCTTTTGCAAAATAGGCATTAACAGATGTCCGAAGGAGCTTGATGTAACTTTTATTGCTTCTAAATTTCTTATTGAAATTTCTAGCTCATCATAGATTTTACGCAATGCGATTATATTTGAACTACTTTTAACTTCTTCTAAATTTAATATTTTATTCATAAACGAGTTTATGATTATATCTCTTTTTCCGAATCTATCTTTAAGAATTTGTATACAATTATCATAATTCGCGCTAGATAATTCGAAACCGGAAACAACGTTAGCAGCTTGACCAGTTAAATAAGATTTAAGGTACGAAAATTTCTCTTCCTTTGAAATATATTCATTTTTGTCTATTGAGCAAGAAAAACTATTCCAAAAGCTATTCCATTGTTTTGGATCACCTGAAAACGGTTCTATGACAAGTTTCGGTAATTTAATTGAGCATTGATTTTTTAAATTTTCACTTAAGAATGTGTCTAAACTTTGATCATGTGATTCATTTAAGGTTGGATTTACTTTACATTTAATTTCTAGATACCGCAATATTCTTTTTGAATATTTTAAACATTTCGTTTTATATTCTTCATTGTTGGTTACTTCTTTTTCAACTTGCTCGAGTGTTAGAGAACTTTCGATTACCGAATCAAGTTCTTTTAATTCGTTAGATTTTTCAATTAAATTTTCGTAATCGTCTCTAAGATCCTGCTCATCAATTTCGTCCACTGATTTTAATTTCGCATCAATTTGATTAATTAATTGCGTAGTAAGTTTCCTTACAGTTGTTCTTTTAGCCTTCGCGATTTCGATTGCAGACATTCTTAATAACAGAAATCCACCCACTATAAACAAAAACACGAATAGTGAAACAAAACACACTAAACAAAATTACGAATAGTGAAACAATAATAAAAGCCTACCTTTTATTCCTTGACGTGTTTGAGCATGATATGTTTATCCAACATGAATTTTGCCTTATGCACCATAAAAAAGGTTAACTAAGCACAGATCGGTGGTTCAAATTAATTAACGAAGCACATTATTTTAAAAACAACTTTAATAGATTATGATATGAAGATATGAAAATAACCAGTATTATAAGGGCTGACAGTTCCCCTTCAACATTCATCTAATCAAATCCAAATCATAATGACACATAAAGAAAAATATGTAATTAAATTAATAGGAGAGCGCCATCTGGTGGCATTCCGCGACACCTAGGACAAGCTATCAGAGCGCCTGTTCTGATAGAAGTACCATCTACCGGAAGACAAAACATATTTTGGCATTTGATGATGACATCGTCTTAGTTTTCAGATCAAGAAGATTTGTCCCAGAAGCATTCAATTTATTACATGCTGGGGCTGATAAATTAGGCCTAAAAATGAATGAAGATAAAGCAAATCCATGCAGACTTCAAAATGCACCTAATCCACGGCCATTTACGGTGATGAATTATACCTTTTGTTTTTAGTGTTTCACAATTCAAATATCTTTAAAACATCATCATTACTAACAATGATTTGATTATCGAGATAAACAACAAGCTTGCCATGTCAAATAAATTCTATCAAGGCCTCAAAAACCATCTAAAATCTCCATTTATAAATTTAAAAACAAAAATTAACAAATATAAAAAAGGTTTTTAAAAATAACCCGCAAGAAAGATAAATTAAAACTAATGTTTTAGTTCAACCAACTCCTTAGTTACATATTATGTGTCTTTCTTTTTTTGTAAATTTTGAATTGAAGATATAATGAACTGGGTTAACAATAGTAATTTATAATAATAATAAGTCTAAAAAGTATTCCCCAGAAAGAAGATTTTAAAATCTTATCCATCAGCCGAAAAAAATTCCCATCTCGCTCACACTAAGCCATCAGTTGCAAATGCGATTCTCTTATTTGTTATTTTATGTGATTCTAAGGTTGTGCATTGATGATTATATAATAAATTTAGCTGGACAGATATCTGTCACCAAAAACGATCTTAAAATATATACCCTCTCCAAATATTAAAAATGCTTCATTAAATAATCAAAAACATTACTTAAATCTAATTTACAGTTACTAGAAAATTGTATGAAATATTAGAAAAAAAGGGGATCTTCCTTCCCCCAAGAATAGCTATGGCAACTTTCTTAAAATAAAAAAAATTTTAAATCATTAAAAATATGCGTTTATAAAAATTTAGATCCTTTTTCAAACTCCTTTTGATGCAAAAGTAAATCGAAGTTGTTCTATTGTAAAATTTTTATTACTTCAAAAAATCTTTACGTTTTCTCAAATAAAAATATAAATATTCAGATTTAGTGAACAGGAACTTCATTATAATTTATTTGAAAATTATATTTTATTCTTCGTGAATATTCAGCTTTAAGAAAATTTTTAATATCAATTAAAATTTCACGTCATAATAGATGATTGTAATAAATGTTAATGTTCTTTGCCTTTGATGAAGGAATGCCCCCTTTGCCTCTTTGCACAACTACTGTACAATTGACAAAAATATGTTGTTGTTTTTTTCCGTAAAGAGTCTGACGGTTTCCGTAGTGACTGCATAACGGTATGATTTATGTAAATATTCACAGGAAAAATATTGACAGAACTATCATATATATTATATTTATTATTATTTAAAATTAAATAATTTTTGGTGAGGCTATAATTTCGCTGAGCACTATAGAAAGAACAAATATCAACTCATAGTTCAAAAGAAATTTTTTTCTACTTATATAATTGTAGATCGAATTTTATGAATGTAGGAAATTTAAGAGGGAAATGTTAGATTTGGAAACTGTCAGATTATTATGGAATGAGCCAAATCAGGAAGAAAAAAAATTAATGTAAGACTTTTTATATTTCGTTAATTCATATACTTTGAGCACTCACTGATGTTGATTGTGTTTCTGTTCGCATATGCAGTTTTAACTATCCACGCTTATTAAAATAGAAGATTTTGCTACAAAACAAACTTCCGCGTTTCTATAATAATTAAATTAATTCCTAATGAATCCGTCGTACAATGCATATGAGTATATCTAAGCTCATTTTATTTCATACCAATAATCTAGTCTGAAAAAAAAAAGAATATAGACTTTAGTTAGCATCAAATAAGAGAGAATACTAGTTTGTTGCATGGCACGTGAAGTGCAAAATCTTTTTAACTCCTTTTTATGAATACTGCTAGTAACGATAGAAATTGTATAACTGCAAGTGACGTCATCGTAGGTAAATCGTGGCATTTGTCGATTCAGAATGTGATTTTAATCACATGGTTAGGAGGTTAGGCACAATTGCTTCACTTCTTCTCGAGTTGGTAGGTAGGTACTTTATTTAAGTCGCTCTAGAGCTGCACAATGGGCTATTGCACAACGGGCGGTCTGGGAAACATCCCTGAGGATGATCTGAAGACATGCCATCACAATTCTTATTCTCTGCAGAGATGATCTTCTCGAGTTGCAAGTACGCAATTGTTATTTATTATTATAGTAAGGGAGCATTCTAATTGAACGATATTTTTATTGGGGAATTATAATACTCGCCAATTAGGTTCTCGTCTGGTTTTCCAAATTCAAATAAGCAATTTTTTTTGCATACATAGTGAATGCTCCTTAAATTTCCCCAATGAGGCTTTCATATTTCCTCTTTTTCAATCGGAGGTGCAGCAATCGCATTCTAAAAAGAAGTTTATTAATATTAACAGCGTAAAAAAAATTTATGGTAACAGTAACACTGACCAACATGTAAGTAGTCACGAGCTGAAATGCAGTCAAATAAATTTTGGGAGCAGTGCGTCAGCACCGTATATCATGCTCAGAAATTATATTAATTACCATGAATGGTACTCCTATTGTTATAATAAGAGTTATATCCACGAATAGTTAATGTTGACTTTTATTAAACATTATTCGCGATCGTAACGCTTGAATACGCCATCTGGGGAGAAGACCGGTTCCATGTCTTTGACCTTTCCCCCTCCTCCTCCATCCATCCATAGGAATGTACTACGATATTTTTCCTTTTCTTCTTATTTTTTAGTATTTAATTTTTAATAATATTTTTCTAAATTTTCATGACAATTTCTTTAAAAACTATGTTTAATGTAGTTTTTAGTTGTTGTAGTTAATTTACGTCACTCTAGAGCTGCACAATGGGCTATTGGCGACGGTCTGAGAAACATCCCTGAGATGATCCGAAAACATGCCATCACAATTTTGATCCTCTGCAGAGGGGATGGCACTTCCGCTTCGGTAGCCCAACGACGCACGCGAAGTCGAGCACTTTACGGTAGAACAGTTTACCGAGGACCAATACCGCACACCCTCTGTCCCTACGCAGACTGATCCAAGTGGTCACCCACCGGCACCTTGACAGCAGCCAGTGATGCTTGACTTCGGTGATCTGTTGGGAACCATAGCGATCAGTCCACTGCGAGACGTAGTTTTCAGTACCATATAGTTTCCTAACTTTAAAGATTTTAATCTAATCGAAAATCAAGACAGAAACTGACGTGCTTCCTTCTCCCATGACTCTTTACTTTCTAATGATGAAAGCATGCGCTACGCTACTCTGTCGCACCTCCCTCTGACTTCATTTCTGCTCTTTAGGTTGGTTAGAAATTTTGCTCGTGAAAACTTCCTGGCACCTTTCTCTTTTCTTCATTGTACCAAGACAAGAAATTAGATGCTGAGTCATATAAATATTTAACGACGCTTTGATTATTTTTGTCACAAACTTTCAGTTTCATATCTTGGATTCTTAACCCGACCGCCAACTTCGTCTGACACGCAAAAATATTCAGAATAGTTACTCAACTCCGCTCGACTTTCGTCGTGTAAGCAAATTTGTCGGCATTTGCTTGTCTTCATTGTAAAATTTCATTGATTCGATTGCTCTGGTTTTGGAGCCACGTGGTGAATTATGAATAGTGTTTTTTATGAGAATTTATTACAGTTTTTGTTTTATTAACGAATAATTGTCGTTTAGTAATCAGCAGGAAATAAAATATAGAGTTGTTTTGCTGACAGGTATGTTTCTTTCTTTAGATTTATACTTAGTAAATATGCGCGTGTGCATGTGCTAGCACCATATTGTGCAATAAGTTGTTAATGCGTAGTTATGAGAATTAGTTAATATATGTATAATTTAAATAAACTTGTACTGTTACTTTTACATTTTCACTATATGTTTAGTAAGGAGGCGTTCAATAGTTATAAAAAAGGTAGTTTGCCGGTATTCCATAATCGTATCTAGAAACTTCCGTACACAATCTTGTTTATGAAGCCGCTACACGTGGGAGTATATAGTAAAAATATTTTGTATCTCAGCTGTACACGGTCAACTTGTCGAGCAAATTGCATTTTGTTTTATTTTATGATTCGATAATTTAATGTCCTAAAATAGAAAATAATTTTGACAAATTTTTAATTATTTATATTGTAAAGTATTTACTTCCGGAACACATTGCATTGATTGCAGCGCTTACCTTCTAAAATTTTTTATTATTAGTATGTTGCATTTTTATTAATTTGTTTTAAAAATTTTAATGATAATTTGACTGATTTTTTACTGATTTGAGATCTTAAAAAATATTCAGACAATTTTAATACCTGAAATATTAAGATCATGTTGCGTTTCTTACAATACTGCATTTTAATTTTATGCTAAGAATACTAGATTTCATTTCATTATTTCACAATAGATTGATGTTAATTTTACTTAATTAGTTGTTTTGTTTATCTAATCAGTATGATGTATTTTAATACTTATTCAAAAATTATTTTGACTTTATTTAGTTATTTCAGTTATCTAATTGTATGATTAAAGTTAATTTATATTGATAGTGGTGTTACTTGCTGATATTTATGTAGATATTTTCTGAAATAACCTAACAATTTAATTGTTTGTCCAAACCTTTTTGTTTGTTACTTAAATTTAACTAAGATGAAGGAAAAGTATAAAAATTTTAATAAGTTTAACTTGATTATTGATTACAGTAATTACATGAAATAAATGTTATTGCTATTATAATTACTCATAAGTTGTTACCAATAAGTAACTGAATGTATAAGATTCAGCACAGTTACTGAGGATAGACAAATGTTTGGTTATAAATTTTCCTTATTTTAAAGCTTAGCATGTCATGCCCTATGTTTTAATGGATACTTCATTGATATGTCTAAGACAAATTTATATTTGTTAAAACCCAAGATTTTAATCTACTCTAATGTTTTAAATTAACTTTTAGTTATACATTTTCAAATCCTTTTAAAAATAATCCTAAAGAATCTATAAATTTCAGATTTAATTTTATTTTATATATTTTTTTTAATGTTGTTGACTTGAAATCAGATGTTTTATTTTAATTAGATTTTTTGTATTTAAATTACGTTTTTTAAAAACTTACAGTTACAGTTAAAAACTTGCATATGTTTACAACCCAAAACAGGTGTTATACCTATTATCATACTATAAAAAAATTACAGCTGAAGTACTTTATCTTTCTTACTAACATAATAAAATTATTTCATATTAATAAGTGAATAAATAGAATCAGTGTTAATTTTGTTCAGCATTCTAGACTGTCAGGTATTTTGTCAATTAGATAGTAGGTTAGTTAAGATCAGAAAAAATTACTGAAGAAAATTAATTTGTGGTAGATTGTCTTTCTAATTATTGATCTATATTATCTACATATTTAATAAGTTTGATTTAAAAGTACTTGTACTAATAAGTGTAAAACTGAATGGGCTTAAATTAATATACATTTAATACCTGCAAATTATCATATATTTAGCTATAGGAAAATTATGATTTAAATGTTTCATGCCATTCTTATTTTCTTCTAATAATTTTTTTTATAAAATTCCTTTAGTTTATTTTGGATATTTTTATTATCAAAGAAATCATTGAGGATATTTTTTGCGGCCACTACAATCGCCAAGGTGCCAAATAGATTTTAAACTTGCTAATTTAAAAAAAAAAAAAAAAAGTGTTGGCTGCGAGTTATAATTGTTGAGTTGATCCCGTTTTATTTCTCCTAGTAGATCTCTGCTAGTTGTCATGACTGTGATTATTTTGCCACAGATCACGATACAGAATTCTCCCAAAATCATTTAAAAGCTGAATCTTTGACTATGTTTGCTAATTGTATTTTATTGCTATTCGTTTATTTTGTTGGTTTTTGAGGGTATAATATATATTTTTACTTGTTATTTTATCATATTAAGTAAATCTAAATTTTTGTAAGTTTTTAATTTTTTAATAATCCATGTAAATTTTATTGCAATTTTTATATTTGGCTGCAATTAATTACAAATTGGTGTATGGCTTAATTTTTAGTAAATAGAAATAAGTAGCTACTTATGCATATGTTTCAGACATCAAGTATTTTTTTTTTTTTTTAAATTTTGTTTACTTACATATTTAAATATATATTTATATTTATAAAATATGCTACAAATTAAAAATTTGATTTTAGTATTGCTACAAATAAGCTTATTAAAGTTGTCACCATCAAATAAATTTGTCAGAAATACAATTTAGCAAATCTTTTAAGCAGACTTGAATAAAATTTTCTGCAAACACAAAATCTCAAGTTATCTGCATATAATTTATTTTCTCTTTATTTGATTTTAACCCTTTCACCACCACATAAAATGTTTAAATTTTATTGCACTCTTAAAATAGTTTCCGTGAACAGTGCTCGTACATTTGTTTTACATTTTTTGCATATCTGTTTTAAAGATATGCAAGATTTCCGGATCGTGATCTGTTATAGAATAATTGCAGAGGTTATGGCGATAGGCAAGATTTCCGTATCGTGATCTGTTTTAGAATAATTACAGAGGTTATGGCAATAGGCAAGATTTCCGTATCGTGATCTGTTTTAGAATAATTACAGAGGTTATGGCAATAGGCAAGATTTACGTTATCGTGATCTGTTTTAGAATAATTGCAGAGATTTTTTTTCTCTCTTTAAAATCAATTTTGTGCCTTGGTGATAGTAGTTGGCATGACAGGTTATAATATGGCAATATCTGATAAAATAATACAGCCATGTTGGTGCCTTTTTGAGTCTATGCTGAAGTGTTACAGCATAATTTCTGCGCTGACACTGAACGATAACGAAGGATTTTTTTTATTTCTCAAGAAATACTTGTAGAATTATTTTTTATGAAGCTGTATAGACCATGTGTTTCACCTACTTCTCAATAAATTTTTATTTAAAGTTTGAGGGATTGGCAATAAATGTAAGCAAGTATTTTTAAACACCCTTTTGCCCGGAAATATGACATAAGTTTACAACTCGCATCAATTACATTAGTGGTGATATGCAATAGGGATGTAACAAATAGTGAATTGGCTGAATATTGAATAAAGTATTATTGGTATGTGGTAAAGTATTATTGTATTATATTAAAGTATATAAAGTATTATTGGTATGTGGTAAAGAAGAAAAAAACTTAATTTAAATGATTAAGATAATAAAAATTAACAGCTATAAAAAAACTGAAGTTGTAGTTGTTCAAAAAAAAAAAAAATCATAATTCTTGAAACATAACTTCAATGCTTAATTATCAATAAGACATTAAGAGATAACGTCAATCAGAAACACTGCTAAAATACATCACTATCATAAAAACTCCTATAAAAAAATTTTTATTATTGTATATAAAAGCAAAACAAAAAATTTATCAATAAAAAATTAATCAAAAGTTTTGGAAAGAAATTTTAAAGATTAATTCTAAACATTTAAGTTTTCCAATTACTGTGTTTCCAACAAAAAGCAAAGATTTAAATTAATAAGTTATAATTAATGAGTTATAATTAATATTAATAACTTTTTGCATTATAGCATTTTTTGGAAACAGTGACCATAGCGTACTGTTTATTAGAAATGTGCTTTAAAAATTTGTTATAATAAAAAACACTGAAAAAAAAAGTTTATAAAATTAAAAGAGAAACAAGAGAAAGCCTATTAAAGCATGCTTCACTTTAGTTAAAAACAGACGAAACAAGCAAAAATAAAACAAATGAAAAAGTACTTGATTTTTAAAACAGTGTTGAAAAAACTATGAAGTTGACTTGCCTGAATATAGTTTAAAGGAGGAAAAATCTGCATTACAAAACTCACGTTTCAGTATATAAAGTAATATAGTTCAAATACTACTTTTCCAGGTCTTTCAAAACAAAAGTTAACACGTTTTAGAACTTAACAAGTATGTGTAAAAAAAAAAATTCTAATGTATGGAAAAATACATTAGACTAATCTTTATTTAAATCTATTAAAATTTCTCCCTTAAAAAATTATTCCAGAAATAATTTTGCAAATAACACTGTTGAAAATTCGTCAAAGAGGCTGAATATTTGTTACATCCCTAGTATGCAATAATTAACCTAGCCTAAATATTTATGGACTTTTTTTTATTTAAATCTAATTTTTTTTGTTTCACAATCCTTTGGCTAAACTTTAAAAATATTCAATAAAATGAGGAATTTTTAGAATTTTAATTTATAACTATTATTTTTTTTATAATTTTAGGAGAATTCGTTAAAAATTTCAGGATATGAGCATTTAAAGTGTGTTTTTTTTAATACTGCACATGCATAAATAAGTTTAAAAAAATTTTTTTTCCTTCATAATTTTACAGTGAATCACATCTAGTAATTTTTAATTAAAAAGAAAATTCGGTTGAGAATTTAGTAAGTTTCTAGCAATTTTCTAAATAGTTTTTAAACTTTTAAGAAAAAACTTTGAATATTGGGTTTTCTACAAGTTTTATTTTATGACACGAGAGTAGTTTTTTAAAATTTCTTTCTTTTACCATAATGTAGTGTACAGATAATTATTGTAAGGTTTAATTTGTTATTTAATTTTGCCTTATGATACAAAATAGAATTTATAGTAAAACTCTTATCATTCAGAGCTTTATTTTAAAAGTTACAAAAACTGCTTAGAAAATTGCTAGACTTTTAAAGATTATGAAAATATGCAAAAGGAATTTAAAATTTTATCTGCAATTGGTCAGTTTGCTTGCTGCTTGTATCTTGCGCGATTTTCGGCAAATATTTTCATAAATTTTTTCCCCCCTAAATATTACCCTAATATTGCCTAATTCTAACTAAAAGTGCTCAATTTTAAAAAAATGCAATCGGTAGGTTAAAGCACTTAAGATTTTAATGTTAGACTTCAAATATGTTATAAAATTTAACATTCAAAATTGTTGTGCATAATAATTGTTGTGTATTTTTTAGGGTGGATTGGAGAGGTGAGGAGTGTAGCGGGAAGAATATCTGAGTCAATGGCCTAAAATACATGGCCAGTTGTACCCCTCGGATTATCCTCACATTAGCTGTTCCTATTTTTGGTTTTTTAACAGTATTGTTTCTTAAAAGAAAGAAGTTGAAATCTAGTGATTTGAAGAATTTGTCTGATACATCAAAAACTGAAGATATAACAGATTCAATGAAGCTTCAACCAGATTACAGTACAGTTGTGCAATCAACTAAAACGAAAGAAATGCAATTAAAAGGAAATGATAAAGGTACCGCATGTAATGGCGGCACAAATGGTATTTCATCCGCTGCAAATGGTATCACGACTGCTGTAAATGGTATTTCATCTTCTGCAAATGGAGTTACTCAACAAAATCAAACTACTGGACTGAACAGAACATCTTATGCAGCAGCACTCAAAGTTAATAGAAATGTAAATGGTGCTGTATCAAGTGTCAAGACTAAGCCTAAAGAAAATGGCATTGGTGCTAATATGCATACTGCTAAAGCTGACAATAAATTTAATCAAAATGGACTTAAGCAGTCTGCTAGAACTGAGCAAAGCACTAATGGTGAATCAAGTTCAAATGGGGTGTCTGAGTGTGCCTCAACTCCTATAATAAATAAACCAAATGGGGTATCGATTGCTACAACCCCAAATGGTGTTAATCAAACCAGCAAATCTAAATCTAGAAAGAAAAATAAGGGAAAAATGCCTGAGAAAAATAACACATGTTCCACTGAGCCCACATCAAATGGTTGTGTGAAAGATAAAAATGTACTTGTAAAAACTGATAATGAAAACTCTCTTTCCAATGGTTTTTCTAATCTGACTGTAGAAGATACTTCCTTACAGGAGATTATTCATGTGACAAAATCTCAAGAAATGGACTTGAATTCTTGTCCTACGAATTCCACTGTTGAACATATTACCTCATCTGTAGACTCAGTGACAGACACTCAGACAATTGTTACAGATGCTGTGCAGAGTTCAAATAATGTCATACTCATAGATGAAAACTTAATGGTTGAAGCTGCCAAAGATTGTGATATAGTTAATCAGACCATCTCCTCTGAGAATCATTGTGTTACTCCTGAATCTGGACGGTCTAGTGAAACCTTGAGTGAGACAGCTGAAACTTTGCAGGTTGATGTTAATGGACATCTGACATTTCCTGATGACTGTATTGCCGCAGGTGGTCAAGACATGCTTCAAAGTCCTGAAGCTGCATATTGTGATAGTGTGGTAAGTGAATTTTTTTCTAATGAACTTTGGACATTGCCTGAGGTGATCAATTCATAATTGGTTTAGTTACTAAAAGGGGGAATATAATAGTTGGTTATATTTATTAGTTTAATTTTAAAAATTTAGAATAAAGAAATCTATTAGGTAAGATTGCGTTTTCTTTGGAAATATTAATACCTAAGATTTTTTTTTTCGTATAGAAAACTTAGTTATGTTATTATAAATGACATGTGAAATTTCACTAGTCTGCTTTCTTTTTCGAGGGGAATGAAGACTGATTTAAAGGAAAAATTGAATCTTGTGTAGACAATGAATGTTTTATGAATGAGAGTAAACACTAATTGAAAAAAAGTGATATTTCAGAAGTTGGAACCACTGGAAATGATTGTTCCCCAAGAGTGTTTTGCTGTAATAACATAGCAAAAATTCTTTTATAAGTTAAACCCAGTTTTAGTTATTTAAAAGCAATGAGCGCTACTATAAAAAGCAAGATCTGATCGTGCCATATTCTCTCTTACACCTGTGCATTTAAATTGCAATTATTTTTATATTGACCAATTGAGGGTTTGTCAATGAGAAATTGTTAAACTTGTCTCCAAGCACTGGAAGTTGTTGTAAATATTAGAACTTTTTATGACTTGAATGATTCGAATGCCATTTTCAAGTTTCATTCAAATTCATAATTTGAATCTTTTTGTACTATTGATACAAAACTAGAATAAAACATATAAGTGTCCAATTATCAAATGAAGCGAGCTCGAATTTTAAAGTAGATAGAAGAAACACCATAATCAGGGGTTGGAAAGTTCAGCTAGCAACACTTAGGGACACCTGGTATTAGTGAAAGTTGTATTAACTGGAACTTCAAAGGAATCATCTTTCCTTACCTTTTTTATTTAGCATTGTTTCCTTATCTTTAGAATAGTATGTTTAATAAATACTATTCAGTAGAACTTATGTTTAGCTGAAGAGATTACTGTATGTTCTGGTGTATAAACCCCTAAGTGCTATTAATTTACTAAAAATTTTTGACCATATTTTATTTTTGAAATATATATGTACTTTTCTATTTTAAAATTTGACACATGCTCCTTTTTGTTAAAAAAAAAAGTTTTCAGTCTTAAGAATTTTTAAAACTTCCACTTCTTTCTCTTTTTACATTTTCACAGATGTGAACTACCTGATTTTAACAAAATTCTCTGCAGATTTTTAACTATTTCATTACGTCAGAACTTTCTAAGTATGGACAGATGGACCTTTATTTGTTCAGCTTTTTAAAAAGAAATCACTAACATTCATTTGTCGAAAAAGTTATTTTACATGCCTGTTTTTTGCTGAACGTTGACGATGTATTTCAATGCTAGCTATTTTTGTTTCTCAATTCTTTAGACCCTTGATGATCTTCGGATAGAATCTTTTGAAGTGTTGTACAAAGGATTAAAAACTGTTTATCAAGTGCCAAGATACTGTGTTAGATTTTTAAAAAATATTCTGTATATAAGTAAATGGACTCATCTTAACGATCCTGAAGAGAAGGAGGCAAGTAATTTTTTTCTAATTAGCAGATTTTTGTCTGGGTCAGAAGGCTCGTATTTTTGTTTTATGAATTTTACTCGCATATGTGGATGAGCACTGTTGAAATGCTCAAATTGAACATCAAAATATCTCTCTTCAAATTCATAACTTTTTGTTACTTTAGTAAAGGCATGTAGTTTGTCAATTAAGACTTCCAATCTCTTCTGTTGTGATAGATTTATTTTTATCATGTTCATGCTTATGTCATGGATCATTTAATATATTGAGTGTAATATTGGCTATCCTATTTTGATTACTTTTAAAGCAATCGGGTAAAAAAAAAAAAAAAATTTCTCTTTTAGGTTTGACAAAAAGGGCAAGTGCTTATTAGCAATAATATCTTATAAGTGTTTCAGCTCTAAGTTAATCTTTTGATAGTTTTATTATTTTTTTTTTATCCTAATTATTTTGGGAAATTTAGAAATAAGATAAGATAATGGGAAAAAATAGCTTTGTGGGCAGGCTAGATTGCTTATGAAACAGTGTTTTATTTTAGTAAATGAATGATTTTTTAACCAATTAATATAGTTTGTCTGAAATAAGAACTCCCCACACATTCATCTGGACCTGTGGCGTAACGAGGTAGGACTATTTCAAGTTAGGGCAGTGCTGTCACTGTTTTGGAGTGATTTCCACTCTAGCGGCAAAAGAAAGAGAATCTTTCTTCCGCGTATAGTGTTAGTCCTAGAGAGAAGCTAGTACCCTACCTAAAATGCGTCATTCTTGTTTTCGTGGTACCAGACAGCCTCATACTTTGTGGCGGGAGGAGTTCTTAGTTTCGACAAACTATACGTTTTTGGCTGTAAAAATTTTTGCACTTACTCCAGGTTATCTAATGTTATTATTCAGATGTGAGGTTACTTACAGTAGTAAAATTAGTATAAAAGGAATAAATTTACAGTAACATTTTTAACTGTGACATTATTAAGACTGATAAATTCTTGATGGACCTGGTTTTTGTATTTATTTCATTAAAACCTTATTTTCACTAATTCTCAAAAATTAACCCTATTTTCACAAATGCATTACAGGATTAGATTTCTTATTGGGACTAATTTTACTCAGTCTATAATGAAGAAGTCTAGTTAGGAAAAAGTAGTCTTTACTTCCCTGAAAAAGTCTTATCCAAACAGGATTTAAAAGCATGGATAGCATGTTAGTAATTAAAAAAGAAATTGTTTATGTTGGCTGAATAATTTTTTTCATAATTTTTTTTTTGGAACGAAATTTTTAATTGTGTTTTTTTTACATCAGAACCCCCTAAACGTGCCTTTAATGTGCACATTAAACCTTTTAGATGTGCATGACAATAATACTCTATATTTTTATTATTCATTTAACTCAATAATAAAATTAGATTTCTTCAGAAATCGATTGTTATAAGTCACAATGACTGAATATGAAATTATTTGATCTTTAAACTGTGTTAATGTTACATTTTATATTTAAATTGGTTGAATGAGAATTAAAAATAAACAAAGTTTTAAAAGAGAAAAAACTGACTGGTTCTCCAATTGATTGTTCTACCTGTCTAACAGTAGATCAGTCAAATAATTTTAAATTGATGTTGTATTTTTAAGATCTATATCAGTATCAGTGTTTTTGCCACTTACTGAGTTTCCTGGGGTATTTTCAGTTTTGTAGAAGCTGCGCAATATTAGCAAATAATTCAAATGCAATTATTAATTACTATTATATAAAGCCAGAAATAATCCTTTCTATCAGTTTTTTAAATTTTTTCTGATTAAGTGCTGAGTAAGAATTATGAAAATACACTTAAGTTTTGGTTTAATTTATTTATTAGATAAATTAATAAATTTCTTAACTAAAAACAGCAGCACATAGGACAATATATTTTTGTTAAAAGGAGCTGATAATTTAAACCTGTGCCTGTTTATAACTAAAAAATTTCAATTAAAGATTTATAATGCAAGGATCATTTAGACGAATTGCGTTCATATTTTAAACCGCTTGGTATGTTATTAAAAGAGTTTATGCCTTACGGTTTGATCAAATAAAGATCGCTTGACGAACGTCTTTTTCATCTGCCTGAACCGCTGTATAAACGCAATACGTGGCATGTAAATACAATTTTTAGTATTTACTCGCAAATGACTTCTGTTTGGCCGATCGCTCTTTTATGAGAAACTTCTTTTCTTCCTCATTCATTACGTTCAGCTTGATATGCTTATCTGTTGGTCAGAATTGGATTATAATCGCATTTATAGGTGAGTTAAGATAAAACAATTGTTTTTGAAGTGTTTCTTCAGAACTTAGATTAAGTGTGATGCAATTTTTTTTTTTACAAACATCTGCAGCTATTTACAACAGAAGTCCCTTATTTCCCCCCCCCCCTTTTGGATTCAAGTATGGAAAGCTAATTGAAGTTGATCGAAAATAGAAAGTTTGATTGTCGTTTAATTCTGAAATAACTGCCACGCAATCACATAGTGCAGGTACTAATGTTTTGATTTGAGAAGCAGGTGTTAGATTAATTCAAAAGCTTGAGTGTATTCCGTGGATTTCCAAAACAACCTGTACTAATAAATACCTTTTTTTCCCGTTTGGCTGCGTAAGAATAAGATGACTAATTTTGACACGTTGCTGCATTTTTGAAGAGGTTATGTGTGTTTAGTCGTTTGTTTTCTGTTTTTTGTTGTTGTTTGAGTCACCTGTAAGGTGTTCATGATTAGGTTGCGTTCTTTTGGTGTTATTCGGAGCCTAAAAATATTTAATCAGTCTTATTTTAATCGTGTTCCCTGTTTTAAAAAAGATTGCATCATTTCAAATTGTTGGGATAGCTGAAGTTTCCATATTGAGACAAGTCCGGTATTTATTCTAAGCTATTTTTTTTTTTTTTCGCACTCTAATAGGTGTACATTTTTGAAGATATCTTAGTTTCAATGTGAAAATTTCTTTTGTTTTATTAAAATATATTTGAAGTCTTATTAAGTTTATGCTCTTCAGGAATATTTTTCGATGAATAGGATGAGGGAATAAAGATTAAGAAGGAAGCATGAATAGGATGCCCTTTTCCATCTAAATGCAATTTGTGGAATATCAGTTGGATACGTATCTAAAGGGCTTATTAACTAGAGTACGATGAATTGATATGTATGTTAGTTTGCTGTGGGACTCAGTTTAATTAAGGCACTTAACTCTTATAATTATCCTATCTACAATTATCTTATAACTCTCTTATAATTGGCATAAGAGTAGGGTTGAAAGTCTAGGTTGAATATAAAAAAAATAACGCGCATTATTGAATTGGAATAATACACGTGTTTGGCAGCAAATGGATTATGTTTTTTAAGTTGGTCCAACACTCGTTTTTGCACGGTGTGCTTGAACTCCTGTATTGATGATAGGTTTGCTGATCACTGATGCGTTTCAAGCGAAGTGCCGATGTCTGATTATTTACGCACATTTTTGTCTGGAGGGAAGTTTTCTTTTGAATTCCAATCCTAATGAAATTGTCTAATAAAATTACTTGTTTTGTAGTTTTTCCTGCAAATTTAAACTTTTTCTTGAAGTGGTTCCCCCCCCCCCTAAAATAGTTTGGGGTTATATATTCTTAGTTTGCACAGCGACCTCTCATTTAGTGACGTTAAATGAACTGAGAGTTCTATCTGTTATTCTTTTAATGGTCTTGCTCATTGTGCGTAATATTTATACTACACATGTGAAACAATACTTACGAATAAAGTTGTTACATCAACTATGATTCTCCGTACAGTAGTTTTGCTTTTTCTATTGTTTTCAAAAGCTACAGTGAACTTAGATTTGGCCATATTTGTTGCCAATTAGTTTTCTGATTCGTTTTAGCAGGGCACAAATCTCCATTATATTTTAAATAAGCTACCGAATATTCCAGGCAGGATGAGCAGGGAAACCTTGACTCTAAGCAGGGAAATTATATATATACACAAATGTACGTATATATTACGTAAACTTGTAACCAGTCTCAGAATCATCAATAACAGTAATTAGTTATTGAGGTTCTATATCGGTAATTCAAACATCTATCACAATTATTTTTTGTCAGGATTCACCATTTTAGTAAAACTTTTGCATGTTTGCATCTTCATTCAAGGATGTTTTTTCCGATTAAAAATTTCAAGGTATAGATAAAATATGATCTGGTGATACAAATAATAGGTCCTAAAGTACTCGAAATTCGAGGTTTTAATTTGGTGTTGTCTTGAAAAATGAACAGCACTATAACTTCAATTAGGTGGGAGAAAAATTAGTGTAAGACGCTAATATCAACACGAAATGATACTCAACGCATTTAACTAAGCGTTGTGTATGAGGAGTTGATAAGTATTGTTGCATTAAATTTTTTTATCACTGATATTCGTATTAACATGTACAAACATTTTTAAATGGGGTAGCTTTATGGGGTACAAACTATTTAATTTTAATTCACATTTCGGTGAATTAAATTCATTCTTAAAATTTGGTGCTTTTGTTTTTATTAAGTGTTAAGGTTAAGCTCCGCGCATGGTTAGATCAAGTCCTATTTTTGTCTTCTAAAATAAGTTATGAACTTCACGCTCATTTTGTCAAGTGCCGATTTGTCGCTCTTGATTCTATCCAATGGAAACTGAAAAAATAACTGAGAATGTCCGCAAGTTAAAGGATCATACCAAGAGCAACGCTTCGTTGGCTTTCTTAACAGCCGCATATCGACTATTACCTGTTCTGGTGACTAGTTATTTTCTATCGTGGGTTATCCTTTACTTATTTATTAATAATTAAGTAGTCTTCTAAAATTTAAATGTGTCTCAAAATTAGAATTTTTGTTCAGTATTCTTTGTTCTCATTAACCGTATTCACCTAAGGCAGTTGAGTCATATAATTTTTTAATGTATCTTTAACTTTTTATACACCGAATACTTAATTTTTCTGTTTGAAGCAATGTAAACACCAAATCATTCAATACTTTGATACAATTTCTGAAACTCATGAAAAATGTGATTACTGATTATTAATGTCACCGTATAAGTGCCAGTGGAGTGCGAAAGGTAAACCCCCCCCTTTTTTATTATATATTATTGATCTCGTTAATCGTTCCTTTTCCGGTCAGATGTAAACAATAAACGCTTAAATTGTTACTCAGCCGTAAATGAACTTATTTAAAAAAAAAAAAAAACAATTTCTTTACTTTAAATAAACGTCTTTTTCTCCTTTGTTTTTGTTTAATTATTTTTCCAAAAGCCCATTAGTTGTAGAGTAGTGGCAAAATTGAGTTTGTTTAGTAAAATAAATTTGTAGAGTATTTTTGTTTTGGTGACTTATAGAACAGTAAATAGCACAGGCGCCAAAATATCATAGTTTGCTTAGTACTTAAAAGAAATTTAACACAGAAGTGACTACTTATTATACCCCGAAATGCTAGTCCCTGGAAATTTCACAATTTACTTTTGTGTTGCAAAGTAAATTTAAATGTTGATGGAAAAGTCAAACATATAGAAAAAAAGCATATTGTGATAGGCTCGCAATTTGAAATTTCGAAGCAGGTTACAAACTATCTATGTATTTAAGATTCTTTTTCCATTGAAGTACATATAGAGGAAATTGTAAAAATGTCTAAAGTTTCGCGAGTATATGGTTCATCAAGCGTATTCACGGCCTAAATCAGTTTAATTATTTGTTTTATAGCTTATGAGCTTCATGGCGTATCAATTGCTTGATCGACAGTGCCTCTTTTGTTTCTGCATAATTAGTTTTACCAAACTAGATCTGCAATTTAAGCAATCAGCTAATATTTCATTCGAAGCAATTTTGTGAACTTTTTGTATTGTTGCGATTTCATTTTCAAGAATTATGTTCTTACGGTTAAGTAATAAAAATAACAGTTATTGCAGTAATGTCAGTAATAAAATAAGTTTTCCTCCATAACTATCGGGAATTATGAAATTTTGTAATTTTTTAATCTGCGATACTTTTTTTTGTTCTCTTTCAACAATTCTGATAGAAACAAATTTTAAAAAAAACAAAGAAGTCTCATCCTTTTCCCCTTTCAACCAGCTATTCTCCCCTTCAAAAAAATTTAAAGTAAACTCATTTAAAATAAAGCAAAACAAAATTAAACTCGTATCTGAAATGCAGACTTCAAAAAATTTTAGTGGTTCAAACGCTAGATGATAAAAAGGAGTAGGGCTAGTTAGTTTTAAATTAAATCAAACCTGAACACTGATCACATTTTAATATCAATTTATAAATATTAAATTAATCCTGATACAAAGCTTCAGTTTTTAATTTAGTACTTTTTATCCGAGTTACTTTTTTTCATGTAATAAAATTAATGTTTAATTTGTACTTCTGATGTTAGTTTGGATAGTTGGCACTTCTGCTAAATGTAACTTTTTCAAATGAGACAAAGAAGTAATTTTCTTGTTAATTGCTCTTTTGCTATAGCTATTCAAAATGTTGTAAATAATGCGTCAATTTAACGCGCCGCTTTTAATTTTTTATTTTCTTCAGAACTACACTTTTTTTTTTTTCTTTCACGTTTTTACTACGTCATAATCTCTCACAACGTGATTGGTATTTAAGCTTAGCTACTACAAAGCATGATTAAGTAAAGAATATAAAGAGCTTCTTAATTTTCTGTCTTCATTTCATCCGTATTGAGCTGTCTTAAAAACTCGTTTGCTATCACTCATTTGCGACTGTGTAAATCTCATTTGAGAACGGCTAGTGGGTGATAACAATCTAGAGTAGTGTTTATTATTCCGGGTGTAAAAAGAATGGGAAGGTGAATTTACGATGCTTCTTCTAGTTGGACTGGCTTCATTTTGCATAACCGTTTCCAACTTCGCAAACTGGATAAAAGTTCGGGCAAATCTCCAGCATCTTCAAGTTGATGAACTAGTCTGGCTTTTTTTTTTTTTTTTCTCTCCCGTGATTTTTTTTCTCTTAACTGCAGCTTTTGTTTGAATAAATCGGCTGTTGATCTGCTACGGAATTGGACTGGCTTAGCAGAGCAGTCGCCTGACCCGTTTTACTTTGATATTGTGTATACTGCTTACTCTTTTGAAGTCTTTCGAAAGTTCATCTTGTCCTCCAGCAATTCCGATTCATAGTGCAAAGGAGGTTCACAGCGGTTTTTTAGTATGACCACTTGAATTACCACCACGCTTTGCATTTTGCACCTAATTTTATTTCCGAGTATATCACGAGTGTTTTATTTCGTCTTGTTACTTCGAAACTAATATCTCACGAAGTTATGTAGTAGATTTGTATGGAATTTTCCATTAATGCATTGTAGAAATTATCTCTATTTACATAATTTCTCTGTTTTAAGCAACCCTGTTTTTCGAGTTAACACTGATGCATTGAGAAATTTGAATCGCGCAAGATACATTATATGCAAAACCGCGCGATTATATCTTTAGGTACTTCACTTCGCAATTTGTTGATTAGTATAAATTTGCTGATTTATCGATATGGTGTCAGCGAATTTGGGTATTAATGATTTTCAAAGGTCAAGTTCTCATTGCTCAATTAACGTTATTCGATACATTATGACGTACTGTATCGCTTTAAAAAATGTCTTATCCTTTTATGTTTATGCTATAATGTAGGGGTATTTTAAAATTCTCATTCGTCGCACCTCTAAAGAAACACTAGTTAAGTAACTGGTTGATAACAGAAGAAAGCTCTTGACATCTTGTATTGTGTGCGATAATTCCCATGAAAACTTATGTCACGCTGTAGCTTTATCATATTTTTTATACAATGCTTGTATTTGTTTGTTTTCCTTTCTTATTTATTTTTTCTCTAACCGGAAAGTTTTAAATTGTTTTTTTTTTTTTGCGATTAAGATTTAATTGTTGTTTTTTTAAAGAGTTCTTATGAGTCGTTTAGGGGCTTGTTAATAGTATAGCTTAGCTTTATTACGAATATTATATCATTTCTGTTTCGATATTTTCAATGCTGTTAGAGGCTTGCTATGTGAAATCCACATTTGTATAACATGTATATATTTAAAAATGATAGTTTATCCTAAAACCAACCATCAACCCTGTTTGCACAAATTCACAAAAGCAAGATCCTGGTTGAAAGAATGTGACTTAACGTTTATTTTATATTCACAAATTACTTGTAATTTTTTCATAATTTTACAAAAACGGACCTTTCACAAAATGTATGGACAGACCCCTGATATATATATATATATATATATATATATATATATATATATATATGGGGCTTTATTTTTAAGCATTATAATCACCCTGATTTTACAAACCCTATTTACATTAACTTAAAATGCCCCAGGTTGTGAGTAGATATTTC
Source organism: Parasteatoda lunata (assembly GCA_949128135.1). NCBI lineage: Eukaryota > Metazoa > Arthropoda > Arachnida > Araneae > Theridiidae > Parasteatoda > Parasteatoda lunata. Next base: position 84,457,121 of record OX421975.1, read on the forward strand.
ACATCTGACAGCATATATCTTAACTTGACAAATTAACTCGAATTGGTGTAATTTTTTGTAGTGTTATTCTTGAATAAGTCTCCGTAAGGTATCAAATTTAAAACGCTTTTTAATTTTTACGAACATGAAGTCTTGAATGAGGAAAAATATTGGAAAATTGCACAAGAATTTTTGTGAATGTCATTTCGATTCTTTCGCAATTTCTTTTCAAATATCCTTTCCTAGAAAATCGTTTCAATATTTCAAATATGTAAATAGGCGCGTTTTTTCTTCCTTGTTTAGAAAAATTAACAATTGCACGCATTATTGTCGATGAGTGATAGGACGCTGTTCCCTTACCCTGGTATGTCTTCATTGTTACATTTATTTTCTTTGCCAGGTGTTTTGTCCTTGCGAAACACTATTTTTTTTATCCGGGTTAATCTAAGCGCAGGTGCTTGAAATGGAACTTTTTAGTCAATATTAAGAAGTACTCAATTATCAACAAAAAGAATCTTGTTTATTGAATGGGTTGTTTTTCGATTACTAACAGTTAGAATTCTGATACAGACATTAAAATCTGGTAACCTTCAAGTCAATATTGATACAACTTCTAAGTTTAATTTATTTTCCCGAACATAAGATTGCGATACTGTCGTCAAGCGGAGTCTTAATTTGCCCCCTCATTTTTCCCTCTTGTTTAGCTTCAGCACGCCAGGTGCTCTTTTTTTTACTTGAACTTTGGTCTCATTAATTGCTTTTGGAGTTTCTTTTGTTCAACAAACAGGTGTTGTCTTCTGTAAAAATCTTCTCGATAATATGAGGGGCCTGTATTTGTTTTATTCACTAAAACACACATGTTGAATCCTGTTCTTTCAGGCAACTTTAGTTTTTCCAAATTTCTTTTGAACATATTTCGAGTTATATTCCTTAATCTTTTAAAACCTCTGGACCTCTAATTTATTTTTCTCCCTTTTAATCTTTAAATGCTTTTTTCCCCTTCTCTCACACAAAAGTTGTTGTTTGATTAAGTCACTATCTTGATTTGTGCGCATGTTTTTTTTTCTTCAGAGTTAAGTTATTTATAAAAAACTTATATATATATATATATATATATATATAAATATATATACAAATCTTTCTTTTTAGTTTGTAGTTGAGAGCTGTTATCGAATGTTGAGAAAAATGCTTAACTGTGGGTCCCTTTATTTGTTCTACGTCATATCTACTGCACTTTGGAAGAAAAAAAGCGATTTTAAAATTTCATAGATGTCTATTGGAAGTTAGCATAAAGCAGATCTATCATTCTTTTTAATACATGCGTGTGAAATAACGGAGCTTTCATGAAACTGCTCATCTGTAAGAAACGATCCTGCTACTTTTCATATCGACACAAATGACTTGCTCTTGAGTAGTTTAATAGAATTGTCTCGGACAAGAAAAAAGTTTATTGTGTGAAGTAGAATTGAGTATAAAATCGACTAATTTAATTTGTTATTTATATATTAATTTCTAGTGAGAAGTGAATTTAATTATTTGAATCATTCCTTACATTGACAGCTAATCTTCTGTTTTCAAGCTGTAGAATATAATCGAATCTTGTTTCTATGTATTTTGGTAAGATTCTAATATGGGCTCATCTCGTGAGAGATAAAATGGGGATATCTGAAATACAATGTTTTCATTTCAGTTTTGTGTTATGATTTAAAGCGGAAATGGAATTGGATTCTAATTTGCTGATTTGTATTGGTTGATTGCAATATCGGCTCGGTTACCGTCTAAGTGATCCGATTCAGTGAGTGCGGTGCCTAATTGCTTTATAATGAATCACATTTTACCCTGTTCTTGGAGACATAGCTCAGTGAAACTGGTTTTAGAATGTTTTATGTTTACTGGAATGTTTTAGAATGTTTTGTGTTTAGAATGTTTACTGGTTTTAGAATGCATCATAGTATGTTTTAGGATTTATATGAAAAGATACAAAAGTGTTGTGAATCAATTCTAAAAACTGTTTATCCATCTGTTAGGTTGTGATAAGATAGCATGCCTTTAGGTGTTGTGGTCACACCCCGATAACTTCCTTAAGCCGGAAGCTATCTATATCGTTTATCTGTTCCATAGTGTTGATGTAGTTGGAGTTATATTTGTAGATTCCCAAACCAGATTTTTATTTGTGCGCTCTAAAAGTTTATCTTGTCAATTATAGAACTACAGGATAATCTGCTATCAATGACCGATTTCCGTTGGTATTTTGAATTTGTTCATGGTTTAATCGTGTTTTCATTATTTTAAACACATAACTAACAAAACGGATTTGTTATAAAGAGGAATTCGACTTGTAGTGGTTTCAAAATTTTCAATATTAGTCATATGGATATTTAAATCGACTTATCTTGCTTCTTAAGTGGTAGTTTCGTTTTTTTGAGATGAAGTTCTTTAAAAAAATAATAAATAAAAAATATAATAAAACAGACCTGTTGCCATTTTGTCGTTTTCAACGAGGCACTGAGTTATTGTATAGGACCTGATTTCAATCTTGAAGCATGCGAGATGTAAAGGCAGCCGGTGCGTCATGCTGACTGCCGCCGTTATTCTTGAGATTATGGAGTCTTAACTTCCGTAACCCTCTTGACCAATGACTGTCTGCTAAGGAATGTGTTTCGAGCTCTCAAGCATGCAGTAAAAATTGTTATGCTTTTTTTAAACCACGAATTTGTTCGATAGGGAAGTATTAGTCGATCAAAGCTAATTTTAATTAGTTGCAATTTAAGCCTAATGATAAATGAAAATGCCTTAGAATCTAGAACACTTTTTCTTATCTCTCTTTTTAATTTTAAATTGGATAGTAAAACTTAGAACAGGTGATTTTTAATATCGAATACACCACTTCTGTTAATTTTTATTGAATACAATTTTAACAGTAAAAATTAGTTTTATAAAGTAATTTAAATTATATAAAATAAAAAACTGGGTAATATAAATACAGAAATAAACTGAGAACTAAAATGATCTCATTCTTTGGATAGTTATACTAAGAACCTGACATTCTTTTATTCGTTTTTAAACTCACCGTGTGAGTTTATATTATAGTCTCTTTGTGGTCAAATTATTTGAACTATAATTTTCATAGCTTTTGTTTTATATTTCATATCCCGTTTTGTTACCTGTCAGATAATTCAGGCGAGGGCAGTGGCCGGCAGTGACAGTGCCCCAAGGGTAGGGTGGAGTGTTTGTTAACCACTGTTTAGTTGCCAACCGGTCGGAGTATGTTTAAATAGCTTGATTATGCATACATACAATTTAACCTAGATTTACGTCATCTCATGCTAATATGAGAAGTCCTTTGATATTGTGTAATTAACTTTAGTTCCTTAAGTTACCAAACTAATTGCTTGAGGTTGTTTCCGTCTAAACATCAGAAATCTATTGATATGATGAAAGCATTGTTAGGTTAGATCGAAATTTGCAGACAGTAAATTTTTTAGTTAAAATTTTATTTGTTGGTCTGGATTGGCCTGGAAGAACAGTTCGTTATCAATTCCTGATTCGGTAGGGGTGTGTAAAAGTTCCTACGATCAGCCATTCCTTTCAACAGTGAATAATTAAAATAATTGGATCCCCAATATTTCCAATTCACATCTAGGGAGCAGAGCTCCAATAATTTTCATTGCAATGGGGAATGAACTCGGAGATTTTAATGAGAATTGTATAAAATAATTATTAGCTTTTTACACATTGGAAATATTTTTTTAAAACTTTTATTGTAATTAACGTAACGTTTTAATTGACGCATGAAAGTATATAAACTTATGCTTTGAAAAATTTTGAAACACAAATCTTTTAAGGAGGTGAGAAATTTATTTCTTAATTGTTGTTGATCTGTGCGAAAAATTTAGTATTATTTTTTTTTTCGTTATTGTCGGCAGCGCGACAAATGCCACAGGTCTAACTATCATTCGAAATTAATATGAATTTCTATTATTTTAAGGGCGACTAACTGCTTTTTGAAGTTGAGTGTATAAGTTCTTTTAAAAATCTTATTGTTTCTACTATTTACTTGCATTCTAAGTGGTCTAATCTATTCAAATCTTTAATTTCTCATTTATTGTGACATTTTGTCAAGCTCTAGTAAGCACGCGTATCGTTTTCGCCTTTGTTAAAATAAGATTGGAAAAAAATAGAAATAAGATGCCAGGGTAATATCGAGATTCTATCCAAGTATGCAGAAAGAAACGTTCTAAACCTGCTTCGCATGGTGGGTCAACTAACTCCAGGTGAATCTTGAGTTCCCTTTTGTTGTCGTTCTGTTGCTGAAAAAGGGGCAAGGCAGGCTGCGAACTAGTTCAAATATACTGGAATTTTATGATGAAGAGGGGATTTTGTATTTTTTCCTCTTTTAAAATATAGGCTTTTATAGGAACCTGCTTGTTCGGGGAGATTTTTTTTAACGTGTTTTCCTCGTGAAAGTGATAAGCTTAAAATATGGGTGATATTCTCGCATTTTTGTTGGAGGAGGACGGAGGAAATAATGATCATAATAAAAATTAATTAAAAACATGGAATCCGAAGTAGTAATTGCAAAAAAAAAAAGAAAAGAAATCACGCAAATTGGAATCCTTTCGTTTCGAGATGATAGGATTTTATAACTATGAAAAAATCAATATCAATAACTGTCAAAAGTTCGATAGAATTATTGCCTTAAAAAGTAGATAGTCAAATGCACGATTCGAATTTCTATATTGTTTGAAATATATCGGGATATTTAAAATTCACTTGACAAACAATATTACTAACTGCCGAAAATACAATCGAAACATTACAACGATTTACGATACTATCGGTGTAAATTGAACGCTTCAAAAAGTGATTACTCAAATGCATGGTTCAAATATTACGTATAAATTCTGAAGAAAAGATTTTTTTTTTTTTTTTTTTTTAAACTTTCAAAAGAGAAATCTGCAACTATGTCGCTGCGATTCTGTCACGAGGGTGTAAGTTAAACGTAATGAATTGTTTTCTAGTAAGTTTTCTTTTAGCCTTGCAATCTATAATTGACTTTCTTCATAAATAGAAAAGACAACGTTAGGGTTATTAAATCTAAATTTTGTTGATAATGATGTACCCGTCTGTGGATACGCGGTAAAATTGGCCGGATAGTTGGATATTTTAACTGGGTCCGGGTACTGAATACCTGGCCAGAAATACCATACTGAATGCCATCAAAAAATTAAAAAAAATAAAATAAAATTCGGAATTGAGATCATTTGGCATTCTTGTATAATAAGCTAAAGCTTTAATGCGGATTTTTTTTTTTTTTTTTTTTCCTTTCAAAAAATTTATTTCTATTAGTATTTTAGCGTACTCTCACACTTCTCGAAATCTATCAAAGGACTTTGTTTTATTATTTTTTTTTTTCCCCTATCAAATTGCGCCGCAGCATAAAGAATTCTAACTTTCTTGAGGGCATCGAAATATAGAAATATGCCATAGAAATAAAAATTTACAATGTAAAAATACTTATATCTACTCTAACGATTCGAAAAGACACATATCTTAAAGCTAGACTTAGAAATTGCGTAGTTTTGTTTTGTTTTTTTCTAACAAAAATAATAAACTGTCGAAAAACACCCTAACTAACATTACTTTAAAATATGAACTGTAATAATTAATTAAGTGTGACCTAAATATGCTAATTTTAAAATATAAAATAGCAAACCTAACTAGTAATTACTAATAGTTTTTGTCAAAGGCCATATCAAATATAGATGGGGAAATGAATAGTTTAATTCTGATTTGTAATTTAGGCTTTAATTATGCGTGATTATCAAAAAGATTGCTTGTAGCCAAAGAAAATTGTGTAAAATATTGGTGTTGCAAACCGCTTTAATGCAAATTAAGTCAACCCCGATATGATCCAGTTTAAAAGCTATTTTGTTTTGCATGTAAGTGACATCGCACAATGCTTTTTAAAACCTTCATTTCCTTGTGATTTTTTTTTTTTTTTTTTTTTTTTTTTTTAAATTTATAAAAGAAAAGGTCGTTGTCTTGTCAAACGTCACCCAAGTAAGCGGTTGCAGTTTTTCTCTCTACCTTCCCTTATTTATTTTTTCTTTACCCCTTTCACCTGATGAGTTATTTTTAGTTGCGCTCCTATCTCGCTTAGGGTGTAATTATTTTGGGTGTTCTTTCCTTTTTGACAAATTTCTCTATTTTCTTTTTTTTTTTCTCTTTTTTTTTTTAATGTGGAAAATTGACGTTTTCAGTCAGTATTGAATCCGTAGATTTACGGTATTTATTTTTGTAGAATATTGACGTAATTTTTAATGCATTACATGAATATATATTAAGAATTGACAAAAATTATTGACTCATTTTTGCATTTGAGTCAGTTAATGGGTAGTTGTTGATACATAATGAAATTGCGGTGTTTGAACGATATCTTCTAATTATCATTTCTAAAAATACTAAGCAGTGCTATTTTGCTTTTGGGTGTTTCTTTCGCATTTGACTTGCAATAAATGTTTTTTTACAATTAAGTTTTTTTATTTTTCGGGTTTATTTTTGCCAATTGAAGTTTCGGTACTAAAAAGCAAATCTTGCATGAAAATCATATGGAAATAAATTATTTTGAAAAATAAAGGATTAAATATTTTTTTAATGTATAAAGTTAAAAGAATTTTTTTTATATACTTTGACTTGTGAAATTGCTTTCTTCAAAATGGTAAAAAAATTAACAGTATAAAAAATTTTCGACTATTAAAAAAATAATAAATCTGTGCAAAGAAATTTCAATACATTAGGTATGGCGAAGAACGCAAAGAGTACAATTAACATTGATAGGTTCAGATTTTCAACTGCTTTCTTCGCCTAACTATAGTTACCATATTTTGCCAATTGCTGCTTCCCCGTATATTATAGGGGTCACAAATCATAATCCATCTAATTAAAAAAAAATAAGGTAAGTTTATTCAAAGCACGTTTTTTCAACAAATTTCGTAGTTTAGTAAATGAGGTGAAAATGAGACTGAATTATTTAAATAAGTAAGTATTTTTATTTATTTATTTAGTTTTTTTGACAAAATTAATATATATAACCGTCGTTGAACAGCCGACCCAACTTAATGGGTTTACGGCTACTAATGTTCAACTCCGTAGCCTTGTAATTTTGAACCCAATCCAGAAGACAAGGGAACTCCTGGATCGAGTATTGGGAGAAATTTGCCTTCGTGGAGGACTTTTTTGATGGAGCTAACCCGCATTTGCGTTACATGGAGAGGAAGACCACGAGAACCTCCCACGGTTAGCCTGACGGCAAGGGGACTCTAACCCATGATCCGTCTACCACTGAGGATATTTCACGTCAGCACTGTGGTCAGTGCAAGCCGGATGCGGAATTCGTATCGACTGGGATTCGAACCCGGTTCGCCTCATTGGAAGGCGAACGCTCTATCCCCTGAGCCATCGCGGCTCGACAAAATTAATAGAAAAATTTAAACGATGCTAATAATAGGGGTGACTTTCTATATCATAGCTTACTGCTTTCAGGCATTGTATACTGTGTTACAGTCGCTGATATTTAGAAAAACTACAGCCTAATGTTTTTTTAAAATTTACATCCTTGAAATATTTTCAAAAAAGCATTTTTTATAGAAAGCTCAAGCGCAACCCGACTTCCTGCTTTTTATCAAGTTTTAAATATTTATAATTTGATATATAACAGAAAAAAATTTAAAATTTAAGAGCAATTGAAGAGGTAGCTTTTTCTCTGTATTGTATTTAGTGTCCGAAATGGTTAATTTTATGTGTGTCAATATGTTAAGGTCATATAAGTAAGTATCATTATCGATTTAGTTAGCTTTTTCTTTGGTATGATTAAATTTGGTATTTAGTTTTTTTATCAAATTAAAATCTATCAATAATCCAATGCTTAAAAAAGTATTTAAAAATATAGTTTAGCAATATGTAGTTCTGTTGTACTATATCAGGGGTTTCCAACTTACATGAGGCCGGGGGCCACAATTAAAAACACAAATCAAATGGCGGGCCGCAACTTTTATCAAAATTTTATGTAAGACTCTTTTATGTTTGAAGGAACATTAAATATTACTGTCAGATTTTTATCAAGTTGTACAAAACAAAAGTATTGAATTATAAATTAAAGTAAGTAGATTTTTAAAATATTTAATTGCATATTAAAAATTTCGGGCAACAATAACTTTAATGTGCACCCATGTATTAAACAATTAATGTGCAACAGATATCTAATTGTTAAGATATAAAACTTTAAAAAGGTTGGTATTAAAACTTACAAAGTAGCACATAAAATGTTCAATGACAAAATTGAGGTGTGTCTGCTGCAACCACCAGAGAATAGATATTTACATTTTAAATTTACAAATATGTGTGTCAATATTTTCGTCCAAAATGAGTTGTTTCAAAAAGTTAAATCTGAGAATTTCTTCGAGAAAATTTGTGATGCACACATGCTAAATACAAAAAAATGAAATAAAAATACACATACAATAAATTGAAATAAAAATACACATACAAAAAAATGAAATAAAAAAGAGCAACATACACTATTATTTTTGTATTAGAATAAATATTTCCTTGGATGCAAAACCTGAGAAACATTATATTTTGCACCGTTGCTGAGAAATAAATATTTTTGAAACCTAATTTCACAGAAACAAGGAAATTGGGTTTTTATTACCGAGAAAAGTATTTTGAACCCATATAGATTTTTACGAAAATAGTCCGCAAAAAATGACAACTAATACATTTTAGTTCGCGGGCCACAAAAAAAGGCTTCGCGGGCCGCCAGTTGGAAACCACTGTACTAGATAGTCTATGTATCTGCACAAACTTTTCAGGCAACCAAATACATTCTAGTTTTACAAAAGTGTATCCAGATAATATCCTCTGGGAATAAATATAAAAAAATAGCTATGACACTCACTTACCACTGTAGAAATGTATCAAAATATGTAAAAACTAAACTAAAATAATTAACTGAATTAGTTACTAATAATTTTTTAATTACCTTCGTATACTATTTTAATGTTTCAAAAAATAATCTTCATTCATAATCAAAGTAAGAGAAAAATTTATAGCTTATAAAAAATAATGGCATACTAAAAAAGGATCTTTTTTCAAAAAGTAAACTAAGATAAAATTATTAATTCGTAAGCAAGATTTTTTTAATAGTTAAAACTGAAAATTATGTGAAAATAAACATTTAAGAGTGGATTTTTAAAAAAGGTTATTTATTTAAAAAATATTTTTAAAATTTGAATAAATTATACCACCTCAGAAGAAAGAATGCCGTATTGTTTGGCGCAGCATGTCCTCTTTCGGACTTTGTGCCACTAAACCCTACATTCAATCCAATCCAATCCTGAAGAAAGAAACTTGTAAAAATTTAACCAGTGTGTTATTATTATTTAAACGGTGATATTTTTAAAATGGAATATATGAAAAGAAAGTGTTTTCTAGAGGTGGTGGTTTGTTTGTACAAAAAAAGAAAAATTTGCAGGGATCAAAGGGTAGGCAGGACGGACCTTTCTAGAAACGCTTGGAGAGAACACTTAATCTATCAATAAATCGAATGTACGTTAATTTTATTTAAGTAAAGAAATTGGAACAAATTTGCATAAGTTTTACTAGCTGATATTAGAAAGCATTATGAATTTATAAATGTTATTTATTTTCCAGGGCTCTAATGATAGTGGAAGAGGAGGAAGTGAACTTCAATTCAGTTTTGACTCCCAACCTTGTTCTATGACCTATGAGTTTGATCTTCATTCAGATCATTGTGGCTATTTGATTGGTAAGAGGGGCAGCCATGTCAACTACATCAAAGAAAAAACAAATGCTTTGATTTGGATTCGCAATTCCCTCTCCCCTTTCAACAATGAAAAGAAAATTGTATCTATTATTGCAAGTAAGTTGTTGACAATTTGGTGCAAATTTTTTTTTTCTCCTGTAAGAAATTCAAAACTAAAGAATCTTATGTAAACCTCTTTCATCTGAATGCTTCTGTTTTTTTTTTTTTTTTTTTTTTTAATTTAATTGTGCACTTATTTGTTTTATCCCATTTATTAGCTGTCATTTTTCAGATAGAGCTGTAAAGCAATAAGTAGTCAGGTTGTAAAAAAAAAAAAAAAAAAGGATTTAAGGATATTCACATTATATCTCAAATTTTGAAAGTTGGTATGTTACTTTTTACTTCTCATGATTATGGTTGTGATTCTGTATTATCAGTGTTCCCGCAGCCTTGAAAAAACCTTGAAAAGTACTTGAATTTCATTTTGATTTTCAAGGGCCCCTAAAAGTACTTGAAAATGATGTTAAATCCTTGAAAAATTCAAAATGACCTGGAAGAGTATCAGAAACTTGCGAAAACAGCCCTATTTCCTGCATTTCTGTGTTTAACTTTTGATGCTCGTAAGTGTGAGAGAATGACTTTCCTGCCTTTCAGATGATGGCGCGTACTGTTTGATTTTAGGATTTTACGTGTGTTTGGCTGATTTTAGAAGTTTTAAATATTGGGAACTGCGCCGGATTCTGACAAAATCTCAACTCTTATTCAGGCGATTTTAATATCAATCATCGATCTTCGTATTTAACTGATTTAAAAGTTAAGTGTTGCAATTCGTTTTCATGTGATTCAAAAATCGTTCCCATTCACGCAATTTAAAAATATAATATCGGAATTTGTACTTAAGCGTTTTTAAACCCTAATATCACGATTAGTTTTTCTGCAAATTTCAAATCCAATGTCGTTATTCGTATTCACACATTTTTAAAATTCAATATTGTGATTTGTTATCACGCGGTTGTAATATCAAACATCGATTTTCGTATTTATACGCGATTTGAAAACTCCGCGTTGCGATTCGTGTTCATGTGATCATATCAAGTGCGTATGATCGATGCTACTGAAAAAAAAAATTAAAGTATGATTGGTTAATTAAAACAGTCAAAATGACCGAAATTGTTAGTAAGAATCTATCAGAAGATTTTGAGGCGAAAGTTGGCAACTGTTTCAATTTAAAATGGTTGACTGGTAATAAATTTAAAATGATAATTAAACCGCAACAGCCTATAATTGATTAATTTTCTTTAATAGAGAAGTGGTCGAAATTTTAAAATTATATTTAAGAACAATTTAAATTTCACTGTCTAAAGTCTTCTGCCACTTTAAATATTAAATAAAAATCTCCCGGCAGAGTTGTTTTTAAATATCTAGTTGATATCACAGTATTATATCGAACACTCCCTCCCCCATCTTCCCAGTGACTACGTTGGAGAAGTTCAGCTTTGTTTTAATTTTTGTCCTCTTTATTTGGCTCTTTTTTCAATTATATTTTACCACAGACATTCAGAAATTATTTAGTATATATGTTAATGCTAGTTTTGTTCTTTACATATCATATAAGACGCTTGAGTTTTTTGCAAATAAATATCTTTTAATAGTTTTAATTAGTATGTTTTCTATTTCCTTTACTCTAATTGTAAATTTGTTATTACAAATAAGTTTAGGTGTACTTTGTTTTTATTTTTGTATAGATTGTTTGAAATGTTCCTCTTTTCTTCATGACTTGTCCAAATCTTTGCTTATTCAGAGGTTGTATACCTAACTTAAAATAGGCCTTATGTAAAATTCAAATCAGACGTTTTTATTCATCACGAATTTTATTCTTGACTTGATATCAATCACCCTTGCTTTTTTTATGCTTAGATCACTTTCCAAAATCAAGAGAGAGCAATGGAATTCTTATTTTTCCGTACTGCTATTATCATCTAACATTTATTGTCAACTAACTATTATTGTCAAAACATTTCAGTTTAAAATGTTAAAATTCAGTCTATATTTTACTAAAATTTAAGTCCTTGAAAATTTTATAATAAGTCTTAAAAAGTCCTTGAAAAGTACTTGAATTTAATTTTTAAAGTAGAGCATGAACCCTGTATTATGCAATTTGGTATGGTATAGATTAAAAATCTTTAATATCTATTACATATTGAAGTATTGAAAACATATTGAAGTATACATATTGAAGTATTACATATTGAAGTATTGTAAGTATTGAAAACTTAAAGAAAACATCTTATAAAAGTTTTTTTAATACTTACATGTAAGGTAGTTTTAAATTCTAAATCATTATAGGCCAGTTATTTTTTTAGAAAAAAAAACAATATTTACTTAATGTATTAAACTATGCAAATGAACTTATACTAACATTGACATATTTTATTATTTCGACATATATATTATATTTTATTTTGACATATTTTATACTAACATTGTTATTCTTCCTCTCAAGGTGACGAAGCTTCGATAAATGAAGCACTTAAGCTTATTAGAAAAAGATTTCCTCTTGCAATATATCCTGATGTAACATTAGAGCGCTCTAACCACGTCTTAGTTTGCCCACCTACCTTAAAACTGTCTCCTCCTGAAGCTGTTGAATTTCAAGTTGTGTTGAGTGCAACGGTGAATGCTGCTCATTTCTTTGTTCAACTGCCCACCCATCCATCTTATCATGCATTGCCGCCATTCACATTGTCCATGGCATCTATGTACACTCATTGTCATGCTCCAGTTGTAACTTCACCAACTGTTGGTAAGTGTTTTATATCTTTATAACCTGCTAGGTACAGAGAGTGTAACTTTAACTAAAGAAACAAAAACTTAAGTGTGAACCGATCTAAATTTTCAGATGATCATATGCAAATAACACCTAAAAATCGTATGAGCTAATGATCTCATTGTTACGATCTAATGGTTAAGGTGTATTATTTTAAAGTTGCAACGTGTACTATCTTTTGTTCTACATATTTGGATTATTGAATCTTAAAATATAGGGGAGGTATGCACCACTTAGTAGGTTTGAACAGGCCTCTCACTCTAGGAAGCTAAAGGTGAACTTCTACATTATTATTGCATTATGGTAGATACCTCTTGTTTCTTCAGTATGTGGCT